>CM062820.1:310689339-311289339 GCA_031772625.1 Pinus tabuliformis | reverse complement strand
ACCTTGTCCATATGTAGTTGTCATGTGGAGGGTCCCTATCTGGAGGTTGTGGCCACCGTCTTCTTCTTTCCTTGAGAAGGTATCATCAGGAAACCAAATTTCCTATTTTTGGAAATGAGCTTACTGCATTGTTTTGTAGTAACCAAAAAGATGGCGGTAAGTGGTGCTACATTTGGTATCCTATACAACTTATTTCCAAAAGTAACAATAACAACATGGGGCCTTGATTCACACACATTATGTTGCTTACACAAGTATGGTTGTCTTAATAATACATCACAAACATCAAGGGGAGCAACGTCACATAATACCTCATCCGTGAAGGTCTTAATTTTGTATGGAAGGCGACACTGCTGGCTCATGTGAAGATCCCATCCTTGGTGAAGCCACCCGATGGTGTACAGTTGTGGATGTGTTGTCGTCGGTAAGCCCAGCCGCTTCATGACCTCTACCAAAATGAGGTTCTTTTGGCTCCCGCTATCGATAGTGAACTGTAGCTGGGAGCCCTTTACCCACATCTAGTAGAGGAAGAGATGCTTCTCCTCCTCTGGATCTTCGAGTTCCTCCTTCTGGATCTTCATGGTGGAACCGGTGGCATTGGGCTCTGCATCAATAATTTGCTTCCCTTTGTCATTCCCCTTGTCATGTTCTGACTCAGAGTCGGAACATGCATCTGATGCTGAAACCTTTAGCTCGGCCACCAGTGACTGCTTGGCCCGACACTCACTTGTGTTGTGAGTGAAACACTTATGGAACTCACACCACTTTCCCGTTTCCTTTTTCGACTTTGCAGTGTTGTTCTTTTCTTGCATCTTTATCGAGTTGTCTTGGGCCACCCCACCTTGGATTTGTCCTTTGTTTTGTGGTTTGGGGGCACCTTTCCCTTACTTTGGATTCATAGATCCAAAGTCTCGCTTCTTCTGTTTAAATTTTTTCTCGATCTTGATGACATATCGGTATGTCGTGCTAAGCGAGGAGATGTTCAAGAATTCTATTTCTTCCTAGATGTACTTGTGCATGCAGCCACAGTATTTGAGTACCAAATGTTGCTCTGAATCCTTGATACCCAACTTCATGCGAAGGGTATGGAAAATATTAGTAAACTCTGGCATGTCTTGGTCCCTTCCCTGCTTAGCGTGGTCCACTTTATGTATTGATCCTCATAGCTTTCGACAGGGTAGTACTACTCCTTTATGGCAGTCCAGAATAAATTCCAAGTGGGTGTGGCTGAAAACAGTGAGGTCGTACTTTCATCCTTCTACTCGTAGTAAGTTTCCCACCAGTCCTTGATCTGGGGGGCAGCTTTGAGAAGAGCGAAAGTAATCTTTTCCTGGTTGGAAAAATCATGAATAGAAAAATACCCTTTTAGCATATTTAACCATTTATCTACGGCGTTTGCATCTATCTAACCCTCAAATATCAAAATGTCAAAGTTAACTTGTACCTTAAAGGGTGTGATGCTTCTAGAGTAGCTACTGGAAGTAGATGTGTTACCCCTGGGTAGCCACTAAAGGATCTGGGCAAAGTTGTCCATCATCACATTCCTTTGTCGCTCGAGGGCATCTTTGAGCAAGATTTTAATAGGATCTCTTGCCCCCTAGTCTTTCTTTTCATCTGCCATGGGAGGTCGTCGGGATTTGTGAGGCTGGTCTTGCAAAGGTTTGACTAGTTCAAGCCCTAACTCCTTATATCTTGACCTCGTCAGGGACATGCAAATAAAGATGGAGAAAGAGCAGAACGCTCTGATACCATTGATCCAGATGTAAATAGGAATGTAACAAATTACCGATATAACCATACATATAGAGATGCAGCAAAAATAATACTTCATTTCATTACTGTAAAATACTGAAATATGCTTACAAACAGAAATGGAAATAAACTAGTTAGGGCAATGGCAACTTATCTCTGAGAAGATATTTGGTGGCTACATGCCTCTGAACTGTGTTACAATGAGGCTCGAAGGCCTATTCATTGTTGAGAAACAATGGAAAACCATGAACATCCAAAACCCTAACCCTAGAAGATGAAACACCAAACTGTGGGCCCCATTTGGGTAAATTGGTATATCAACTTCCCGGGGTTGTAACTTTGGCATAATATCTTCGTTTGACACACACAATATCTAGTTATAAAGATCTATTCAAGAACTACAACTTTGGGAAGAGAAACATCGGTCCATGGACCCATGTTGCTCCCAGTTTTCCCAAAAAACATCGTTTAGGGCCTCAAAATGGCTCCGGAAGTTCAAGACCCAACAATCTGCTAAAAATAGTAAACTATGCTACAATTAAGGAAAATGAAAAGTTGAAAGAAACAATGGTGGGGGTCCAAGTGGACTTGGTAGGTGGCCACCAAAATCCACCTAGATCATATGTCTACATAAACTAAAGACTATAAACAATGAAACAAGAACATTCAAGAATAGTTTAAAGCTTGATAATTCTCAGAAGAAACTATAATTACATGTATTCATAAATTATGAGTCATGCAATTGTGAATGAACATCATTATTCATTCAAAATAACCCCGAGGATTCTTTTCAAGAACAATAATAAAGTTTGTTACATCTACAATTATTCGGGATGAGGGTAACAACTCAGAGGATGTTGCTAATCAAGAAGATTACAAAACTGAGAAAAACTAGAATATATATTTCCCAAGCCAAGGGTAAAATGACTTAGAAATAAAACAAAATGCTAATACAATTATAAGCATTCTCTTCATCAAATGCAACTACGGTTGTGTAGGTCAAAAGTGTACTTAGGTCAAAACCTACAACACAAAAAAAAGGATTTAAGATTAAAACAAAAACCTAGTAATTTTCAAGTGTACATTTAAGAACCCTTGGTTTCCTGGAGTAGATTACCTAAAGCAACAAAGGGAAATCCTGAGTTAGCATAGGATTGATTCAGTAACTTTGAATAAGTAAGAATGAAGGAATATGTGTGTGTGTGTGTGTGTGTGTAGAACAACTTCTTACCTGTTAAAAGAAAAAGGAGGAACCCTCATAAAAAAACCCCCATATTGTAACAGAAAACCATTTCACTTGAAACTTAATCAAAGTATACATGATGAAGAACACTAGAAGAAGAACTGCTAATATTATTTTTGTATTTCCTACAAATTTACCTATTGTTGAGGAGTGTGAGGCCAAGTTATCCCACAATGTTACCTAGAAAGGAACTAAGAACAAAGGGTTTGTAACCACAAAAGGGATGGTAAGTTGCATTTCATAAATTAGCATAACCTTGAAGGGTTTCCCCTTAAAAACTAATGAGAAATAAATACATATGCATGGATAAGGCATTGTTGCTTACCATATTGGGTTTGAAAGGAAAACCCTCATTATCGGAACTATAAAGAAGGCATGATAGCTACGCCTTGGTACCACCCTTGAACCTACATCAAAGGGAGGTATAAGGTTATAAAAATTTCACGTAGAACAAAAACAATAGCCCTCAATAGCATTTAGAGATAAACAAAGTAAATTTCCTCTAAACCCTTGTAATTAACTGAATTAGACCGTAGAATGATAAGTGGCTACAAAAGCGAACCACTGAAATCCTATAAGGAATATCAATGTAATTACCTATGAAATTTTCCTAAAGCCAACCCAATAAAAGTGCTATAAGAAACTATATAAGGATGAAAAATTTGAAACCTTGTTGTAACACCCCTACATTTTTGCTTTTTAATATTGATGTTTTTAGACATGGACCTAGTATTGGATTGAATGGTTATGGAAGCCATGTTTAGAATTTTTTGATGATGTAATTGTTTTAATTATTGCTGATATAGTAAATAAATTGTTTGGAAAAACTTAGGAAAGAGCAATAGAATTAAAATATTTCTTTCGAACTTGGGAAAAGTTGTTGGTGGTCAAGTCCATGTGATGGACCTTCCCTGAAATCTCCTAAGAATCCCTCGGAGAAGATAATTAGAAATAAATTGATTTAACGTGATGGGAGAGAAATATTGTGTTAAGTCACTTATTTGTAGAAAGATACTAAGTAGGGTGGAATCAAGCATTCCGTGAGGAAAAGAAAGGTTTTAAATAAAATTGGAAAGAATCCTTTTCGAAGAAAAAAGCTATAACAAAAAGCCTATCCAAAAATTTTGGCAGACCTTAAAGTAGGATGCTACTAAAACTTTGTTGGGAATAAAATTATAAAAGGAAACTGCCTATGAATCAAAGAATTGTTGATTCTTGCAGAAAGAATACCTTAGCTTGGGGAAGTTGGCAATGGTAGTTCATGGTTGGGAGGAATGTGTTTGGTTCCTGATTGTCTTCCAAGTGGAGTGATTATGGTTAGATTCTTGTTTATGTTTTACTATCGATATCAAATGGTAAAGGATATGTAAGTTGCAGAAATAGAGAAAGAAATGTGTGTTTTATATATACATATATGTTTCAGTTCTGCATGCCTAATATAAATATTTTTTGATCTACTAATGGTAAGTGTATGTAAAATTATTTATGCACACAGGGAAATTGGATAATATAAGTATTTTTTAAATGTTAAATTATTTATGCATGCAAGTAAAAAAGGTGCAAGTACTGGAGTCTTGCACGAATAAACCTACATTAAATGTCATCTTATGTTTAGGTAGAAGATCGTGAATTAATAATGCATATGTAGGTATACAAATTAGTGAAGGGTATTATGGTGTAGGCACATTTAGGTTCTCTTTTATTCAATTGATATACACGTTGATAAGACAAAATTTTCATGTATAGTTGTGTATACTTTTGTAACATTGTTCGACGATATTAAACCTATATGCATGGAGGAGAAGCATTCACTTTTAGGAAAAAATTATCGGAAAAGAATTAACAATTAGAAATATAAAATGAGGAGGTTTCAACCAGTATCAAAGTGATAGATGGAATATTGAAATCTCGTTATGATTTTGTATGACTTATAGAGTGCATGCATAGTTGTAACAGAAGGATAACCTACATGATTTTTATCTTTCTTTTATGTACGAATTTGGAATCTTTTTTTCAGTAATTATATGCAAAGATAAACAACAGATAGTGCAACTTTATATTAATCCTGTAATTATACAATATTTTACACAAGGGTCTTTTATAAATTAGTTAAACTAGTTGACATAACTATTATGGGTGATATGTTTCACAATTCCCTGAAAGACTATTAAAATAGGAATAACTTTATACATGGCTAGATGATTCCTTGGAATTAGATAAGAGAGATAAGTTTAAATATATTAAGCTTAACGTTTTAGACAATAAATAGAAGGAATTGTGATATAAACAAAGTATGAATTAATTAGATGAAACCATTATTTTTTAGAAGTCCATATAATATGGAAATGGCTAGGTCTTACACACAACACTCACTAAATTCAACAATATGTCAAAGCAGATCTCAGCTAAACGAGAATTTACATGGGAGAGTCCTAACAGAAGCAAGGGTATTTCCCTTATGGTTAAATAAAAAGATTACGTTAGATAGATTAAGTCTATGAATGTAGAAGAATCCAAATGAGATGAAAAAAATTATATAACTTGTTATCACCTAGATTTTCCTCATGTTGAAGAAGGAAAGCTTCCAGGGTAACCACAAACCACTTAACCTCGTATCTAGCCCTACAAGGTCGGGAGAGGGCTCTCTCCTTCAGGATCTCAGTCAAGGTGACTGGATCAGATAGGGATTTTAGGCTAGGTATATGTTATAGACATTTTTGTGCCTCGCATCATGGAGCATGGAATGTCAATAATTACAGGGATCCTCAGTCCCTAAACATGTTGTTCTTACCCCTAAAAGAACAAGGTCATCAAACAACAGCACTTCCAATCAGTTCTCCACCTGAAAACACTTCAAAACAGGCTTATTTTGGATCATGTCAGCTGCTTAACTGAGCTTCTGCGCTGTAATGCAACTGTCCCACTCTGTACCTGCGCTGGAAGTCAAAAGTAATGAAGGCTACCTGCGCTGGGCGAGATTGGCCAAGTGGCACAGTCATCTTGCAAGGTGTCAACTGCCCAGGAAGCTTCCAAACTGACACTTGGTTCATCAGATTCGCCTTGTGATGAGTAAGAGGTACTTGATCACCATGTGTAAGCAAGGGTCTCCAAGTGGACTCAAGAACTGAAGATTAACTGAAGAGGGAGAGGACACTAGTCAGCTCTATGCCAGCCTCAAGCTGACTCATCCTCTCTTCTTCTCTCCTATATATAGAGCTCTTCTATGAGGTCTAAGGAGGCTGGAATTTTGTGTAAAGCAAGGAGGTGCTGTTGGATTACAGTTAGAGCTATTGGGTGATTGTTTTACTAGAGGTGAAGAGGAGAGTTCTTGCTGTTGGGGAGGTGCTGCTGGATTGGAGCCATCATTGGTTGTAACCTTCTCAGAACCCTATTACTTCTATCAATAAAGTTTTGCATGTTCTCCTATATACTTGTATTGCATTGATGTATTGTATTTACATGTATATTTGATTCACTCTAATCCATGCATCAGTTATGAGTACATGTATCTTGTAGTTTCCTCTCTTGTTTTGTGCAGGATCTGTGTGTAGCTGGACTGGCAAAGAGAGC
This sequence comes from Pinus tabuliformis, assembly GCA_031772625.1. Classification (NCBI taxonomy): domain Eukaryota; kingdom Viridiplantae; phylum Streptophyta; class Pinopsida; order Pinales; family Pinaceae; genus Pinus; species Pinus tabuliformis. The sequence goes on along the minus strand of CM062820.1, from coordinate 311,282,774 downwards.
AAGGAGCTGGGAACAAGAGACAAAGAGAGAGGATCAAGATCAACTAAGCGAAGGACACCAGGTTAGTTAATCATTTCTTCCCCCTCTCTGTACTTTCATAAAGGAAAACATCAAAGCTTTACTTTTAGTTGTTGCTAAAGACTGTCACCTTTAGAGTAGGGATAGGGTCATCCGCATCGGATACTTTTCCCCACAACAGTATAGTAGATCGAAAGGTTTTGATTGAATGTGTTGGTGTTTGCTGGATCAGATGGAGCTAGGCAGTTTAGGTCTGGGAAATTAGGTTAGAATGCAGGGTGATTCTATGGAGCAAGGTAGGTACGATCTTCAGCACCTTAAAGCTTGATGAAGTGAATCGCTAGACTGGTGAGGAGCTAAGAAGGGCCTGAGCAAGTCAAGAATCCTTCCTAAATAGATGAAAAACATGAAATATTGGTGCTTTCCCAAGGCAGAGCATTAAAACCTAATGTATTCCACCTATCTGACTTGAAAAAAACCAATCAGAAGAAATTATATGAAACAGAAATACATAAATAACATGTGAACAAATTAACAGAAGAAGAAACACATGCTAAAGGCCATAGCATAGGTATCCCATAAAAATAGCTACAACTTTATTAGTTTCCTGCCACCATTGCTACAAAATGATAAGTGTTCAATACATGAGCATCCAGCTGAATCCAACCCTTGAAAATGAGAAAGAAAATACATCATATAGACACTGAAATCCCTCATCCTAACCATCAGGGGTCGAAATCATGAGAAGAGGAGTTGTTTCAACCATTTCCAAACAAGGACTAGGAATACAGGCAGTCAAACAACTTGCCTCTAAAAGAAGGGAAACTAATTCATTTGCTTCAAAACCACCTCTAACTAATTAATCTACCCTCTAAAACTATTTTACCATTACATTTACATGCCATGTCATCAATTACATCAGTGAAATCATCCATGAGAAGAGAGAAATCAAATTCACAATCAAAATAGGTGAATTTTGGTTTCCTGGGCAATAAGGTCCTAAGCGTAGTGCCACTTTCCACTTGATTTTGGAGGCCTTCCCCTTAGCCCAATTGAGCCCATGATAGCTCATTGGAAAGGTATTGAAGTCTCTTTTCTGAAACACCTAGAATTTTTGAATTTGGAGGTCATTTCCCCCCTCAAAACTTGAATCTCCCAAGACTACTTCTGTGTGTCCAAAAAGAGGCAGAGAGGTCACTTTTAGTAGTTTTTGGACCTTTTGGTGAACTAGATCTGCTCCAAAACTTCTCAAAATTTCTAGGGTGCATGTTCTCATCATCTTGAATCCAAAAATTCGAAAATTTTATCCATTTGATGCCCCAAGAAAAAGCACAGCGCTGGTGGCACTGTGCTTCTGGGCAAAATTTCTATGTTGTGAATTTCAAAATTTCAAAAATGAAAATTTTTTTCAAAATTTACCCAAATTTGCCATGGAACACCACCATCAACTGCTTTGATGGGCTAGGGAGACTTCAGCCAACATCTTCAATCTATGTTGTTCCTTTTTGCCTTCCAAAGCTCTTCTTAGCCTAGCCTTTAACTTTCTAATCCTCATGTTACAAATTTTGTTGCAGGTCATGTAATGGTATGCTAGGTGTTTGAGCATTTTCTTATCCCTGTAGGCCTTCTCAATGAGTCCTTCAAGATGGATGCTAACCCTCTCAAGCCAAGTTTCCCTATAATTTTCAATCTCCTGCGCAATAGGAGTAAATGTGACATGAGCCTCTTTGGCCATTTACCTGTTTGCTTTGATCATTTCCAGCTCCATGAGGACTTACTTGTCACTCAACTATTTATTTTCCTGTTCCAAGTATTTCATGATGAACTTGGCTCTCTCTAAGTTATCTGCCAAAGCTTGTATTTGAGCTTCCCTTTCCTGTATAATAATGTCTTTGATGGTTTCTTCATCCTAAGCCTCCATGTCAATGACATTAACTTCATGATGAGTATAACACTGCTGCGGCTCCTCATGCTCAATCAAGTCAAAATTTCTTTCCTCTTCATCACCAAGGTTCTCCTCCTGCACTTTCTCCTTGCCTATGCTCAATTGCTCAACCTGTACCTATTTTTTCGATGTAGAAGGCAAAGCCCCTTCCACACCTTGTGGAGATAACATTTGCCTATTGATTGATGAAGAAGGCAAGGTTCCTTCCACATCCCGTGGAGAAAACACTTGCCTAGCAGCTGTAAAAAGTCTCTGTGTGCCTCTCTAATATGTCAAGTATATTGGCATCTCAGCAGTTTTGGTTTCCTTGACCTCTTTCCTTATTTCCCCATGTCTAGAAGGCCCACCTTCTTCTTGATGCACTGGTGAAGGGATTTGTGGACCTTTGAACATCTCATAAGCAATGAAAATCTCCCAAGGAATGTTAAGAAGACTGAGATGGTGAAGAACAATGATTTTGATCAAAGAGTAATGATAGATGTTGTTCAACTGCTGAGGGTATGGCTTCTTCTGCACAAGGTAAGATATTTTGTCAATATTTCTAAAGAAGAAGTATGGGAGATTCATCATGTTTACCCTGGTGAATTGCATGAGGAGTTTGATATGGTAAGCATATAACCAGGAGAATCTGCCTTCACAAGTGAAATATTTGATGATAATCCTCATCAAAGGAACATACCTTCTCTCCAAGAATTTAAAGGGGAAAAGCCTTTTGACCTGTTTCTTGTACTGAGCCTTGATATAAGGCTCATAGTAATGCTCATCAAGTTCCTGACCCTTGTACCATTTCTCACCCACATTGGGAATTTTAGTGGCCTCTGAAATGACAGTTGCTGATATTTTGAAGGTTACTCGGGCAAGTGTCACCTCATTATTATGCAAATGAGCCACAAAAATTCTAGCCAACTCATGGTGAAACTGAGCTCTTTCCACTAGTTCATAGAATTCAAAACATCCTTGGTGTCTGAAACAAGAGACTGCAAGTGGGCAAGCTTGTAATTCTCTTAAACTGGTGGGTTCTTCTCTTATGATTTCCCCCCCTTGTGAGGCTTTCTCTACCTATGTCTCTCTATAGAACTATCACTAGCTGTCTCCTCCTCATACTCAAAATCACTACCTTTGTCCATGATTTAGCTGACTCTCTTAGTTTGCACAATTTTAACAATGGTATGGGATGGGTGCTATGTGCAATGGCTTCGAGGAATGGATGTAAATGAAGCTATGGGAAAAACATGAGAGGGAGAGGGTTTAGGGAGTAACAAATGGGTGGTAGAAGGTGATAATATTGGTGGGGATAAGGGCTTCATTTATGAGGTGAGTGGTAGGGAGAATCAAAGAACTAGGGTTTTCTAGTGGAGATTAGGGTTTTATATTTGAGAGATAAAAACCATGAAATTTTTCACATATGCAAACCAAATAGCAAGAGGAACAATCATACTTACGTGCCAAGTGTTGAATAGGAGGAAATTTGGCATCAATCGGAAGCTAGGAGTGTTTTTTGGCTTGGTTGCCTTAAGCGCAGTGCCACAACCCAGAAGCGTAGTGCCACCCCAGGAGTGCAGCGCCCATTGTAATTTGAACTGTGTAAAAAGTCTGTAAGAATAGCACTGGTTTGTAAGCACAGTGCCACTTCCCAGGAGCGCAGCGCCTAGCCAAAACTTCCAGAAGTGCAGCGCCCAACTTCTTTGCTCACAAACACTTGCTCCTTTGAGTTTTTCTCTCCTTGGGCTTTGGCAAACATGGAATAATGATTTTGAAATTAGGATGGGAGGGTTTTATATGAACTCCATTTGATTTTTGCTTTTGAAAAACCCACTTTTCTAATGTCTCTTTGTCCTTTTAAATGCTCTGTTTTTCAAGTTTATTCTCTTTTGCTCTTGCAGGTGGATTGATGCTCTAGATAACTTGATTTTTTGAAGTGGCAAGTGCTTGGAAACATCACAATATGCTTAGGAGCAGCTGGGAACAAATATTACATATGAAAACATGAAATTACATCATAATTAGAAATAAAAACAAAATGCTTTGTTTTCACCTCAAAACAAGTTTTGAGGTGAGAACTACATTAGTCTTTCAAAATAAGAAATTATGGCTTTACCAATCATTATTGGCCTCCTCATTTCCTTGCTGATCCTTATTGGCATGTAATCATTGAATTTGACCGTGATGGGACCCTAAAACTTAATGAGACCAAACCCTAAGACCTAATGAAATAAACTACAGAGTAAACATGAGCGATGACTGAAATATATGAAAGAGGATCAGCAAGTACAAATCATGAGGGAAAAATTGAAGTAAACCCTACCATCAGTGAATACATGACCTAATGGAATGCAAACTCATCAATATGGGACTCCTACTATGAAATGCAAAAGAGTAGATTTTGATCACTGATGGTAGTGTGAAGACACTGACACTAACATAACCAAACAAGATTTACATTCATACATTAATAAATAAGATCAGACTCAGGATCAAAAAGATAAAGGTTGAAGCCTATTCAATTTCATATCAATATTAGAGGGAGCATAGCATTATGGAACAAGTCCTGAATTTGAGTACCAACAAAAGATATATAAACAGTTAAAAGAGAGACATGAAATCAAAGTTAACCTGAAGCTTATAGCTTATTTTTCAAGTAACCCTGAAAAAGAAATTCAAGTCATACAAGGAATTTATAGCTTATTACAATGTTGGGACCTTCCTGAACATAGAAAATTCATAGATATATATGGATGGAGATAATATATGAAACATACATAAATAGAAGCACACATACAATCATGAAGGAGATTCAACCATAGATGCAATACAAATAAAAAAATTCAAACAATGGTGGAACAAATTAACAATGTAACCATAATTACATTAAAAAGTAGTACAACTCTTCCATAATAACTTCACACACGCCTTTGCAGAAATAAAAAGAAAGGGAAGTGTGTACATTTGTTTTTAACACATTATAATCTATAGCAAGAAGTCTAAGTTCATAAACCAACATTATTTTAAGTGATAATCGAAAATAATATACACATAAATTACACACAGAGTGTAGTAACCAGGCAATGAAATGAACTTATATATATATATATATATATATATATATATATATATATATATATATATATATATATATATATATATAATTTGAATCCATTCAGAACCATTCCACTAAAATGGAGGCCCAAGGCCATAAACATACAAATGGTGGAGAACATATCCATGGCACCATTAGAATTTAACCATTGTAGGGTATGTATAGATAAAGTTTGAAGAAACCCTAATTAGGGTTGGAAAATAGAATTCGACAAATTCGCTAAAATGTAGCTTATGTATTAAGGGGAGGAACACTGGAAGTAACCGACCTATAGTATAATGAGCGAAAATTAAGGGCCAGAAAAATGAAGTGGAACTCTAGTGAGAATTGTATCCTTTGAATAAAAAATAGACCTATAAATTCAAGTATCTAATAGGGTTAGAATCTTCAATGAAATAAAAAAAAATGGAAATAAAATACGATGTGTGTGTAGGAAGGGAACAATATGTTATACCTGTCACAAGAAAAATAGACCAAAATTCCAACCCTGCATGTAGTACAACACAGAATGATTAGGGTAGAATTGCAGAAAAATAAAACAAAGATCTTAAAGAAACTAGAAAAGTCGAGAACAAAGGCAACATTAAGAGTAGATAAGAAACCCTATGAGCCAATTTAAAATCCATACTTTAGAGAAGAATGAAAGTAAATTTCACTTAGCGAGATGACCATAGCCCCATGAGGGGTATGTTGGTTAAAACCCTTACATGGTGTGTATGCACAAGAAAAAGCTATGACTCAATAAAACAAAGGGGCAATGTATATCAAGCCTATCTTTTTTTACATGTGTTCATGTTGAAGCTACATTCCAAGCTAACCCTCACGAGAAACCTGAAATCAAGGTAAAAGGGGTAGGATTCAATGTAGGGTCTACAAATTGGTGATTCAATATGGGAATGAATTTACTAGAGAGGAACACAATGATTGTAGGAGATTACTTCTGTGGTCACCGAAGGAAAATCCCAATCTCAATCCTGAAACCTCACTCCACTCAAAGGTGGTAAATCCTTTCAATATTTCACCATGTGATTTGTAACACATCTCGAAACTTGCAATTCACCCAAAGAAAGTTAAGCTCAGGGAAGCAGAGGAACCAAATAGCACAAGAAATACAACATATGTATAGAAGAAACTAGAAAACTTATACCTGTGCACTCCTGCATTTTCCTACTGTAGAAGACAAGATCCATGGTACAATAACTATAGGTGTAGGGAAGGCCAAATGGCCATTGGAAAATGAAATACATGTAGTGATACCTTCAAACCCTGGGGCAACGCTTTGTGGAACAATAAAAGAAAAGAAAATTTGAATGAATAAGGGGAGACAAGGGTATATGGTTAGGGTTTCTCCCAATCAAACCACAACCCTTGGATGAACCTAAATTGACCTCCACCATTGAAAAGCACTAAGTACCAGTGTCATATGGTAATCACATATCTAACAATCACATATCCATTTGTGAATGACCATGTGTAATCATATGGCAATAATAAAACCCTAGAAAAGTACCCTTTATCTCTCACGGGCACCATTTCTTAAGAGCTCAAACAATAAAAGACTAGGAACCCAATTGAAGGCTATAGGTTCAAATGGATCGTAAAAGATAGACCCAAAAGTATTTTTTCATATGCGATTGAGACATAGTTTGAGTGAAGTTAATATGTGCGCCATGAGTTATCGACACCATATTGGTACTTTGGTTAACATAAAATTAAATTTTCGTACACATCAAATTGATACAACAAAAAAGATAACACCAAATATGGATAAAGTGATGTTGCAAATGGAACACCATATTTTATACCAAATAAATGGCTCATGTAAGTCAAGGAGGTAGTTTTCCATCTTTCACTAATTGAGTGCATATGCATGTTTAAGACAAAACAATATACGTGAAAAATGCTACTAGAAAATAAATATAGCATGGAAAAAGAAATAAAAAAGTTTAGTGTGAAAGTTAGGTATGTGACATATGGTATCGTAGTTGTAGGTTCAAAACTAGGCTTATGATAAACAACCACAAGATAATAACATGTAAAAGATCTTATATATTAGTATATGATGGGAATGAAATCTAATGGGTTTTGTTGTTGGAAATAAGGTACAAAAGTAAGTCAACATGGCAAGACAAGATGGAAAAAGATTCAAATCCACCTCCTAGGGAGGATAGGGGATTTATGTGGAATTAAGAGGAGAGAATACTCCTCCAACAAATCAATTTTTAGAGATTGTGAGAATTTTACAGCAAGAATTAGCCAATATCACAACCAGTCATGAATGGTTGTTGAAGGCTAGTGAGGAACAAGAAGAGTTGATAAGATACTTGACTGAAAAGTCAAGTCATAAACCTATGTAGGCAAAGGGTGATGGACATATTGTATACCTCCTGAAGTGGAAAAGTACTGAGTCAGAAAGATAAAAGTCTAAATGTGGGAATTAATATGATAAAACCTATCCAAAGGCATAAAAATCGCAAAAGAAAAAGAAAATGGAGTTACAAGGGGGATTTTAGAAAATAAAACCCCATACATTTGATGGTGAAAAGGAGGAGGTTGCAGAAGTGTGGCTTCTCAATATGAAAAAGTGTTTCCAAGTCTATGAGTATGATAATAATTTGAAGGTGAGACTAGCAATTTATCAATTGTAGGGAAATTTTGCTCTTTAGTGGGAGGAGGTCAAAATAGTGCACAATCTAGAAGAGAAGATAGTTTCATGGGAGGAATTCCAAAAACACTTTAAGTCTAAATATTTAAATGAATGGTATTATGATGATCAGGAAAAGGAGTGTCATGATTTACAATTGGGACAACTAACTATGGATGAATTTGTTTCCAAATTCACCAATCCATTATGTTATTTCTCCTACATAAAGGGAGAGAAAGCCAAAATAAAAAGATTTTTAAACTATTCACCATTTTATTATAGTGAGAGGATTGAATTTGACAATCCTAAGATGATGGATGAAGTAGTGAGGAAAGTAAGATTGTGCTATCAACATTTTAAAAAGAGAGGAGAAGGCTCAAAATCTTGGCAATGTAAGGACAAAACTAAATCTGCAAGTGGGATGAAGAGACAAAAACATGCATATCTGAAGAATTTTGGAAGGGATTACTAGTGGAAAAGAGCTCACTATAAATAATCCACCCCAACCTGCTCAATCTCAAATCAAGTCAAAACTAATGGAGCTTAATAATGAAATGATAAATGGGGTTAAAGAAAGAAAACCTTTGAAGTTTTTGGGATGTGGATAGGCTCACGTGTTGAGATACTATCCACTTAACCTAAGATCTCTTTATAATATACAAGTTGTGCATGAAGAAACAACATTAAATGATATTGCAAGAAACATCCCAAAGATAAGTTCATCATTTGAAGATGGACAAGGAGAGCATCAATTTATCACGATCGATATTAAAGGTAACAAGTCGAACCATCCTTTGTATGTACTAATTGATCCAGAGGCTAGTCTTAGCTATATTAGCCCACAGATATTGGAAAGTGTAATTTAAAGGCTAGTTAGTACAGCTAGCAACAGGCACAAAAATGAAAGTAATCATCCATGTGAAAAATGTCTTGTAAATTTAAATGGCCATCCAACTAAAGTAAACTTAAATATACTTCCTTTAAGTTCACATGATTTATTAATAGGTATGTATTGGCTTGAAAAACACAGAGTTGTAGTAAATTGTTTAGAAAATACAATGGCATGTGTCAATGAAGAAGGAATATTGCAACTGATAAAAGGTATACCAAAAACTATTTCAATTAGACAAGTTTCAGCATTACGGCTAAAAATAAGTGCAAGAAAAGGTTGTCAACTCTTTGTTGTCCAAATTGAAGAAAATAATCAGAAGACATAAAACAAAAAATCAGATGAACCACCAGTAATCAGCGAGTTTAAAGACATATTCTCGAAAGAAATTCTAGGACTACCTCCTAACAAAGACATAGATCTCTATTGAATCAGTTCTAGGAGCTACCCCAATGTCTAAAGAACCTTATTGAATGAGTATTCTAGAATCATTAGATTTGAAAATGCAACTACAAGAATTACTCAATAAAGATTACATTAGACCCAGTGTTTCACATTAGGGAGCCCTAGTATTATTTGTGAAAATGAAAGATGGTACATTTAGAATGTGCATAGATTACATGCAATTGAGAAAATTGGCTATAAAAAAAATTCCATTGCCTCGCATCGATGATATGTTTCATCAAGTAAGGGGGGAAACTATATTCTCAAAAATTGATTTGAGAATGGGGCATCATCATCTAAGAATAAAGGATGAGGACATTCACAAAACAACTTTTTGAACCATATCTAGTCACAACAAATTTGTAGTGCTAGCATCTGGTGTTACAAATGCACCTGCAACATTTATGTGTTTAATGAACAACGTGATTAGTAAGTACCTAGATAAGTTAGTGTTGGTTTTCATAGATGGCATATTAGTGTATTCCAAAAATAAAGAATAACATGAAGAACATCTAAGAATAGTACTACAAATCTTGAGAGAACATCAATTATATGCAAAATTTAGTAAATGTGAATTTTACAAAGACAAAATACAATATTTGGTCATGTCATTTGAAAGGAAGGACTGTATGTTGATCATGAAAAGATTAAGGCCATTTTTAATTGGCCCAGACCTAAGTATGTGTCATATGTCAGATCCTTCATTTGAATTACAGGGTACTACAGAAGATTCATTGAGGGGTTTTCAAAGTTGGCCTATCACATTACATCTTTACAAAAAAAGGGGGAAAATTTTGGATAGACAACTAAGTGTTAAGAAAGTTTTGACAAGTCAAATCATTTATTAATGGTAACACCTATCTTGAAAATTACAGACCCGGAAAAGGAGTTTCTAGTATGTACTGATGCATGTTTAGGGGGACTAGGTGGAGTTCTAATGCATGACAATTGTGTAGTAGCCTATGAGATGAGAAAACTAAAAACACGTGAAAATAATTATGCATTATATGATTTAGGGTTACTTGTTGTCATACATGCTTTAAACACGTGGAAACACTACTTTCAAGGAAAAAAATTCACACTTGTCACTCACAACATTAGCTTGAAATATTTCTTTGGCCAATCAATTTTGAACGCTAGATAAGCTAGGTGGATGGATTTTCTTAGTGAATTTAAATTTGATATAAAACAAATCAAGGGTAAAGAAAATAAATTAGTATATGCTCTAAGTATAAATGAAAAATCACTAATGAAAATTTCTATTAGCAGTGCTAAAACAAATTGTGTTGTACATATCATAAATTCAATACAAAAAGATGAAATTTATTAGAAAATTCAGAAAAAATTGCAACAAAAAGAAGTCCCTATTTATGTAGAAAACTTAGAAAAATTATTGACATGCAAAAATAGAATTTATATTCCAAATGAAAATACTTTGAAAAAACTTATCTTAAATGAGCATCACAAGAAACCATTTATAGGACATCCAAGATACTAGAAAATGGTTTCATCATTAAGAAAAGAATTATATTGGCCTAGATGAAGAAAGAAGTTGCAAGATATTTGTCCAAGTGTCTAGAGTGTGAGTAGGTGAAGGTAGAACATCAACACCCAGCTATATTATTAAACCCTAGAACACCAACACATAGCTAGACTGTTAAACCCACTACCCATTTCGGAGTTGAAATGGGAAGTTATTTCTCTAGATTTTATTACAAGACTAACGAGAAAAAGAAGGAAGAACGACTCCGTTATGGTCTTTGTAGACAAACTAAGTAAGGAAACACATTTTATAATAGTACAATCTACATTTGGAACAACATGGATCATACATATCTCCACGCAAGAAATTTTTTGGTTACATGAGATACCCAAAATGGTAATATTTAATAGGGATGTTAAATTCCCCTTCAAGTTTTGGAAAACCTTATTTAGAGGAATGGGAACCAAACTTATATCACCCCCAAAGTGACAGACAAGCAAATAAAACTAATCAAATTTTGGAAGACATGTTAAGAATGTATGTCATGGACTGACCTACCAAGTCGGAAGACTTCTTACATTAGAGTTTGATTATAACAACAATTACGTAGATTCTATAAAAATGAGTCCTTTTGAAGTTTTGTGTGGAAGAAAAAGCCATATGCCTCTCATCTAGAGTCAACCATAAGAGAGGTTGATACTAGGACAAGATGCACTACAAGAAATGGAACAGGTGGTGGGAAAAATCAGACAGAATCTAAAAATTGCAAAGGATAGATAGAAAAGTTATGTTAATCAAAAGATAACAAATAGGGAATTTAAAGTAGGAGAACATGTGTATGTAAAGGTTTAACCAAGAAATATCATTCCAAGACTAGGAACTTGTGCTAAATTAGTGCCACATTTTTGTGGTCCTTTTGAAATCCTAGACAGAGGCGGCCCAGTAGTATACCAGCTAATGTTGCCAAAGCATATAAAAGTACACAATGCTTTTCATGTGCCTTTGTTAAAGAAATATATTTAGGATAACTCTCGTGTGGTTGATTATAATTTTATACAAGTGGAACCAAAATTATATTTCCAAGTAGAACCAATTCAAATATTAGAACGCAGAGAAACCTTGCTCCAGCATCGAGCCATTACCCAGGTTAAGGTGCAATGAAAGCACTTTACCCCAAACGAGGCCACCTAGGAGAGGGAGGACAAGATGTGAGAATATTTTCCAACCCTATTCCAAAAAGAAAAGAACTAAAAGACAACCATCAAGGAAAATTTTCAATTAAAAGTGGGGAAGATGTAATACCCCTACATTTCTACTTTTTAATATTGACTATTTTTAGACATGGAGCTAGTATTGGATTAAATGGATATGGAAGCCATGTTTAGAATTTGTGATGATGTAATTATTTTAATTATTGCTCATATAATAAATAAATTGTTTGGAAAAACTCGGGAAGGAGCACTAAAGTTAAAAGGTTTCTTTCCATCTTGGTAAAATATGTTGGTGGCTAAGTCCATGTAATGGACCTTCCTTGAAATCTCCTAAAAATCCCTAGGAGAAGATAATTGGAAATAAATTGATTGAACATGACGGGAGAGAAAAATTATGTTAAATCACTTAGTTGGAGAAAGATACTAAGTAGGGTGGAATAAACAATTGTGATAGAAAAAGGCAAGCTTTAAAGAAAAGAAAAAGATTTTTTTTGAAAAAAAAAAATCTAAAAGAAAAAGCCTACGCGAAAAGGTTGGTAGACCTTAAAGAAAGAGAGTGTGTTGATTCTTGTGACAAGAAGATCTTAGCTCAGGGGGAACTAGCAGAGGTAGTTCATGGTTGGGAGGAACGTGTTTAGTTCCCAATTGTTTTCCAGATAGTGATTATAGTTAGATTCATGTTTATGTTTTAATATCGGTATTGAATGGTAAAGGATATGTAACTTGCATAAAAATGGAAGAAATGCAGGTTTTCTACATACGTATATGTTTCAGTTTTGCATGCCTAATATAAATATTTTCTGATCTGCGAATGGTAAATGTATGGTAAATTTCTTTATGCATTCAAGGAAATTAGATAATATAATTTTGTTTGAATATGAAATTATCTAAGCATGAAAGGAAAAAAAGGTGCAAGTATTGGACCCTTGTACGAATAACCCTGCATAAAAGGTCATCTTATGTTTAGGTAGAAGAATGTGTATTAATATTGTGTGTGCATGTATAGGAATTAGTACTACATATGTAGGTATATGAATCAGTGAAGGTTATTTTGGTGCAGGCACATTTAGGTTCTATTTATTCAATGGATATATGTGCTGATAAGGGGCCAAATTTGCATGCATAGTTATTTGTACTTTTGTAACATTGTTCCCTGATATTAAACCTATATGCATGTAGGAGAAGCATTCACTTTTATGAAAAATTTATCAAAAAAGGATAGCAATTAGCAATATAGAAAGTTGAGGTTTCTATAATTAACAAAGTTATAGAAGCAATATTGAAACCTCATTGTGATCTTGTATGATTTATAGAGCACATGCATAGTTGTAATAGAAGGATAACCTACAGGATTTTTATGTTTCTTTTATTTACAAATTTGGAACTTTTTTTCTGGTAATTAGATGGAAAGATAAACAATAGATAATACAATTTTATATTAATCCTGTAATTATACAGAATTCTACACAAGGCTCTTTTATTTGTTAGTTAAACTAGTTGACATAACTGTTATGGGAAATTTGTTTCACAACTCCTCAAAAGACTATTAAAATAGGAATAGGTGTATACATGAATGGATGATTCCTTGGAATTAGATAAGAGCGATAAGTTTAAACCTATTAAGCTGAATGTTTTAGACAATAACCAGAAGGAATTATGATATAAAGAATGTATACATTAATTAGATGAAACCAGTCTTTTCTAGAAGTCCATTTGATATGTAAATGGCTAGGGATTATGTACAACACTCACTAAATTCAACAATGTGTCTAAGTTGATCTCAACTAGATGAGAATTTACATGGGAGAGTCATAACAAAAGCTAGGGTATTTACATTGCGATTAAAAAAATGGATCACATTAAATAGCTTAAGTCTACGAATCTAGAAGAATAAAATGAGATGAAAAGAAAAAACTATATCCAAAAATGATTTACATTCATACATTGATAACTAAGCTTAGACTCAGGATCAGAAAGATAAAGGCCGAAGCTTGTTCAATTTTATATGAATATTAGAGAGAGCATAGAATTATGGAACAAGTCCTGAATTCAAGTACCAACAAAAGATACCTAAATAGTTAAAAGAGAGCATCGAAATAATTGTTAACTTGAAGCCTCTAACTTATTTTTCAAGTAACCCTTAAGAAATTGTGCGAGCCATACAAGGAATTTATAACTTAGAATAGTGTCGGGACTTGCTTAAATGCATAAAATTCATATATATATATATATATATATATATATATATATATATATATATATATATATATATATATATATATATATATATATAATATATATATATATATATATATATATATATATATATATATATATATATATATATATATATATATATATATATATATATATATATATATATATATATATATATATATATGGATGGAGATTATATATGAAACATATGTAAACAACAACACATATACACTCATGAAGGAGATTAAACCATAGATGCAATACTAACAAAATATATAAACAATGGTGGAACAAATTAAAAATGTAACCATAATTACATTAAAAAGAGGTACACGCTTCCGTAATAACTTCACAAATCTCTATGCAGAAATAAAAGCAAAGGGAAGTGCCTACATTTGTTTTTAACACATTATAATCTATAGGAAGAAGCCTAAGGTCATAGACCCTTAGTATTTTAAGTGATAACTAGAAGTAATATACATAGCAATTACATGCAGATCATAATAATCAGGTATTGAAATGAACTTTTATATATATAATCTGAATCCATTCTGAACCATTCCACTAAATTGAAGGCCCAAGGCTATAAACATACAAATGGTTGAGAACATATCCATGACACCATTATCATTTAACCCACGTAGGGTATGCATAGCTCAATTTTGAATAAACCCTAACTAGAGCTGGAAAATAGAATTCGAGAAATTCATTGAACCTTAGCTTATGGTGTAACACCCTCCTCCCACATCTACCCATGCAACCAATCAACCAGGGTACACATGTGATGAGAGGCCAATATGATATTATTCAACCTCCTAAGTGAGATTAAGGAAGTGTAACCGATGGAAAACATGCCATATAGACATTCAACATCATCATTAGGACCCGCAGGAACCAATCCAACCATTCTTCCAACCAGCCCTTGCGTCCCACTGAGATTTTGGACCACTTGACCTCTTGACTCTCTCATGTTATAGGCATGCCAACATCCAGGGACCTTTCGACACTCTCACAGGCCTACGAGTCAGCGTCCGGGGACTATTTTGCTTAGTTTTGTGCTAGCGTCCCCAGGATTTAAGCCACATTTTCATGCCTAGAGCTTAGGTCACTGCCTAGAATTGAATGATACCTTTAGAATAGTAATATAACATGGAAACAATAGTACTAATGAAATTATTTGAATAATACCTTAACTGGACCCCTACTAGCCATGATAGACATTTTGTCAACCATATCACAAATATGTAATCTACAGGTGCAAATAACATATCTGAGCATAGGGGTCTCATAGTCATCTGAGATTCACTATGAGGCATTGTTTCCTTATCACCTTAGCTACCTTTTCATCCATTAGGCCATAGATACATTGTTCATTCATATACAAATAAAAACATGATGAGATCCATACATAGTTATTGTCGTAAAACACATACATAACTAGCATAATAGCAGCAGAAATACTAATGAAACAATCGCCATATGATCTAAATATAAACCAAGATAATACTCATGAGATAACAAGGAGAAATGACCTCATATTAATGATGCAAAATCCAACCTGGTATGGGACATCCACATTCCACTCGACCATAGAATGGCTAAGCCAAATCTCTCTTCAACCATTCACGTCAGTGCCATATTCCAAGCATGAATGTGGGATCTCATAGAACACATCAATTCAAAACCATCCATAGTTTCTAGAGGCCAACCACCCCAACCCATCAAGCAGTGATTCCACCTCATGGTCGAACATCATAACACCATCATCAGATTGGTCTCTATGCAAGCCTTCTAGGGCTCTAGAGAATTTGTTCCAACCAAGGCTTCTAAGACTAGTAAGTCAAACCACAACTGTCGTCGGGCATCTAGAGAATTTGTCCAAATAGGGCTTTGAGGACTAGTAACTCAGCTCACTGAGGGCTTCCAAATATTTTTTCTAACTAAGGATTCCAGGACTAGTAACTAAACCCAAGTTCTTACAGGGCTTCCAAACCATTTGTCCAACCAGGGCTTCCAAGAACTAATAATTCAACCCAAGTTAAGGAAACATGAGAACCAACCAAAAAAACAAGGAAATAAACCCACAATATCCATGGATATCCAATAAATGGTAAGGTTAGGCAATCCATTGTTAATCCAGAAAATCCTCCATGCCAATGATAGATCATTACCAAGAAACCACATCGATGTGCCATGCATGCCAAAACTAGTGAGGAAAACATACATGCAACTCAGTACCTTCAAGTAAAACCCAATGTAGCTTTTGATCCCAATGTCTTCTTATGCTTTCTTGCTCTTTATTTTCCTCCTTTCTTGAAAACTACAAGTATGCCACATTCTACAAGAAAACTCTAAGTGTCCAAGAGTATCAAAGAGAGAATAGAGAGAGACAACTCCAAAACTGAACTGACCAAGCTTATAATGACCAAGCCTACCCACTGATCTTCAGAAGCCTTTTTATTAATAAGGCCTCTAGTTTCTTCATTTTCCATTATTTTCCTTCATTTTCCTCCTCACATGCTACCTGTGACCTTTAACCTTCCTTTTCTCCTATTTTCCATTATTTTCATAAATAAAATGCCAATAAATGTCTCATTCCTTTCCAAAGCCTTTTCCATTGCCCTTACCAATTTCCTTAGCGATAATAAACCGGAGTGAACACACATTAGGATGTTTTCCCCACCATTCAGCTTGGAATATGTGTCCCATCATCGTGGCCTTATATATTTTTACATGAATTTTTAACCAAGGCTATTACAAAACCCTCCCCCTTGTGGGAACACCATCCTTGATGTTCAATAACAAGTATAACCAATAATACTGCTGAAAACAAAACATACAACCCATGGAGCTTTATAACATAACTCATTGCAATATTTACAATGACCATCTGCTAAAACATGACAAACATACCGTTCACTCGAGCTTTATAACATAGCTCATTACGGTATTTACAATACACATATACACACATACATATTTGCTTCACCCATCAAATAACCATACTATCTATGGAGCTTTATAAACCAACTCAATACAATATTTACAATAATATACACATATACACATGTTCTCGACTAGCAAATAAAAGGATACGATGTTTGTATAAATTAACGATGGAATCCATAGGCTCACACCTCCACCCTCAAAGTAATACCATGATTCACCTCCTTCCCAGGAAGTTTAGAATCCACTGCAAAGTCAAATATGGATCCAATTTCCAGCGCTATAATCTTGCGCTACTTGTCCTCTTAGTGAGCAGTTATGGGCTCATTATTCCAAGGTGCACTCCTAATGTGCATATGATTCCATTTGGAAATGACAACGACCAAAACAAATATATCATCGACCTTCCCTTCTCTGCTACATAGTCCCTCAAGCAATCCAATCACCCCATTTTGTGCAGTCACATACCTTCCAAGTTCCGTTAGCACCCCAATCCTAGGTAGTACATCCATCAACAAGGTTTCCTCACATCATAAGGTCCAAAAACTAAGGCATATCCTTGCCTTAAAACAATCATACCAGTCATAGCATGCTCATGGAAATAAATGGACACTATTGGGTTCCAGTGTCTCACAGTGGCCCTGCTCCTGAATACTTTTCCAACATACTACTGCTTGTTTCAATTCCTTTTGTTGTTGTGAATTCTTGCAGTCAATTTCAACCACCCAACCAAGCATTTTTGTGCTTCCTGTACCAAGCACATGACTTCCAATAGATTTAAAATAAATTGAAATAAATTCACATCATACCTCATTGTTATATCGTCAATAAGGTACAGTTACAATTTTGTTTGCTTCCTGTCATAACAAGTCAAACTATCATCTTTGACCAAATTATCATGAATAACCATATCATATATGGTTAGCTCAAAACAAAACCATAATAGATCAACATCATAAATCACATGTAGCCATCATAAACCAGAATCATAGATCACATGCAATTATCATATACCATAATCATAAATCACATGCATAATAAAACTAAAATAAAATGTTGATACTTATCCTTTAATCAATCTTTAGATTCTACCATTGTATTTATTCCATATGCACTCTGGATCGGTTTCCACACCTAAAAAACACCCAATGCCTTCTCCTCAACCATGTGCGCATACATATAGTCTGCATCATACACATACAACCACACACGACATACAACACAATGCAATACATGCATCTACACCTAACATACAACACATACACCTACACCTCATGTACAATGCAACATAATATGTATGCCTACATCTAGTGTAAAACACAACACATACATACACCTATACTCAGTGTACAACACAATACATCCATCTATACCTTATGTATAACTCCACGCAATACATGTACCTACACCTGGCATACAATACAACACAATACATCTATACATAATGTACAACACCACATAATACATGTACCTACACATGGCATACAACACAACACAATACATGCACTACACAGAGTACAACACAACGAGTACACATGTCATGAATCATGACTACACAATTCACATACATAGTATCCCTTGTACACAACACAACATGTATGACATGTACATAATACCACATGTACAACACGTACAAAGTATCACCTATACAAAGCACCACTTGGACAATGGGTGCAAAACATCACATGTACACGTCACCACCTGCGCAACATGTACACAATGCCACATGTACATAGTACCACCTGTACAATGTGTACACAATGCTAAATGTACACAACACCACATGCATGACATGTGCATGACACCAAATGTACACAACACCATATGCACGACATGTACACAACACTACCTGCACACAACACCATATGCACAACATGTACACAACACACATGTACAATCATGCACACAACACCATATGTACATAGCACCAAATGTACGACATGCACACAACACCATATGTATAGAGCACTGCATATACAACTTGTACATAGCACCCTATGTACACAGCACTGCATATCCAACATGTACATGACACCCTATGCACACAAAACCCCATATCCATCATGCACACAATACAATATGTAGACAACAATGCATATCCAACATGTACATATCACCATCTATACTGATCACTGCATATGCAATATTCACACCACAGTATTTGTACCACCCTATACATAATATTGCATAAACAACATGTACACACACTATATATACACCGCACCACATGCGCAGAACATAACATATGCAACATGTATAACATATACAACATATGCAGAACAGTAGTACCACACATCCAAAACCACATTGTCTCTACCAAGAAACCTTGCTTCAAGTGTCTTATCCATGCTTGTCCCAGCATGTCGCACACCACACTGCTTTCATTTCATTGATGTATCCCTTAGTATAACCTATCCATAACATAGACATAATATAATCACATAATATCAACTCATAGCCACATGATACTAACATCATACATTTGTTAGGGCTACTCCTCCCAATTCATTCCTCATAAGACCAAGAACCTCTTCATGCCATTCACCTACATAAGAAATCATTCTTCCACAAGAATGATCCCCGATGACCCTGTGAGACAGTGACATAGATACATGGATAAATGCATACATATAAATAAACATTAGCATAAACAATATGATCCTGTTAGACAATGATATGCATGCATACACATACATACATGTAAACATCAAAATAATAATGATCCAGTCAGTCAACGACATACATGCATACATATGTACATATAAACATTAGCATAAAATAATCATGATCCTATTAGACATGACATACATACATATATACATGTATACACATATATACATCAACATAATCATGATCACAACGTAATTACTAGATATCACAAGGTCAAGGTTAAGAGAACTCCCTTTATGCGTGCAACACATACGCAACATTGAGAACAATAGTTCCCAACATAGCCAAGGAATATGATGCATCAAATCCATTGATCTTACCTTTCTTGATTACTTTTCCCATGATTTTCTCGTCATTGTCTATTTACACCAATGGACCCAACTAGTCCAACTGGTTGTCATACTCTTGCCTTCAACTTCCTTTAAACATGCATCGAGCTTTGTCAAGGTCTTACCTTACCTGTCGAGTACCACACAACTCTCCCCGAAATCGATTAACTTCATCCTTCCCCAACCAAGAAGAAAAAAAAAGAAACCAAGGAAAACCAACAATAATATGACACCACAAACAAAGTGGCATGGCCATGCATAGGACGTAAACAAAACCGCAATCAAGCATAAAAAATCAGCAAAATATCAAAAGCACAAGACTAACAACAGACACCATGACTCAATCCCCATGGTTCCTAGTGCTTCCCAGGGAAAGCTCAACCAGAGTCTTCATCAAAGTTTCATGGCAACCTCTTTAGCCATGCAATCCCCTACATCATACTGCCATAAACACATAATTGTCAGTGCATAAATAAACATAACAACGTACTAGTTACCTTACCTTGTTGTGCCAAGAACACTACCTTATAACTAAATACATCCAGGCCACCTCTCAAGGGGCTCCAATTCTCTTGACGAATCCATTCTTAACTAGAAACTAGTTGATATACCTATCAAATACATGTTCATGACTATAGCACATATCCATATAATTTCATACAAAATCAAGGTTAAGAATACTTCCTGTATGCAAACCACTCATTCATTTGGAATTAGGGTTAGGGTTTCCAAGCATAGCCAAAGGAATTCTTTCTCAATTCCTTTCTTCTACCTTTTTACTTTGTTGGAAACGAGGTTTACTATGTACTGTCAAATCACCCAGCTATTAGTTATAACACACATCAACTATTACCTTGTCATGCTAATACCAAGCATGTTTCCTGCAACTCCTCACACATTTCAACCACATGTTCCAAGTATCAAGACAATCATATCTATAAATTTGAAATCAACCTTTATCAAGACTAACAATCATGTCATAATCCATAGTCAACTCTTAGTCATTAGAAATAATGCTACAACTATCACCTACTACACTCAAGTACATATCAATTGTCTCAACACATATGTATTAGTACAATTATCTTAAAACAAGATCATTTGAACACATACTCATATTATGCAATTCATCAAACATCCAACCAACTTGCAAACATACCATGTTAAATTAATCAAATAGATGACATAATCAAACAGTCAAGCACTAAATATACAACATAAGAAAAATCATACCTTAATGTATCTCAGGGGAGGCTATCTTGTCTACACAATCAATCTAGTTAGCATGATATAACTTTACAACACATAAGATCAAGAAAAAATAAGGTCATGATATCCATAACAATAAATAACTAACATGTTCACATCATAAGCTCATAAACAAGTATCATTCATACCTAATAATCACATCTACACAGTCAAACTATATTAGTATGACATAATATCACAAAACATTAATTCATACCTGAATTTCACAACCCTAACCATTTGCATAGACCAATCCAACTTACTATGATACATATAACATCAAGATCTTAAAGTAATAACCCTAATCATCAAGTTACTAGCATATAACAATAATAAGTTATATATCATGCTCATCAACAACATATAACCTAATCATCAAACTAACTATCATATAACAACAACAAGTTAACCTATAACATACTCAACAACATATAACCTAATCATCAAGCTAACTATCATATAACAACAACTAGTTAACCTATAACATAGTCATCGAAAACATATAACATAATCCTCAAGTTTTCTAACACAAAACAACGATAGCAATGCATACAACCACAAGTTACTATCATTCATGACTATCTGACACATGAACATATGACTACACTAATAAACTAGAGTCTATCATGTATGTAACCGTAACATCCATACAATTAAAGGCATAAACATAATCATAATGCATATAACAATCCTTAACCTACATACCTGCATGCCCAAGAGACAACCTGTAGGACGACATGCTCTTTCCTCGAAGTCCAATGATGCAACTTCACTTTGATGGTTTGCATCTCCTACTTTACCTCATTCAACACACTAGGATCATAACATACCAAAAACATCATGATGACATAATTGCATACAATGACCTCAAAATTCATGTCTAACCTACCATACATGCATAACCATAACCATGACAATGGATGCATATAGACATCAACATGCATAACAATGCATATACAACCATACACTTAGGAAAACACATCCCTCAAAAACACCATCAACCTTCATATGGCGATATCACTACAACCATGATCAACACCATGCAATGTAACAAACGCATGGTCTTACAACATAAGAAACACATATGCAACTAACATGAATGCATGAACAACACATAGCCCATCCAATCTAAGGGGTGAACCATGCTCTGATACCACTCTGTAACACTCTCCTCCCACATCTACCCAAGAAACTGGCCAGCCGAGGTAAACATGCGACGATAGGCCACTATGATACGATCCAACCTCCTAAGTCACGCTAAGTAAGTGGAACCAATGGAAAACATAACATACAAACATTCAACAACACTAGGACCCGCATGAACCAATCCCACCTTTCAGCCAACCAGACCTTGGGTCCCATTGAGATTTCGAACCACTTGACCTCCCTACGCTCTCATGCTACGGGAATGCCAACATCCAGGTACCTCTGGAGGCTCTCCTAGGCCTGCAAGCTAATTTTTAGGGACTATTTTATTTAGTTTTGTGTCAGCGTCCCTGGGATTTAAGCCACATTTTTAGGCCCAGAGCCTAGGTCACTATCGAGAATTGAATGACAACTTCAGAATAGTAAGATAACATGGAAACAACAGTACTAATGAAATTACTTGAATGAGACCTTAACTGGACCTTTACTAGCCATGACAGGAATATCTTCAAACATATCATGAATATGTAATTTACATGTGTAGATAACATATCTGAGCATAAGGGTCTCATACTTATATGAGATTTGCTACGAGGCATTGTCTTGTCACTTTAGCTGCAGTTTTATCCATTAGGCCATAGATACATTTTTCATTCATATACAAATAAAAACATGATGAGAGTCCTACATAGCTATTGTCATAAAACACATGCATAACCAACATAATAGCAGCAGAAATACTAATGAAACAACCACCATATGATACACATATAAACCAGTATAATACTCATGAGATAACAAGGATAAATAACCTCATATAAATGATGAAAAATCCAACCAGGTATGGGACTTCCATGTTCCACCCAACTATAGAATGGTTGCTCAAGCCAAATCTCTCTTTAGCCATTCACCCTTGTGCCATATTCCAAGCATGAATGTGGGATCTCATAGAGCACATCAATCCAAAACCATCCAGGGCTTCCAAAGGCCAACCACCTCAACCCATCAAACAGTGATTCCACCTCATGGTTGGACATGAAAAAACCATAATGAGATTAGTCTCTATCCAAGCCTCCAGGGCTCCAAAGCATTTGTTCCAACCAAGGCTTCTAGGATTAGTAACTAAACCTAAGTTGTTACAAGGCTTCCAGAGAATTTGTAGAACTAGGGCTTCTAGGAACTAATAACTCAACCCAAGCTAAGGAAACATGAGAACCAATCAAAACAAGCAAGGAAGTAAACCCATAATCTCCATGGCTATCCAAGAAATGGCAAGGCTAGGCAATCCACTGTCAATCTAGGTAATCCTCCATGACAGTGACAGATCATGACCAGGAAACCATATGCATGTGCCATGCATGCCAAAACTAGTGGGGAAAACATACATGCAACTCGGTACCTTCAGGCAAAACCTGTTGTAGCTGTTGATCCTAATGTCCTCTTGCACTTTCCTACTCTTCCTTTGCCTTATTGCTCCAAAAATCCAAGTATGCCACACTTTCCAAGAGTGCTCCAAGAAAACTCTATGTGTCGAAGAGTATGTGAGAGAGAATAGATAGAGAGAGAGCTTCGAAACTGAACTAAACAAGTTTACACTGACCAAGCCTACTCATTGATCCTCAGAAGTCTTTTTATTAATGAGGCCTCTATTTTCATCATTTTCCATCATTTTCCTTCATTTTCCTCCTCACATGCAACTTGTGACCTTTCACCTTCCTTTTCTCCTATTTTCCATTATTTTCATAAAAAAAAATGCCAACAAATGTCTCATGCCTTTCAATAGTCTTTGCCATCATTACCTTTTCCAATTTCCTTAGCCATAATAAACCGAGTGAACACCCACTAAGATGTTTTTCCCACCATTCAGCTTGGAATACGTGTCCCATCATCGTGGCCTTATACATTTTTACATGAATTTTTAACCAGGGTTGTTACATATGTATCGATGGGAGGAACACTAGAAGTAATTGACCTATAGCACAACGAGTGAAAGTTAAGGACCGGAAAAATGAAGTAGAAGTCTAGTGAGAATTGTACCCTTTGAACTAGAAATATACCTATAAATCCAAGTATCGAGTAGGGTTTAATATTCGATGAAGAAAAAAGAAATGAAAACAAAATCCAATGTGTGTGTAGAAACAGAATAGTACGATGTAACTGTCACAAGAAAAATCAACCGAAATTCCAACCCTACGTGCAGTAGAACACAAAACAATTAGGGTAGCATTGCAGAAAAATAAAAAAAAAACAATCTCAAAGAAACTAGAAAATTCGGGAACAAATGTAACATTAAGAGTAGTTAAGAAACCCCAGGAGCCAATTTAAAATCTATACCGTAGAGAAGAATGAAAGGAAATTTCACTTAGCGAGATGATGATAGCCCCATTAGGGGTATGTTCCTTAAAACCCTTACATGTTGTGTATGCGTATGTAGAAGCTATGATTCAATAAAACAAAGGGGAAATTTGTACCAAGCCTCTCTTTTTTTACCCGTGTTCACATTGAAGCCACATTCCATGCTAACCCTAAATCAAGTTAAAACATGTATGATTCAACTTAGGGTCTATGAACTGGTGATTGAATATGGGAATGAATTTACCAAAGGGGCACTACGATTTCAAGAGATCACCTTTATTGCCATCGGGGGAAAATCCCAGTCTCAAACCTGGAAACTCAGTCCACTTGGAGGTAGTAACTCCTTTCAAGGTTCCACCATGTGATTTGTAAGATAGCTAGAAACTTGCAAGTCACCCAAAGAAAGTTAAGCTCAGGGCAGACGAGGAACTAAATAGTACAAGAAATACAACATATGTACAGAAGAAACTACCAAACTTATACATGTGTGAGCCTGCGTTTTACTCCTGTAGACGACGAGAGCCACGGTAGAAAGTTACAGGTGTAGGGAAGGTAAAATGACCATTGGAAAATGAAACAAATGTTGTGATACCTTCAAACCTTAGGGCAACGCTCTATGGAACAACAAAAGAAAGAAAAGGTTGAATGAACAAGGGGAGACAAGGGTATATGGTTATTATTTGTCCCGATTGAACCACGACCCTTGGATGAACCCAAATTGATCTTCGTCATTGAAAAGGACTAAGTACCAGTGTCACTTGATAATGACATGGACAACAATCGCATGGCCATTTGGGAATCACCATCTGTACTCAAATTCCAACAATAAAACCCTAGACAAGTCCCCTTTATCCCACATGGGCGTCATTTCTTGAGAGCTCAAACAGTAAAAGGCATGGACCCAATCAAAGGGTATAGGTTCAAATGAATCATCAAAGCTAGACCCAAAAATATTCTATCATATGCACTTAAGACAAGGTAGAGTGAAATTTATATGTGCGCCATGAGTTATGTTCATGTGTTTTAATATAATAAGTTATCTTAAATTGAAAATATGGAGAAAAAACTATAATTCATGAAAATGGAAATAATAGGAAAATGAAGTTAAGTACAAAAGAAATAAATCTAAAAACAAAAAAATGGTAACTAATAGAATTGGAAGTTACTAAACAACCCATAATAAGACCCCAACCAATCACTTTACAAATAAATAAATTTAAATAATAATAAAAAATAACAACAATAGAATTACTAATGTTAAACTATAGATAAACAACATAAAATTGTGGTCAAAGACAAACTAATAAGCAAGTCAAAGAAAAACTAGATGCATAATACCATGCCTACCTCAAGTATAATAAGTACTTAAATCATTTTAAAATTATATAATTTAAAATTCTTTTTATTTTATAATATAAAAGGTTCATACTTTATGCTTCTATGTTTTTTTGTTCTTACTTATTTATTTTATTTTTCTCATAATATCTTATTTATTTATTTTATTTATTATTTATTGTTTTCAAAACCTAATTAAATTAATTAATAAATTAATTAATATTAATATTAATATTATACTTATATATTTAAATAAATTATAATATAAAATTGGTTAGAATATACTTTTAAATTTAAAAATTTTAAATAAAATAAATTAAAATAATAATCAAAATTATATGACTTGACTTTGATCCTGTAACGTTCACATGTTTTATTTAATGGTTGGAATTTACTGTTTCATCTCTCAAATCTATAAATTTCTATCTTTCACCTCAGCTAATCTATAAATATCTAATTTATATTATATATTAAAAAAATTTGGTTATTAATATCTTTTAAATATTATATATGAATTCCATATTAAAAATGGAGTAAATTACACATCTTTCTCACATAAAAATTAAAAATAAAATAATTTCTTTAATTTAAATTATTTTATTTTCCTATATATAAAGTTGATATAAAATTTATTTTATTTTATTTTTATAGTAGTTTTATTTTATTATTATTAATACATTTTTGTTTTAAATGTTAAATATATCATGTACTCTCAATAATATTATATTTACATGTTATTTGTCAACTTCATATTAGGTAGCCAAAGAATTACATATCTTAGTAATACTAAAAAGTAAATTATTATTTTCACTTTCAATTACTTATCTTTTTATATGAAATTTGATATAAAATTAAGGTGGTAATTGAAATATTTTATTTATTGAATTTTTTGTTATTAATATTTTTTAATATTTTAGTGTGAGTATTCTTTTTTAAATAAAGATTAAGTAACAACATCTAACAAAGTTGTAAAACAACTACACCTACATCTCCTTCATAAAAAGTTGTAAAACACCTCTCAGCTTAATCATATAAGATCAATAATATTACTTTTACTAATTATATGTCAACTTCATAGTAAAAAAATTACATATCTCTCATCTTAAAAAATAAATTAATTTTTTGTTACTTTCAATTACTTATTTCATAGTTTCATATAAAATGAAAATGAGAATATTTTATTTATAAAAGAAATTGATTTTATAAATATAATTAATTTTCTTCGTTCCTATCTCGTCACTAAATTGGAGGTCATATCAAAGAATGCTATTCAGGACTTTATTCATTTTAATATAAATAAAAGTTTGATACGCGTTTACTTTTATTTAAATGAAAATTTGATAAGCATTTTGTCCCAGTTGTTTTATGTATTGGGTATATCGAAAACCCCCTAGACTCACCTCAAACCTTGCCTTAGATAAACCATCGGCCTTCTTGCTGCTATAGTACATTGAGAATAGCACTCGGGGAGATTAATTGTGCGTACGATAGGGTAGTCGGGTAGTATGGCTAAGGGTACGATTGATCCTCCTTAGTTAGTGCCCTAAAAGATTGGGCCGAGTACTATTGTTGGAACCTTATATATATTGTGATCTGTAGCGCTTGACACTCCTTTGAGACCATAGTTCACTCGACTCTCTGAAGATTGCCCATTATCTTATTTTCCAGTTCATATTTTAGCAGTTGGGGTTTTGTCACTGCCGCAATCCAACTCACATTTAGCAGTTGGGGTTTCACAGGAAGATCTGACCATTTGCGCAGTGAGGCTTGTGGCTCCTATAGTTTGGGCTTGATTTTGCAAGACATTGGGCAGGATCAAGTTTTCTAGAATTTGGCCACTGCAGTATTGATCTGAGGCCTTTCCAAGACGCTTACAAGAGACTTAGCCTATAATATTCAGGATGACTAGTTGATCACAGTGGTACCATTCACTTGTTAGCTTCAATTTTCGGGCGGTCCCAAATTTTTTCAATGTGGCGACAAGTGACCAAGATCTGTGTATGGTAGAAACCATAGCTCAAGTCATGACCAACGAGAAGATCGAGCACCTTGAACAAAAGTTGGATTCTTTCCAAAGCCTAGTGGAACAGATGCAACAATTCATGTCACAATTCAAAATGAGCACATTGGGGTTGCATCCACAGGAACATGGTATTAATCAAGACCTTGAGGGAGAATCTAGCCATCATATTCACTTCCATGGAAATCACCAACATTCCCACCCTCGCCCACCCAAGCTGTACATGTATAAATTTGATAGCTCTAATCCAGCATTATGGGTAGCACAAATGGAAAAATATTTCATTCTGAATGATATCCGAGATGATCAAACTAAACTACATTTGGTAGCCCTTTACTTGGACCAAGAGAGATGGAAATGGTGGCAGTGGCATCAGAAATGCTATCCCGGGAACATAACTTGGCAGGTGTTCTCAAAATATCTTTGTGACCACTTTGACCAAGAATCTAATTTTTTAGGTTGTCTTACTAAGATCTGACAGATAGGCACTGTAAAAGATTGCATTGCAGCCTTTAAGACATTGGCCATCTGCACAAAAGGTCTAGGAGATGAATTCTACATGGAATGTTTTATTAGTGGTCTCAAACAAGCCATCCAAGCCCATGTCCGGATGCGCCACCCACGTACATGGATGGATGCTTGCACAAAGGCTATCGAAGTGGAATGTGCTTTAGCTACCCAGTTGCTTCATCCAAATTTCATAGCCAAGGGACGGCCCACCCAAGCTTAGGAAGGTTCAAAAGGTGTCTCCAGCAGAAATGGATGAAAGAAGAAAACAAAGATTGTGCTACTACTGTGGTGACAAATACTCCCCTGGGCATAAATGCAAGGAACCAAAATTCTTTCAAATTGATGTTACTGATCACACCTCATCTGAGGAAGTCCGACCCCTTGAGGGACCAGAGAATGAAGTTGAGTAAACCTAGTAGGACAATGAACTCCCACCTATGCCAGAGGAACTAGTTATCTCGCTACATGCTTTGGCAGGCATTTCTATGCCCCAAACTCTCAAAATTAGAGGCTTTATTAAACATCGCCCTGTAGTAGTATTGATTGATAGTGGCAACACTCATAACTTTATCCATTAGTGAGTCGCCAAAGTTGTTCATTGTTTTGTCAGGGCAGTCTCTAATTTCCAGGTCCAGATTGTTGATGGGGGGACAATGAAATGTGAAGGCTGCTGCGAAAATATGAAACTTCAGATGGGAGATTACCACCTAAAGACCCACATGTTTGTGATTAACATGGGTGGTTGTGACATTGTCTTGGGTGCTGAATGGCTTCACACACTAGGCCCAATCACCATGGATTTCTAGGAGTTATATATGAGCTTTAAGCATAATGACCACATGCATACCCTCCGTGGACTCCAGGCAGGTGCTCCTTCTATCATCAGCTTGCATCGCATGAAAAAGTTGTTGAAAAATGGACATCATGGAGTTATCGCCCAATTTAAGGCCATCTAGGCCATAGAGACCACTACACTTCATATTCATCCTAAGATGTAACAGGTCTTAAATCACCACCAACAAGTGATTGGCAAACCTAAAGAGCTTCCACCCTCTAGACAGGAACATGATCATATCATCTCTTTGGTCCTAGGGGCACAACCGCTGAATGTGCATCCATATCGATATCATTTTTCCCAAAAGAATGAAATTGAAAAAATCATCAAGGAACTCCTTGAAGTCGGTGTTATTCGTCCTAGCATCAGTCATTATTCATTACGAGTGGTCATGGTGCTCAAGAAAGATGGGGAATGGTGCATGTGTCTAGACTTCAAGGCCCTCAATAAGATCACTATCAAAGACAAATTCCCTATCCCGATTGTTGATGATCTTCTTGATGAACTACATGGTGCTCAATTCTTTATTAAGCTAGATCTTCGCTCTGGCTATCACCAAATACGCATGAAAGAAGTAGACATTCCCAAGACTTCTTTCCAAACTCATGAAGGCCATTATGAATTCTTGGTCATGCCATTTGGTCTCTGTAATGCCCCATCCAATTTTTAAATCCTCATGAATCACCGACTAAAACCATATCCCTGAAAAATTTTCCTCATTTTCTTTGATGACATTCTCATCTACATCCTAACCTAGGAAAAACATCTTTAGCATGTAGACTTGCTCTTGCAACTGCTCCGGAACCACAAATTATTTGTCAAATTGTCCAAGTGCTCTTTTGGCATGGACGAAGTCGAGTATTTGGGCCACATTGTTGGTCGTGAGGCTGTCTGGGTGGATCCCAAAAAGATACAAGTAATGCAAGATTGGTCCCAATTGAAAACCTTGAAGAGTTTGAGGCGATTCTTGGGTCTCACCAACTACTATCGTAAATTTGTCCACAATTATGGTCGCATTGCTAGAACCCTCACTAACCTTCTCAAGAAAAATTCATTCCTCTGGACTGATGCAACACAACAGGCGTTTATGGCTCTCAAACAGGTGATGTGTTCTACTCCCGTATTGGCACTTCCTGACTTCACCAAATATTTTGTGATTGAATGTGATGCTTCAGGTACTAGTATTGGTGCTGTCTTAATGCAAGAAGGTGAACCCTTGGCTTTCACCAACGAACAACTGAGTGGGAAACATCTGGGACAATCTACCTAAGAGAAGGATATGATGGCCATCTTATATTCAGGAGATACCTAGCGAGCATACTTAATGGGGCAGTGTTTCCAAATCTGTACAGACCATCAAAGCCTCAAATACTTTTTATAGCAATGCCTATCCTCACCCGAGAAAAATAAATGGCTGGCCAAAATGTTGGGATATGATTATGAGATAATTTACAAGAAAGGGCATGACAATGTAGTAGTGGATGATTTATCACGCCAATTTGAGGATGAAATCACCTTGCTATCAATCTCTCTTCCCATGCCAGATTGGATTGAAGAAGCCTCCAAGGAATGGTTTTCACACCCCTCTTTCTCCCAACTCATTAATAACTTGAGAGAAAATCCTAATTCCTCAGTTGGCTACTTTTGGATGGATGAGATTCTTTGCTACAAGGACAGAGTATTTATATCACTGACATCCACCCTCAAAACATGCATTTTGGGAGAGATGTACTCATCTCCCACTGTAGGCCATGTGGTCTTTTATAAGACTTATGCTCGCACTCGTCGTTTGTTCTTTTGGACAAGCATGGAAACTGACATTCTTAGTTTTGTAGCTGAATGTGAGGTGTGTCAATGCCACAAAGGAGAAACAGTCAAGCTATCAGGCACCTTACAACCATTGCAAATACCTTCCTCCATCTGGACATATGTTTCTATGAATTTCATTACTGGTCTCCCGAAGTCATGAAACAAATCAGTTATCATGGTGGTTGTGGACAGACTTTATAAATATGCTCATTTTTGCACTCTACCCCACCCATTTACCCCCACTTTGGTGGCTCAAGCTTTCATGGACCAAATCTTCAAACTACATGGCATACCCACTTCCATTATGTCTGATCGTGATCCGATTTTCACTAGTAACTTTTGGCAAGATCTTTTCAAGCTACAAGGCACCCAACTCTAGCTAAGTACTTCCTATCATCCCCAAACTAATGGTCAAATTGAAGCAGCCAACAAATGTTTGGAGACATACCTAAGGTGTTTCACTTCAGAAAAGCAACATCAATGGGTATAGTGGCTACGTTTAGCTGAATGGTTGTATAATACTAACTAACATGTAGCCACCAAAATGACTCCATATGAAGCAATGTATGGCCAACTCCCACCTTCACCTATTTCTTATATCCCTGGATGCTCTAAGGTGCAAGCAGTGGATCCAATCCTACAGAACCGTACAACCATGATAGCTCGTCTCAAAGATAATCTCCATCAAGCTCAAAATCAAATGAAGCAACAGGCATACCAACATCATTCAGAGCAAACATTTCAAGAAGGGGATCAAGTATTCCTACGGCTGCAAACATATAAGCAAACATCTCTCAAAGAAAAGGGCTACCAAAAATTAGCTCCAAAATTCTACAAACCTTATCAAATACTTCAGCACATTGGAGCAGTAACCTACAAGTTGGCCTTGCCACCAACTTTAAAAATCCATCCCGTCTTCCTTGTATCATGCCTCAAGAAAGTGGTGGGGAACAATTGCAAAATTCAAACTAGTCTATCTGAATTGGATGAAGAAGGTTCACTCTGGCTCCAACCTAAACAGGTCCTCGATACGCGAGAAAGACATCTACGTGGCTACACGATCAAGGAAGTCCCCATAAAGTGGAAAGACACCTCTCTAAAATATGCGACATGGGAACCAACCACTATTCTTCAGCAGTTTCCACAACTTCAGCCTTCAGGACAAGGCTGCTTTTGAAGGGGGAGGGCATGTTAGGGTCCAACCCTAACCCCTTTATTTATGTAATAGGGTTGAGTCATAGTCATAGTTAGTTAAAGAGTCAATAAGGCCCGTATTAACAATTGTAAGTGGTTGACCCGCATTTAAGAAAGGTACCACAGTTAGTTGCAAACAGGCCATGGTATTCGATAGATGGTATTGAGAGAACCATGGTAATGACCCATGGTATTGTATGTATGAATCCTATATAAAGGATAGAGAATCCCCATTGAGAAATATGAGTCTTATTTTGTAATCGAGCTCTGCGCGAGAGGTTGCCCCTTGAAGAGGCAAGTGAACATTGCTTTCATCTATGAATAATAGAATACTTGTTGTTTTTCTCATTTTGTTCTGTGTTCTCAGTTGTATTTCTTTGCATATTTGGTATTTTGGATTTTCTCGCAGGTCAAGAGCATAATAGGGTGCTTAGGAAGTTTCACCCAAACAAGAATGACAATGGGGATGTCATCACCGAGGTCGAAGTCAAGAGACCATCTATTTAGATACATTCCCATGACCTAAAAAAATAAGGTTCGCTTCTGAAAACTACTTCTTTATGATCCTTTTGTCACAAGCATAAATACCCAAATTTCCTTTTATCATCAACTTCCAAGTTTTCTTTGTCCATTGCTCCATGGACTTTGGCGATTTCATCCTCGTAAATTTTCCAACTATAGCTCAATCACTAAATGCCAAGGTAGTTCGATAGAAGCGTGATGACAACCAAATGGAAGTACGTATAGCATCGTAAATATCAACAGTAGAACGAGAACCATTCACGATATTGAAATCGGTACCCTTCCAATCCTCCTCGATAATATCATTAATAAACTTTTCCTTGAGAATTCCTTCACGATCGGTAATATCCCGCTCATCTGGTATAGCAGGTTGTACTGGTGGTCCGGGAATATCTGTCAAATTGAGAATATCCAAATCTTTTGTAGAATTGAGATAACTATATGATAAGAGATCGTATCTGTAACGTTTGTTCATTTTCCGAAGTAGTCCCAAAAAAGGTTCCATCACAGTCGCAAATATAGAATCTTCTTGTTGTTCATAAGGAACGAATCGTTCTTCATAACACGTACATTGCTTATTTACTATATTTCTACATTTATTTGGGTTTATCCTAGACCATATCTGTGGGGATAAATTGTACCGGTCAAAACATCTCAACCATTGTTTCCAGTCATTCTCTTTCAGATCTTGTGGTTTTTCGTGATCCAATATTCTTTGTATATCTAATGCCCTTATCTGCCATATCTTGTGAAATATATATGCTTGGGACATTGAGAACATGTTTCGATCAGGACGAATTTCAAAATCTTGTATTTTTTCGTTGATCAACTAGGGAGGCTAGGGTTTGCAAATGGAGCTAAGGTTTGTAGAGCTTTAGTTAAGGGAAGGTTGTTCGCATATATATTAGTATTTTTTAATTTGTCAATGTAAATATTATTTTATAATTTTTTATTAGAAATTATATGACATCTTTTTCATACTAGGCTTTAAAACACTTTGGCTAAAAATGTAGTATCAATAATATTATTTTTACCTGTCATTGGTCAACTCTGTATTAGGTAGTGAAAAAATTAAATAAGATATTTTATTTATGATAAATATTAACTTTTTATTATTCTTAATATTATTTTAATATATTAAATTTTGAAGGTAAGTAAACAATCTCCCTCGTAGCAAGCTGTAAACCACCTCTAAGCCCAGCAAGTAAAGACATACTATTATAATTAATTTTCTTTGTACTCTACCATGAGTCCGACTCCAGGCCACACGCCACCGCTCCTGTCAGTAAATTAGAGATCGGTGGCATAGAGAACCAGAAGTGACTGTGATGTTATTCGATTTTGTACTGAACAGTATGTTCATGATTCCACTTATTTAATTTAAATCGAAGTTTGTCATTCAGGACTCTATTTATTTTAATTGAAATAAAATTTCGACACGCATTTATCTTTTTTTAAATGAAAGGTTACGTATTCTGTTCAAGTCGTTTTATATTAATTTCGATACGTTAATGCTAGTCGTAATAAAACTGTGAATGATAAGCTCACATGCAAGTAATTCAACGTAATACTTCACCAATTTCTTATCAAAGAATCCGTGACTGTCTGAACCAGTCTCAAAGTCAAATTTGATCGGAAGTTAGTGACAAAACTTGATGTAAATCATTATTTTTATTTGCTGGTTTTAGAATATTCTAAATAAAATATGTGACACCATTGACTTGCCACCTGGAATAGAAAGACTACCTAACCTAATCAACGTGATGTAAGATTCATGCACGATGCCTCTGGAATCTGATAGCAGAGGATTTTTATCCTCACAAGTGTTACCTATTAATAGTGTGGGAGGCACCTTGGCTTTAGCCTTCTCGGAACCATTGTGAAGCTAAAATCTGTAGAAATCAATTCGAAGGGAGGATCTAGGGTTTAGGCATGTTCTGCTATTATTATATTTTTTTTAATTTTCAAAATTTTTGTCGTACTATTAATTAATATGATTTAGGTAAATTTCTTTTTTTCCTTTAATAAAATGTAAAAAATTGCAATTATTTTTAAAAGTTTTATAGATCATATTAATTTTAATAAACCCTAAACATTTCATTTTATCCAAAATTTAATTTAAATTTTAGTTAAAATTTTAAAATAAAATATTCAAATTATATATCGATAATAATGATGTGTTTTAATATTAATATTTTTTTCTGGGTCAAAGTATTAAATTTATTTATATATTAAAAATATAATTTCAAAGTCACAATTTAATTAATAATTTTAAATCAAATATTAATAATGAATTAATAATTTTAAATTAAATTTTAGCAATGATTAGAAAAAAATATTTAATTTTTTTTTTTCCATGTTCCAAAAATTTGATTGAGAAGTGATGAAATGGAATCTTATAATGGGTATAATTTTAATATAAATATATTTTGTTTGATTGCAATTATTTAATATGTTTTAAAATTACTTATAAAATATATTTAAAATTGTTTAATTTAAAAGGTTATCAATTATTATAGAGTTTAATTGTGAATATTTAATAGGTTTAAATTAGCACAATCACATTTTTTTTATAAATAAGTGTAATTAATATAAGCCAACAATCATATACCAATCAATGGTATACACAATGATATTAGTAAATGTGATTGAAATAAACATATTATTATTAAATTAATTAAAATTAATATCATTATTAATATATTAATCATTTTTATTATTATTAATTCAGGTATTGTTATTATTATCATTATTGTTATTCTTTTTTTTTTTTCTCGATAACACTGATCTATTTATATTACAAAAAGTCAAAAATATTACAAAAATTACATCTGGGCCAAAGCCCTGTACCTTCAGAGAAGATATCAGTCATTGCTACCTTGCATAGAAGAGCGACACGTAGCATACAGTAATCGACACGGTGGATTCATTACATGACACGGTGAGTACCGAAACTGACACGATGGATGCATTACTGGACAAGGTGAACACAATACGACACGCTGTGTATGGAAAACGACATGGTGAACATGTTGAACGACGCGTGGGCTGAGACTATGAACCGAAATTACAGACATAAACTCCATAATAGATATACAAAATCATGACAATGAAAAGGTCAGAGAAATTCATTCCTTGCTGCCCAGACTTGGCGACTGCTGAGTTAATCGTCATCCGTGGTGTGAGGTTCATCAGATGCTGGACCCTTGAGCTTTTCCGCTGCTTCCTTACCCTGGCACGAGCTCCTTTGAGCAGGTTCCTTACCCTGGCACGGGCTTCTCTGAACAGGTTCGCTGGGGCCAGCTTCATCCGTCTGAACCGGACGCGTGAAGTCTACAGTGGGAGTCTCCATGTCGACCCGCGGGACAGTCACCGTATCCAAGCGCCCACGAGCACTGCTACAATGCTCCACAGTAACCGACACTATCAGAGTGTTATTAGCAAAAGCACAGGGAATTCTATATCGAATGGCCGGATGTTCCGAGTGACCACACTCCGGAATGCCCCAATTGCCTCTAGCATTGCGGCCTGGAGGCCTGTTTTGCTCAGAGGTAAATTCAACTGAGGACGTTGGAGAAATCTCAGGCCTCTGAGAGGCAGAATGCCCTCTAGCCATTCCTCTGCGACTGCTCATCCTGAGCCTCTCCCTTGGCATTTGGCTATGGCTTCCCTCACCTATAATTCCTCCAGAAACCTTGTTCCAAGCAATAACCCACTCAAACAGCCTGGTATGCGGTAGAGAGGTCAGGGAGG
Source organism: Pinus tabuliformis (assembly GCA_031772625.1). Classification (NCBI taxonomy): domain Eukaryota; kingdom Viridiplantae; phylum Streptophyta; class Pinopsida; order Pinales; family Pinaceae; genus Pinus; species Pinus tabuliformis. The sequence continues at coordinate 311,246,154 of CM062820.1, read as the reverse complement.
CAACCTTAATAGCTCCCATGCTCCTCGGATGTTGCAGCGCATTGAATGGCGCCTGCAACCTCCTGTACATTCCCCCGTCGTTCCCCTGCTCCAGACTAGACAGCCTAACTACATTCCTCTCCACGCAAAACATTGCGAATTTGCTGATTGCATCGCCTTCCGGCGAATTTAAGGAGCCTGCTCCTTGGCTTGGCGTGGCTTGTCCGGGCTGACAGAGGCCCATGTGACAAGCCACATGCCTCATAACTGTTCTAACTCGCGGCATGGACAGTGATGTCACCCGCATCCGGGAATCATTATTGTTATTCTTAATATTATTATTATTAATTAAAATTATTATCATTATTAATATATTAATTAATATTTATTAACATATCAACCATTATTACTATTATTAGTCATTAATAATTATTATTATAATTATTAAAATCTAGTGAATAAAAATAAATCCTACTAATTTTAATATTAAGCCGAAGCGATAAATATTAAATCAAACCATTAATATTAAACCAAAAAGATTTATCTTATAAACCCATATATATAAACCTCAATTAACCCAAACAATTTATATTATAAACCAACATATATAAACCCGAATAAACCCAAGCAATTAATTTTATAAACCAACTTATATAAGCCCTAACAAGGGATTAATATTAAACCAAAGTGGTTTATATTATAAACCAACATATATAAACCCTAATAATAAACCCAAGCAATTTTTATTGTAAACCTACATATATAAACCCTAACTATGTGACACCTAACCATGCTCGGCGAATGAACACAATCTTTTATTATTTGTATAAAATAAATAAAATTAGAATGACCATATATAAAAAAAAAAAAATCTCTTTTTTTCCTTTCTTTTTTTAAATAGTTATTTTTTTCTCTAAAAAAGAAATAAAATAAGGACCCTATAAAATAACTTCACTTTTTTTTCTTCTCTTTCTTTTGTAAATAGTTATTTTATTCAAAAATTCTAAAAGAAAAATTACAAAATTAAAAGTAAAAATAATATTAAAAAGATGTAAGGTAGAGCTCGAACATTTCTATTTCATTAAAACAACATTGAAGTTACCGATATTTCAACTCTCGTTTAAACCGGGGTCGGGCCAACCTCCCAACTACTGATTTATGTCTTACCCCGACTACACTGCGCATTGGGGTCGTGGGCTCTACTGGCATAAACTTTATTATAACATCGTCTCGACTTCCGAACACCAGACTACCAACTGCTATCTGACTTCTGCTTAGCCGACTTCGGAGTATTTGACCACCCATTCGGCTAGGAAAAAATTTGCAACACAATTATTCGAAAAAGTAAAAAAGTACTCAAATGTACAAATCAGAGGTCAGAAATTGGGCCTTTCTATTTCATAAAAACCATTTGAAAGGCTTTCAACTTGTCAAATCTTGACTAAAGTGGGATGGGGCAACATAGTCGAACAAAATGAACGAACGTTCTTCACACCCAACCTTGACTACTGACATCCATCTTATCCCAACCACACTGGAGGGCGAGGTTGTAGTCAACATTGACAAAAACTTGAATTTAACAACATGTTGACTACCAACTACCCGACTGGCTTCTGCTGTGACAAGGAATAAAATATTTTATTAATCAGTTTGCATGTCAACCATAATTTTCTTTTAGGTTTATTTACTTATAAAAAACAAACTCCCAATTGGAAATCTATTATGTTTCAAAAAAACATTCTCCAAACTCTGACCATGCAACCTTACCTCAATTTTCGCACATAAGTGGTTGAAACATCTCATCACTTGAATGAATAATTAACATGTTTCATGTGAATTTATTGTTGCATGTCCTAAAGGTAAAAACAAAATTTAGCAACTTTCCTGCTTTCCACTCTATATTTCACACTCTCTTCTCCACACCCCGTTTACAATGGTTCTTTGAAACTTATCCCTCATTAGAAACAAAAAAGTTCAAATTCACCTACAAGGCTTGAATAATATGACACATATTCACAGAGATTATCCTGATTATACACTTATAAGCGGAACATGCATAATACATAACCTCCTCTACGTTGATCATCAATTTATAGAAGCAGAAACATTCACAGGCGTACATAGAAGCATCAATCACACATATCAACACAGTATTTTCCCGGGGAAAGCATCTCGCTAAAAACCCCAACTATCTGTATATTATATTGATTAAATCATGTAACATTACAAAGTACAATGCTTATCACAAGAAATCCAGTACCAGCTCCACCTGTTACACACAATACAACTAAGATCTGATCTCCAAATCTATTCCACTGCTTGCCTGCCTCCACAGCTCAATACCTGCTCAAGAACTGATGAGAATGGTTCACCAAACTCGTATTTCACCTGCAAAGAATCACTCACACTCTGTTGGACGTGAGCACAGGCTACAATTCTTGATATTCGCCAATTCATTGGCATACTCAATCCCTCTGATTGTGCAAATCATCATGCACAGCTATAGTCACAACTGATAGCAATCTGATCCTCTAACACCTGTCCCTGCTGAACTGAACATGCACTGACATGCAACTGAGTTAACTGATGTATTCTATAGTTGCATTATGAGTTAATAACTTGTGAATTAATTAATAACTAATTCACCCAACTCATCTCTAGTCTATTGATCAGTTAGACTAAATACAACTAGTTTAACAAAGCTAAACGGAACACAACTCCATCAACTGCACCTCCAGTCCACTAAACTCAACTCACTTGAGTTCTAACTGAAGTCCTGCATGCAAATGTTAGTCATCCCATAGGTAACCACGTATTTCCTTCTGGGATCTGCATGTACCACATCTGTAGCTCATCCTGAAGTGCTCCAAGAGAATAAGATCAAGTTTATAGTCCAAATATTATTATGAGACAATAATATTTTACTTTCCTATTTTTGATAGCCAGTCTAAAAATAGACTTTGATCACTCACACTGTGATCACTCACACTGTGGTCACCCACACTGTGATCATCCACACTGTGATCACCCACACTGTGATCATCCACACTGTGATCATCCCTGCTGGGATCAAAAATAGAACTTGCGCCATAATTTGCCTGCGGGCCCACTTAGTGAAGGTGACTCTTTTCACTAAGCTCCATCATCTTGTTGCATTCTCAACAAGCATTTCTTGTTGCACACTTTTCAACACTCCCTCTCAACAAGAAAGGCTTCCTCTCAAACCTGATCCTAAAACTCTGGAATGTTCTCCATGCAACACATCTGGCTGGTACACTTGCTTTGTCATCAAAGTCTTTGACTGCTATTGCCTCTATCGACTGAAAACTCTGCATCTCTGTGCTCTTCAGTATCTGACTGCTCTAGCCTCTGTCACTTTGATCTCTGACTGCATCTGTGCTGCTGCTAGTTCTATCCCCCAGCATTGCATCTGCATTGCACCTCCCAACTGACCTCCCTGTTGGGCTAGAAACATCCTCTGATGTTGAAGCTCTACCTGCTGCTGACAAGTGCTCCCTCTCTGACATCTGCACTACTGCAACATCTCCATGCATCTTGCACCATTGCACACCTCTCTGTGCCACCTAGCACTATGCAAAACACTTGTGCCTCTCGCATTGCTGTAGCCTGCTAGCTATGCACTGTCTTGGGATTCCCTGCACTGTCGCTCTCTCTGCTGCTCCATCCGCATCTATCTCTACCCAATCAGTCAGTTCCTGCTACTACACATCTGGGGCTCCCGTATCAAGGTCTCATCCAAGAGGTTGGGTACCTCAAGGATCCTGCCCCTCCTCCTTGGGACGATCAATCCACATCACCCCACCTCCTACCTGGAGGTATGGCTACATGAGATCCCTCAGCCCACCTGGCTCGAAGTTTCCCCCTACTGGAGGTCTCTGGATGAGTAGATGTCTCTACTCAATCTCCTCTCAGCTTCCCCTATTGTGGCTCCTCCACAACCTCCTGAAGCTGCTGCACCAATCGTGGCTCCTCCACAATCGTCTGAGACTTCTTCTGGCTCTGCATGTTGAGAGGTAATATACGCTCCCTCTCAACCACCAAGTCTCCATCAGTTGCCTCACTTCTCAAGGCTTTGCATGCATTTTGAACCTCAAGAGCATACAGGTTCTTGACCCATGAACCAATCTGCTTCACCTATCTAGTGATGATGTGTCTAAGGAAAACTTTTCCCTTACTGAAGACTACATCATAGCCTCTGTCTTCCAGCATCGTGATCGACACCAAGTTTCTCTTTAGTCCTGGTACATACTTGACATCGGTCAAGGTAAGGCGAGCTCCCTGCTCCCTCTGAAAAATAACCGTGCCTACACCTGAGACACTATACTTCTCATCATTACCCATCGCTATGAGTATCTGGAGATCTTTCTCCTCCAAAATACTGAACAAACTTTTGTCACCGGTCATGTGGAAAGAAGCTCCACTGTCAAGAAACCAACCACTTCCCATCATGGATGAAACCATGCATGCGAAGAGTGTGAAATCCAACTCAAACTGTGAAGCAAGTGCCTCACCTTCAAATCCTTCCCCGGATCCCTTCTTGGACTTCTTCTTTGGGCAATTAGTAGCATAATGACCCAACTCATGACAACGAAAGCATCTCACCTTCGCCTTGTCAACCTTCTTCCCATCATTGGAAGAATTGGATTCGGAAAGAGAAACCTTCCCCTTCCTCTTCTTTGCCTTACTCGCTAAGGCATAGTTCTCCTCATCCTACATGGATGAAGAACTGTCTCTGGTGCTCCGTCTAATCTCCTCCTGCATCAAATCTGACCATGTAGTCGTTCCCAATTTGGCAGTTTCTCCCTTCCATTCACCGAGTCCTGGTAGCTATGCCAACTCTTAGGAAGGTCAAGGAGTGCTAGACTCACCATCCTCATCTGACAGTCACCCCTACACTTCCTAGCTCATCCCGGCATTGGGTGAACTTTGTGAGATACTGGGGCATACTGTCTCCATTCTCACACTGAATGTTTCTGAGTTTCACCCTTGCTTTGGAATTAAATTCGAATTCCACCAGCACAAAACTCAACCACTTCCAATCTAAAATTCGTGAGAACAAAGTATTTCTTGTACAGAGATCGACTGTATGGGCATTCACTAGATATCTCACCTTCCAAAAGAAGGATGAATCCAGAGGCTACCTCGCCTGATCACAAACTCTGCCTGAAGAAATAAAATGTAAACACTTTTTGAATAATAGATCTGATGATCAATCCTCGCATGATATCCTATAAAAATCTCTTCTACAAATCAAGCAGCTCTGATACCATGTAGAAACCTTTTCTACAAATCATTTAGCTCTGATACCATGTAGAAATTTTGAATAATATGACACATATTCACAGAGATTATCCTGATTATACACTTATAAGCGGAACATGCATAATACATAACCTCCTCTACGTTGATCATCAATTTACAGAAGCAGAAACATTCACAGGCGTACATAGAAGCATCAATCACAAATATCAACACAGTATTTTCCCGGGGAAAGCATCTCGCTAAAAACCCCAACTATCTGTATATTATATTGATTGAATCATGTAACATTACAAAGTACAATGCTTATCACAAGCAATCCAGTACCAGCTCCACTTGCTACACACAATATAGCTAAGATCTGATCTCCAAATCTATTCCACTTCTTGCCTGCCTCCACAGCTCAATACCTGCTCAAGAACTGATGAGAATGGTTCACCAAACTCGTATTTCACCTGCAAGGAATCACTCACACTCTGTTGGACGTGAGCACATGCTACAATTCTTGATATTGGCCAATTCATTGGCATACTCAATCCCTCTGATTGTGCAAATCATCATGCACAACTATAGTCACAACTATTAGCAATCTGATCCTCTAACACCTGTCCCTGCTGAACTGAACATGCACTGACATGCAACTGCGTTAACTGATGTATTCTATAGTTGCATTATGAGTTAATAACTTGTGAATTAATTAATAACTAATTCACCCAACTCATCTTTAGTCTATTGATTAGTTAGACTAAATACAACTAGTTTAACAAAGCTAAACTGAACACAACTCCATCAACTGCACCTCCAGTCCACTAAACTCAACTCACTTGAGTTCTAATTGAAGTCCTGCATGCAAATATTAGTCATCGCATAGGTAACCACGTATTTCCTTCTAGGATCTGCATGTACCACATCCGTAGCTCATCCTGAAGTGCTCCAAGAGAATAAGATCAAGTTTATAGTCCAAATATTATTATGAGACAATAATATTTGACTTTTCTATTTTTGACAGCCAGTCTAAAAATAGAATTTGATCACTCACACTGTGATCACTCACACTGTGGTCACCCACACTGTGATCATCCACACTGTGATCACCCACACTGTGATCATCCACACTGTGATCATCCCTGCTGGGATAAAAAATAGAACTTGCGCCATAATTTGCCTGCGGGCCCACTTAGTGAAGGTGACTCTTTTCACTAAGCTCTATCATCTTGTTGCATTCTCAACAAGCATTTCTTGTTGCACACTTTTCAATAGCATACACTTTAATAGAAAATTGCACTAGTAAATTTGATATTTGTCATATAAAGTTGGATTTTTTTTATTATTCATTTCCAGGGCACAACATGTGTGAGAAAGGTAAATCTACAATTTCAAAGAGGGATATTCAACACATTAAGGAACGCCTAAAGGGAGCTGGAAATCCAAAACCAAAAGATTGCAATGTGAACACAATTCTCATTTCTGACACCACCTTCAAAACCCAGATGGAAGGTATGATGAAGTGGGAAGAAATTTATAATTTATTTGTGAATAGAAGTTGGTAAAATTATGAAACTTCTTGTGACAACAAAAACACTTAGTTTGAAAAAAATAGAGGTATAAAACTCCACAAAATGGTTGTTAGAGTGAATTTTTTTCCCTATTATGACATGGTTGCATGGGCCATGCAACATTTGGAATTTCCTATCCACACTATAGTAGACTGTAACAAAATTTTTATAGCCTCTTGGAATCCACAAGTGCTTTCAACAATTCACAAGCTTAGTCCTCCTGAATTTTTCTTAAACAATCAGTTTCTGGATAACTAAAATAACACAGTATTCAAGAAGTGTTAAGGTAATTATGATAAAGTTGTCAAACATTGATTATGAGAAGATAGATAAGTGTTCAAAATTAAGGCATAAAAGGAATATCTAGTTGTCATTTTCAAAATGCATGTTAGGTTCCTCATCAAAATGTTGTCCCATATATATGGAGAGAAAGACCTAGGGCATTGCAAGCTGCAACAGATGACTTTAATACGGAGAAGTAGAGAATACCAACCTCAGTCTTTCACTAATCTCCTTGCTTGTTTCCTCTCTCCCTTGATAGAGCTTTCGCCACTCCTTTCTCACTTGTCCCACTTCAAAGAACACCTATAGAGTCAAAGTAACAAAATACCATCAAAGCATAGAGATCTATAACCATAAACAATGTAGGATCAGATGTGCATTAACCATATAAATGCATATACAAATACAAGATTCAGATATATAAAAGCATATGGAGGAAAACTCAAATAGCTTTATTGATAGAAGTAGTAGAAGAGAGGATTACAACCAAGTTGTCTGATCCAGCATCATCCTCCCAGCATGAAAGCCCTCTTCACCTCATACAAAGCAAGATCACCCAACAATGTCTTCAAAGAGAAACCAACAGCACTTCCTTGCAAGTTACAAAATTCCAGCCTTTGGATCTCTAGGATGAGGGATCCACATATAGATGTTTGCAAGGGAGTAAGTCAGTTTTTGGGATTTTTATTAGTGTCATTTCACTGATAGTTCTTGGTTCCACTTGGAGATTTCATGATCTCTTACTCATCCCTAGGTGAATTCAAAGAGGCAAGTGTCACATGAGCAGTTTCTAGAAGATTCCTTGAGTCTCCACCTAGAAAACTACCACTGCCATTTGTCTGCTCTCGCTCATCACACCCTATAGAAGGACTTTTCAGTATGCATCGTACCCCCCGTGTGTAATAGGTGAGATGCATCGAACCCTCAGCATGGAGCAAGTGAGATGGTCCAGTTTTGACTAGTTCTAAGCAATTTTTCAGGGAGAACTTCTGGGAAATGATGTAACCAGTTGACCTTGATCCTTTAGGGTGTGAAACAACACTTTTAAGGGTTTGAGAGCCCTTGGTTTATTGACATATGTGATTGGGGTTACAGTGCCCAAATATGTCTATAACAATTGCCCCCTAAAGCATGAGGTCGTAAATCTTCTGATATCGGGTGAAATGCTTTATCATGAGGTTCCGAGGTTTTTCGAACTGGAAGGTGACCTGTAATAAGATATAATACAATACATTATCTTCATAATATTTTCATGATCTAACTGAGGTGGGCATTCCCATTCTTAGCTTTATAAATTCATTTTGATGTACATAGGACACACAACCGTCTATGTGGCAGACTGATGATTCTGGTAGAGCCATCATCCCTTAGCTTGGATGATTATCTGTGCAACTATGGTGTACATTTGATGTCTTTATTTTCCTAAATATATCGCAGCCCAAATGGATGAAACTAGATCTGGGGTCTTCAAACTCATTCAATCTTTGCCTGAAGTACAAGTCGATCCATGTGAAAAGATGTTTTGATGTTGAACATGGAAAGACATCACCTGATTACCAACCAATTATGTACGCTGTTAACAGGCGCGAGAGGAATCACCAATAATGATAATGACCCTCAAGGTACTACAGTACAATTCACATGGTGTGAATACATGATTCGATGTCGAACACCATGCAAAATATTTTGGTCGAAGGCCATTGATGTAAACCTGTCGCCGGAAGTGAGAAACTTGCCATTGAGGCATGCAAGCTTCAAAGTACTGAAAGGGTTGTTCCTAAGTCAACTTCTTTGATAATGAGCTGATGTCGACAAGAAGTGACCTGTCGTAGGAGGGCCTTAATGAATCCCACATCTACGACACATAACGGAGCAAATGATTTTGTGTAGGTGAAAATGATCTGATGATACAAGGTTCAGGGTGGTGGTCATGAAAAATGGAGAGTGAAGGTATTGCAATGGATGAGGTGTTAGTTGGGTTGGTGACTTCTCTGAGCGACTTCTCTTGAACATATCGACGACACTGAAATGGATTGGTAGCATTGACCCCAAAATGGATGGTACAGCAGACCAATGGTGATACGACCGGTGAACGGAATAACCCAACCCGACTCGATCATGGTGATGGAGTGAAAGTGTCATGTTCAAGAGTGACCTGCTAGGTAGGCATAGCGCTTAGGTGAGCGCCGTACCTAGCTTAGCTGATGCTTTCAGTCTAGAGCAAGAGATACCGACGCTTAGCTGAGCGCCATACCTAGCTTAGCTGATGCTTTCAGTCTAGAGCTAGAGAGACTGACGCTTAGCTGAGCGCCATACCTAGCTTAGCTGATTCTTACAGATGCTTTCAGTCTAGAGAGACCGATAAGCTGATCCTTACAGATGCTTAGCGAAGAAATGAATGAAATATCTGATCGAAGTTTCTCCTTTTCCAGGAGGGAAATTACTTCAATCTCTTATATATGGTGCAGTGGTTTCAAATTTGCATGAAAAATTGCATGAAAATTTGCATGATTAGTGGGATTTAGGAGGAGAATTTGTTCGATATATTATATATGCTACGGACTGAGGTACGACGCTCAGCTAAGCGTAGAGGTTCTCTGATGTTATCTAGAGAGAGAGAGAAAGAGAGTGGTTACCTTCCCTTTTTCCCCAGTCATTGTTGACCAGTACCTCTTTCTTTTTGTCAAGCTTGAGGAGGATAAGATATGCTTGTTCTATAATTTGCCCTTCAAGCAAACCTGTTTTTATGTTTTAACGAGCTTAGCGACAGCGAAACTCGCTCTTGTTTGCATGGACAAGTTTGTCGCTATTGTTTTAACGAGTTTAACGACAAAGATAACTCGGTCCTTTTCAATTTTAGAGAGTCTAAAAAGAGACGTAAAGGAAACTCCAGTAGTCCTTTTTCATAATATAATCCCTTAAGTTCGAAAAAGTATAAAATAATACGAAAGGGATGACTTTTCAATAGTTTTAATGAGCCGAACAAGACAAGTGCTCGATATTTTTGTGTAATGAGCCCTCAGGTCCAAAAAGATTATAATATAGAGGAGGGATGGAACTTCCGATCGCTTTAACAAGCTGGAGAGGCCAATTTCTCGGCAACCTTTTCATATTTTACGAGTTAGATGAAAAGAGCTTAAAGGAGACTCATTTTTGGATAGCAGTTGGTTCCAGGTAAGGTTTGGAACTTTTCAATGACGACAATGTAAAGAAGGTGGCTAATAGAATCACTCATCGCAGTTGTTCCTCAAAAGGGTAAACAATCAAATGGAGGTGTATGATTGGCTAAAAAGAGTGGAGGTGATGGTAAGAACACGACCAAGGTTCAAAAGCTGATAATTATGCGATCATAATGGTTATTTACCAGAGATGGGTTCATTTTTTAATGAGCTTGAACTCTGGGGGAACATTTGCTCATTGTTAGGTTTATTTTTTAACGAGCTTGAACTTTGCGTAGAACTGCTTGTTTTTTCCTTTTTATGTAAGAAAGGAACGACAAAACTATAAAGCTAAAAAGCTAAAAACGCTAAAAAGCTAAAAATGAAATTGGTTGTTTTTGCTTAAGGTTTGCATGCCCCCAGCATGAAAATGTCTTTAGTAACCATATGGAAACTTATTGTGGTTAAGCAGGATGATTTTCTATCAATACTTAGACAAAACACTTCCTGCACTTTGTCCGCCAAAATAGACAAAGGTGAAAGGTCACTCAGACCGATCACATAACTTACAGGGAAACTTATCTCTACAGCTGGGTTTGTCCGCAAAATAGACAAGGATGCATGCCCCCTAAGCTTCGTTACATTCACCAGACTACTCACGATAATTAGGTGGATGGAATGAAGGTTCCTTTATGAGATCAAGTGAAAGACTCGACTTGGAACTTTGCTCAGCCTTGTTTAATTTTATTAACGAGCTTGACACAAGACAAGGAATTCTGCTCAGATCCTTGGTTTCATTTTTTAATGAGGTTGACACCAATCAATGAACTATCCTCTGGCGACCTTTGATCACAACTCATAAGAGGTCATGAAGGAAAGATCTGGTTCCAATGCCCCGAGCACATAATGTACAACATCACTGAATTGATCGTCAGATGATGTAGGTATGGTAGGACTTGGGGCCAATACCTCGCTATGATCCACACTATCAAAATGGTCAGAGTTCTTCTTAATCTTTGATGATGTAGAAGATATCATATGACAGGTTTCCACTGTGGCCACTTCTGCCAGATTACTTGGAGGCGGGAGGGTAAAAGTACCCATTAAGGAAGGGTCTTTTAGGAGACCTACTCCGATATTTTGAAGTGATTGAGAACTTCCATGGATCAATGGAATGCTTCCAGTAATTTGAGAACTATTGGGGAAAAAGGTTAGTTGGTCAATGATTGTAATTTTACCTTGGAAGGGAAATGCAATCTTTCTAAAATATGTTGACACAACAATAGCCATAGCATAAATCCAGGGCCTACCTAGTAGGATATTGTAGTCAAGGTTTCCATCAATGACCTCGACTTCAATTTCTACTATCTTGCCCCCCAGTTCGACTTGCAAGTTACTTAATATTCCATACGGCGTGTATGTTCTTCCATCGAATGTTTTTAATTTCATTGATGATCCTAACAAGGGTGGAGAGCCTAAAGTTTTCCAACAACTCATTGACATAATACAGGTAGATGCCTCCTCATCAATGATTGTTCGATGAATAGTTTTGTTGAGGGATTTTACCTGTATGAGGAAAGGGAGTTGGGCCGGTAACTAAGGTTCATATCCTTTATGATTAAAGGCCACTAGATTGGAATCCACTAGATCAATCCCACCTATCGTTGATAACAAAGCCTACTTTTGGGAGGGGAAATTCTGTACTACTTCAAGTGTCGACATAGCAGATGGTGATTGGACCAGATCCTCCACTATATTATAATTCTGTGCTACTCGAGCACGAGGATTAAATGTCAATTTATGTACTACTCCCTTAGGCGGTTTTATTGTTAATTCAAGAATGATTGGTGAAACAACTTTTGGCGAAGTTGTTGTCGAACTACCAGGTTGATCTGTAGCCTTGCCGTTCAACAACTGTGGATTTCCATAATCTTTATTCCTTGTTGATATCAAAGCATCATTTTTTTGTTTTGAGATGGATAACATAAACAGTTGGGATGGGGAAGCACGATCACTACCAACCAAGTTTATTTCTAGGTTCGGAAACGGATTAGTCAACACCGCTGGGGTATTTGAAGTTTTTAAAAATTTCATAACCTTAGCATTATGTGGACAATCTTTCGTGAAATGCTCATCGTCGCATATGTAACATGGATAACAAGGTTTCTTTTGCCCAGAAGGGTTTTCAGAAGATTTTTCAGTAGACAAATCGCCCTGTTTCTTCTTTTTGCTTTTCCCTTTCTTCTTGCCCCCTGGTTGCTTTAGTTCTTTGCCTTTGTCAGTCGACACAGCATTAACCTCCGAGGCAGTAAGTTTATCATTTGCATTTTTACTAGAAACTGCAAGGGCTTTACTAGATGGGGCCTTTGTGATTTGCGCACTTGAGGTGCCAATCACACTGTCGCTGGCATGAGAGTCCCTATTCGATTTAGGAGGAGGAAGAATGGAAAATTCTGGTCTAGGAGCATCAGGAGTTTTGTCATAGAGTGTGCCAGATTGAGTATAGATCAAGTCTAAATATTGTGCATGAGCGATGACTTGCTCTTCAGTGACAACTCCTCCTTTAGCCACATCCTCTATAATAGAGGGTAATAATGACTTTATAAACCATTCAACTAAAAGCTGATCAAGAACATACGTATTCACCATTCTTTGACAACGCCACCACTCATGAATATGATCATATATGTGAGTGGTTGTTATCTGTTTAAAGTTGTTAAGGAGTTCTGTCCCTATTTCGTACCTTATGGGTAACTGAAAATGGGTTAAAAAGGTAGTGGCAAGGGTGTTGAAGTTATCAAACAAAGCTCTAGGCAATTCTATATACCATTTAGCTACTAGATCTGCTAGCATTCGCTGAAAAAGGTGAAGCCTGATCGAATCATCATTCAGGGTGTTAGATGAACGAATGTCATCACATGATTAGATGGATGTTCACCTAGATTTCCATTGAATTTAGGAATATCAGAGGGAAGTTTATGAGGAATTGTAGGCCACCAAGGGGCATAAGGAATTGGATCATTCATTAGTCGCTTTAGATTTGGTAATTTTAGAGTTGCTACAAAGGGCAACTGTTGATTCAGGTTAGGCGAAGCATACCTAGGATAAGATGGAATCGCCTAAGCAGTGGGTCTTTGCATACCAGCATAATGTATTTGATGCTGGTAACTTTGATAAGGTTGATGGGAATAACCATTATAGTATGGTTGTTGATAACCACTTTGGAAATGCGGTTGCCCATTACTTACAAAGACTTGTTGCTCAAGTCCTTGATATGATTGCTGGAATTGTAGTTGTTGATATTGTACCAGCCATGGTTGTTGGACCATTTGTTGTTTTCCAATACTGGATGATTGACCAAGATGAGGAGTCATAGTACTTGTTTGAGCCTGAGTCGCTCTAGATAAGGAGGCACTAACCTGCGGTTGTGATTGAATCACTGAGATGAGAGGTTATTGTATTATGACCTGTGAAACTTGAGGTTGACATACAACAGGTAGCACTTGTACTTGCAATACAGTCACAATAGTAGGTGTAGTGGGAATATTTGACACAGGATGGACTGGTTGCATTAAATATACAACCCTTGGTTGTTGAGGTAGTATTGGTATCCAACCGTTGGATGTAATTCCAGTTTGACCTGAATTTTGTTGCAAACTCTCATATGGTTGTTCTCCAAGAGGGAACAATGAAAAGGCATACTGCCCCCCATATGGTGGTAATCCAGTACTTAAAGGGTAGATTTGCCTTTGAAGACACATTGTATCAACTTGTTGAGCTTCAACATAAGAAATACTAGATGATATTTCGGATGAAGAAATAGGAACAGACCATGTCGTTGAAATAGTCCCTGATTGGACATCGGTTTGTTGTTGATAACTAGCTGGGAAAGATGGTATACCAACAATCATTGTAGGAACGACAGTAGGAAGCTCCGTCATAGCTGTGTCAGTTGACAGAGTCATAGATGTTGATGGTTGTTCACACATCTTTAGTCTATCCAAAATATTTCCAAGCGATTCGACAGGAACTTGCGATGAGAGAGGACTAACTTCTGTGATAGAAGGATGTAGGTGGATCCCAGTTCCAAAATGCACTGGAGTACTGGGTGGAAGATCTTCTACTATCTCTTCTATAGCAATCGATCTTGGTGGAAGAGGTAGACTGTCAGGTCCGTAAAATATTTCTGGAGCCAAAAAAAATGTAGCTTCTGCAGTAACAAATACTAGAGGGGTGACATCTTCTGAATTCTGGAACTCAACTTCCGGATGTTCAAGTAAGTGAACTTCAGTTTCTTGATCAGTCCTAATTGGAGCTGTTTTAGGAATAGAGGTGTCTACCGTCACACTAGGATCAGCTCTAATATCCTCTTGTAACTGCGAAACTTTTTCTGTAAAGGCAGATGTACCAGAGATAATTGGAGTAACTGTAGTCTTTGACGATGTTGAAATGCAAGTTTCAAATAAATCAGGTGAGTTGGACTGAGTTAAGAGAGAATGCTTTGCCCGGGATGGTTCCATTTCCGGAGTCAAAGACAATTGACTCATTAGTCTCCGCGAATGATGGGGTTTTGATTAACTTTCTTCCACGATTGCGGATTATTAATCAACTCAAAATAGAAAGGGGAAAATGTTATTCCGAATTAAATGAATTTTATGACGCTTTGACGCAACTTGCTTTTTAATTTTTAAGAGTCAAGAAAAAGCTAAAGATGACTCTCGTCGCCTTCGATTTTTAACGAGCCTGAAGTGACCAGTGCTCAGGTGGACCTTTTCTTTTAAGGAGTCTGAAAAAGAACGAAAGTGACTACTCTAGAAATCTAGATAGAGGGATTACCAAACCAATCGCAAAACTGTAGAATACTTTTTACATACGGTAGTCAATCTTCCTGAATGCTGTGTTCAGTGCATTGCAATCGATAGGGTGGCAGACACAGCTTCCTAAGGATAAAGGATATCAGCCTATTGTGGTCCCAATATATACTCGATGGTACATGGGAGCACAAGTCCATACTAGCACTTGTTGTATCAAAGAGGGGGAATCACCCAACCAACGATGAAAACGATAGCTACCAGGTGTTACGACGCCAGAATATGTCTCTAGCCTAGACTTCTAGATGTTGTGCGTTAGGTTCCAAAGCGTTTTTATGTTCATTGAAGTTTATTTTACAGTTGATCTTTCTTAAGAAGTTTTCCTTTAAGGTTCACCGAGTGATGTAGATATACAATTCCTAAATATGCAATCTAAGATGATAAATAGTCGTTTACTTTCTTTTAGCAATGAAAATCCTAGCTACTAAGGAAAGAGAAATAAAATTCTTTCAACATAAAGCAGAGAGCACACACTAGATGCACTTTTCCTAAATCAATTTTCGCATGCAGTATAAATGCAAATGCACATGCATGTATTTGTTTTTCAGTTCCCTTAATGTGAGAATGACAAAAATAAAAGTAATTACAAATCTGAACTATTTTCTTTCAAAGCAACAGTACTAACAATTTTCTCTTTTCGAAACGAAAGGAAGACTAAGACGACACTTTGCAATTTCGAATTTAAAATTGCTTTCGACACTTGAAATACTAATATTTTTAAAAATCAAGTACAATGGCAAAAGTGTAATCGACTATCTAAAAGAGGAATACTTTACGACACTCTTTTTATTGATTGAAAATGACAGTTGCGACACTTTCAAATCAAAAGACGACAGTTCGATTAAGCTACTTTTTGCAAAGGAGAACTGTAAATGATGAAAAATACACAAAAAACATCCACAATTCTTTATCAATGGAGGCTGAAAAATGTAAAGGAAGAAGGTTTCAACAGTGATATACTAATCATGGATAGCAAAACTACTGAATAAAGCTGAAGACAATGAAGAAAATACCAAAATCTGGAGGCAGAGACAGTCTTGCTCAATCATCGCACCTGTAACACAGGGAAACAGGGATGCATCTCACCTGCAACACATGGGTGGTCCGATGCATCCAGATTGTCAATGAGAGATAGTGCGATGGTCCAGGGATGAGACTGAGCTTGGTTTTCACTCATAGTTTGCAGCTAAGTTCAGGGATTTAGGCTGAGTTAATGGTAGTCAGTAAACACAAAGTATAGGGGCTGATCTAATGAGGTTATCTGAGCTACCACCAGGGCACTTAGGATGTTTGCAAGTCAGATTTTTAGTTCATAAACCAACCCAGAGATTGACTGAAGCAGCGTTGATCTACTTTGCAGTTGCAGAGCAAAAGCAGTTCGAAGGCTAGCTGGCTAACTTCAGGCTCCGTCTGTGGTTTATAAAGAAAACAACAATAACAAAACAAACAAACTATTCTATCCTCAGGGAGTCACCATTTTTTTATCAGGAAAACTAGTGTTAATTCAGAGCTACTAGTCCCACTAAGACGGGTAGCTATCTTAGAAACAAACAAACAAAAGTTACTTGCATTTTCCTTTATGAGAGATAGATGAGAGAGAAGCAGAGAATACCAATCTCAGTCTATCGCTAATCTCCTTGCTTGTTTCCTCTCTCCCTTGATAAAGATTTCACCACTCCTTTCTCACTTGTCTCGCTTCAAAGAACACCTGTAGAGTTAAAGTAGAAAAATACCATCAAAGCATAGAGATCTATAACCATAAAAAATGTAGGATCAGATGTACATTAACCATATAAATGCATATACAAATACAAGATTCAGAGATATACAAGCATATGGAGGAAAATTCAAATAGCTTTATTGATAGAAGTAGTAGAAGAGAGGATTACAACCAAGCTGTCTGATCCAGCATCATCCTCCCAGCATGAAAGCCCTCTTCACCTCATACAAAGCAAGATCACCCAACAATGTCTTCAAAAAGAAACCAACAACACTTCCTTGCAAGTTACAAAATTCTAGCCTTTGGATCTCTAGGATGAGGAATCCATATGTAGATGTTTGCAGGGGAGTGAGTCAGCTTCTGGGATTTTAATTAGTGTCGTTTCACTGATATCTCTTGGTTCCACTTGGAGATTTCATGATCTCTTACTCATCGCTGGGCGAATTCAGAGAGGCAAGTGTCACATGAGCAGTTTCTAGAAGATTTTGAGTTTCCACCTAGCAAACTGCCTCTGCCATTTGTCTGCTCTCACTCATCGCACCCTATAGAAGGAATTTTTAGTATGCATTGCAACCCCCATGTATAATAAGTGAGATGCATCGAACCCTCAGCATGGAGCAAGTGAGATGGTCTAGTTTTGACCAGTTCTGAGCAGTTTTTCAGGGAGAACTTTTGGGAAATGATGTAATCAGTTGACCTTGATCCTTTAGGGTATGAAACAACACTTTTAGGGGTTTGAGAGCCCTTGGTTTATTGACATATGTGATTGGGGTTGCAGTGCCCAAATATGTCTATAACACTAATGAAATACACTAGATGGATGGGTCCCATGCAACATGGCCGAAAAATGACCATTAGATGCACTGTAGCTAATTTGATGGTGATTTTTCCATTGGAAGGAGCGGGGAAAAAAAAATTATGGAGAATATCTTTGGAAATCTACTGCAAAATGTGAATTAATGACCAGGAATTGGAGGGAATGGTTGGATTTGAATTCAAATTAGTGTATAAATATGGCATCTCGCTCTACATTTGAACACTTTGCTTCCTAAGAGTTTTCCTAAAGTTTTTCACCTTGCTTTATGCCAAGTAAAGGGTTGTATCTCTCAACCAGATTGGGAGGAACTTCTATCACACCCGACATTCACAAAATTTCCTGAGTGGAACCATAAGAACTTCCCTGAGAGAATGACTGCAACTCGCCCTGAGAAAAAATTAGCTCCCCCTGAGAGAGTGGTGGCCCAACCTATACCTACAGGATTGCCTAATCCCACTCCTAGGTCACCAATGCCTAAGCCATATGTGTCTACGAAATAGAAGAAGCCTCAGCAAGCACGAGTGCGGAAATCACTCCGGAAGAATCTGACAGAGATCGGCCAGAAGGGAAAGATGGATAAGTCCAAACAACCAACAAAGCCATTGGACCTGGATGAGGAATAACTATGCGAGGGCATAGAGGAGATCAATATAGAGGAGGTTGAGCCAATAACTCAGATGCCGAAGTACATACCACCTAGAAAATTCATGGTGAAGGTGCCCAAAGATCGGAATTCTGTGAATTTCATGATCTTTATGCCTTTACTACCAAAGAATGTGTTGTTTGAGGGATCGTTACTGGCTCAGATACCAAATTTGAAAATGGAGGATTGGGACCTAGGGGACCACGAGAAGTTTCCACAGATGGCGCCAAGTAAGTACCTCAAGAAGGTGTACTATGAAGAGTCGGATGTTGCACGCCTTGAACCAATGAGTTAGGTGGATGGATTTGGGGGCACGGGGCTCCTAAACATGTTATGGGTGCCAAACTTTAGTCGCAGCAATATTAACACCATCTGTGTGTGCCAACTATTGACGCTAGTACACGATGGGTGTCTCTAGCTGGGAGAACCCATCCCGATCACAGACATGTTGATCCACCGCATAACGCTACTACCATCCCAAGGAGTGGACCCTGCGGAGGCTTTTGTAGGAAAGTCATAGGAAAAGAAGTTGGTAGCCCAAATCAAGAGTGAATTTTGTCTGGTCATGAAGTCGCATGGGTACTCCATTCAATCCATATCATATGGCACGGTGCCATTTTTTTCATAGATCTTAGCTGGTAAGATCATGAGAAAGTGTCGCACGGATGAAGTCCCAACACCAGTTGTCTCTTTTGTTGTGCAATACGCAAAAGGAGTCCAATATAACTGGGCTTAATATTTATGTAAATAGTTTCTAGAGGACTACAGAGAGGCCCAGGATGATGGCAAGGCATTTCACTACACCTAGTTGTTGTTGTTGATTTTTTAGTGGCATGGAGGATGCACGAAGAGAGCTAATTCCCTCAGTAGGACTCAAACCTACTGGAGGCAGTGAAGTTTGCTTTACTATGGGATACTGCACGTGATGGAGACCAAGATATTCTAGGTGTTTTTTGAGACAGAACTCGGAACAATGATCAACTAGCGACCAAGGTTATCACCCACCTTGCACACACAGTATGAAAATGTCACTGACTTTAAGTTATATTTCCACAATCTGCACATTTGCACAAATAAGGATGCCTAGGGCATATGGCACAATTTTCCTTACTTGGTTGCCGAGGAAGATATAGTAGGGGTTATCAGCAAGTGGCCAAGTGACTAGCTCACCCCTTCTAATGTCAGTAAAGGTACCAGTATGGTTGCTGAAGGTTTAGCAGCACAGACCACGATAGTAGAAGAGAGAAAGGAGGTACAAAAAGTTGCCACTCAAGAAAAGGTTGCATAAATGAATGAAGCTATTGTGAGGGATAAAGAAGTTGTTATGAAGGAGAAAGAGGCAGTGGCCAAGGAAAAGGAAGCAATGCAGGAAAAGACTACATCACAAGCCACCATCGACGTCGACGAGTCAGACGCTGAGTGAACACATGTGGAGGATGAAACAAAGGCAGAAGAAGAAGGGGGCACAGAGTTGGGGTCCCCCTTCATTGTTAAGAGGCAGAAAAAGAGGACTTCCATAAGGCCGCACAAAAAAAAAAATTCTTATAAATTAGTGGGTGCGATGCCTTTGGTCCTCATAGAGGGGGACTTGGATGAAATTGGGGATGTGGTCTGCGATGCGATGACAGATCTCATGAGCCAATTTGAAAAGAAGTACCAAAAATCACCCAATAAGGTACAATAGGGCCTGCGGGACTTGCAGGTCCAAACAGGTCTCATTCAAGCGAGTGTGGGAGAAGCAAGTGTGAAGCGAGTGAGCCTAAATCAAGCAAGCAAGTCAATATTGGACACATAAATCACCATGGATCTCTGCACAATTCAAATTCTAGAAGGGTCCCTACACGGTGACTCAACTGAAGAAAAAGAACATCTACTACATCTAAAGAACCTAAGTATGAATCTAGTTGCACTTCTTATTCAAACTTTGGGCAAGCTACACCAAGGGGTGTCAGATGAACTCAGGATTTTGGTGAAACACGTGTTGCTGGTAATCAATGAAGTCAAAACCAATAACCAGTAGATCTTTGAGGAAAAGGCATAGGCCCTCAAGGAAAAGGAGGAGGTTACAATGCAAAGGCAACAACTGGAAGCAACTATTGCACATGCCTGCAATGATCTTCCATAGCTCAATATCCCAGCAAAAGTGGCCTCCATGGAGAAGATTCAAAAGTTGGCCGCTACAGTTAAAGAGTCTAAGGATGAAATTGGTTGTGTCAAGTTTGAGCTGCAACTGCAAATATCAAAGTTACAACTAAAGTTGCAGCCCACTACTCCTCTAGAAGTCAAAGAGTAGTGCAAAGCTTCTATTAAAGAAGGAATTGCCACCTTAGAAGATGCAATCAAGGGCTACACTGAGCTATTTGAGAATACCATGGAGTTATGGACCTCACTGCAGGAGGATCCAACTCTGCGAAATATTGGCTCGGACATCAGGGAAAAGCATAAACAGTTTGATGAAATTAGATCAACAGCATAGACCTTAGCACCGATGCAAAGGTTCGCTAGATTATAGGAAGGAAAGCTCATCCAAAATGAAACTGATGAGCTTTGTTGCAAGGAAGTGATCACCTCTTAAAGGACACAACTGTGTGAAAATGAGTCCATCTAGTTGACTCTGTCAGTGGAGAGTAAGCTAAAAGGGATGAAGTAGACACAAAGGACCATGGGCCTTGCAGTTGAAAGCTCAACTACTCAAAAATTGGTCGAAGAAGTGCGACAAGCTACTACGCAGGGAATAACAAACCTACAAGTGTTAAATATTGAGTTCAATGAGCTGCAGGTGAAGATCGAGGTGCCACTAGTAGAGTGACTTGAGGACGAGTCACGAAATTGTGTTGGGGGGATGTTGGGATAGGGTCCCCTGGGGTAAATTTTGTAACTAATTTTTTTATATGTAAAAAGTCTCTGCATTTTAAGGGAGTGGAGCGTGAAGATCATAGGAGTCAAAGGGACTTTAATCCCTTAGTTGTTAGAAGATAGGATGTTTTGTGACCCACCCATTGTTTTTGAACCATAGTATTGTAATGAATGAAACTATATAAAGAAGTTATAGTGAGTCATAGGAAGTCAGTGAATAATTGAAGATCATTGTATGGGAAAATATTCTGAGGAAAAAAAGTTTGTTTTCTGTACTTATGAAAAGGGTAAGGCTCCTGTAGCTGTGTGTGTGGATACCTTGGTAAGTCCGCAAGAGGGGTTCATGGGCCCCTGCAACTATGTGTGCAGGAAGGAAGAGTATATAACAGAAGGATTATGTCTAATAAAGACTATTTTGGAGAAATAATTATGTATTTATGCCTTTATATTTACTTATGCAATTTATGTGTATTCACTCTATTTTCTACACTTATCTGAAGAAACAGTTAATTGATGCATGAAAGTGGTAGATATACATGTTTACTTGTTATTATGAATGTTTAAAGTATTATGCGAAGGGTTAGATTATGTTTTTATAAGTTACTGTGATTTCTGCATTTTGAGGGTTAAGGTTCACAAAGGTTGGGATAAATGCCTAGAAGGAACATAAACCCATCACACAGACCTCTAGATGTAGAAACCTAGTTCTATCATCCCTGAATACTACTTAGGGTGAGACTGTAGCCTATGCTATGTTGGTTGCTACCAAAAGGGCCAACATTTTAGGGTTTTTTTGGTTGGCACAACTAACTCTGAACCTGGGTTAGGACCCCTCAACCCAACATTGGTGTTGTGTATAGGTGGTACTATATACATGTTGTACATGTGGTATTGTTGTACATATCGTATTATGTTCATGTCGTACATGCTATGTTGTGTACATGTGGTACGCTGTATGTGCATTGTGTAGTCATGGTATTGTGGCATGTGTATTCATTGTGTTGTACTCTATGTACATATATCTATTGTGTTGTACATAAGGTGTAGGTATATTTATTTTGTTGTGATGTACATTGGATGTAGGTGTATGTGTTTTGTTGTACATTGGGCATAGGTGTATGTGTTGTGTTTTACACTAGATGTGGGTGTATGTATTCTGTTATGGTGTACACCAGGTGTAGGTTTGTGTGTTTTTTTTGTACACCAAGCTTAGGTGTATGTGTTGTGTTCTACATTGGGTGTAGGTGTATGTGTTGTGTTATATTCAGGGTGTAGGTGGATGTGTTATCTTGTACACCAGGTGTAGGTGTATGTGTTGTATTTTATGCCGGGTGTAGGTGCATGTATTGTGTGGTGTTGTATGCCATGTGTGGGTGTATGCATGTGATGTACATTGTGTGTATTTGTATGTGGTTGAAGAAAAGGAATTGGGTGGGTATGTCAATTGACCTCGTGTGTGTACAAAAAGGACAGGATAAAGGCAGAAAAAAAGGACCGATTAAAGGCTAAGTATCAATATTTTATTTTAGTTTTAATTATGCATGTGATCTATGATTCTGATTTAAGATGGTTTTGTTTTGAGCTAATCGAATGAGATATGTTTATACATGATGATTTGATAAAATAACTAACCTGACTTATTGTGATAGGGAGTAAACAAGATTGCAAGTGTACCTTATTGACTAGCTGCCAATAAGGTATGATTTGGATTTATTTTGAATCTAATCGTAATTACATGCTTGGTACAGGAAAGCATGGAAATTCTTGGATTGGGTGGTTTGGATTGGCTGTAAGAATGTTAGTAGGAGCAGTGAAAGGAAATAGAAAATGCAACAATATATTGGTAAAGCACTTCAGGAGCACGGCCATTGTGGGGCATTGGTACCCAATAATGTCCATTGATTTCCATGAGCATGTTATGACTGGAATGATGATTTTAAGGTAGGGATATGCCTTTGTTTTTTGACCTTCTGATGTGAGGAAACCTTTCTAAGGGATGGATTTCCCAAGGGACTGTGTTGCAGAGAAGGGGATACCAACGAAACTTGGAAAGTGTGTGACTGCAGAAAAGGGGGTGATTAGATTTCAAGAGGGACTATGTAGAAGAGAAGGGAAGGTTAGGGGAATGAATTTGTTTTGGTCATCAACATTTCCAAATCGAATTAGATGCACATTGGGAGTGTGCTTAGGAACAATGAGTCAATAATTGTTCACTAAAGGAAAAAGTAGTGCAAGGATTGTAGCGCTAGACATTGGATGCAGGTTTGACTTTGGTAGTGGATTCTAGACTTCCTGGGAAGGAGGTGAATCCTGCTATTACTTTGAGGGTGGAAGCATGAGCCTCTGGATTCCATTGTTGCTGATGCGTGAATCATATCCTTTTATTTGTTGGTTAGAGAAAATGTGCATATGTGATATGTGTATATCATTGTAAATATTATATAGAGTTGTGTTATAAAGCTCCATAGACATTATTGTTATTTGTTGGTTGAAGAAAATGTGCATGAGTTTATATGTGGTTGTTATTGTAAATATCATAATGAGATGTGTTATAAAGCTCCAGTAAACAGTATGATTGTCATGTTTTCAGCAGGATGCCATTATAAATATTGCAATTAGCTGGTTTATAAAGCTCCATGGGAAGAATCTTTTGTTTTCATCTCTTTGTTGGTCATAGGTGTCATAAAACACTCATGATGGTATTCACCCAAAGGGGAGAGTTCTGTAATGGCCATGATTAAAAATCCATGTAATAAAATTAATAAAGGAAAAATAAGACCAAGGTCACGAGACACATATTCCAAGCTAAATATTGGGAAAAAATTGTAATGGGGATCACTTGTCATTAATTAATGTCTATGGAAATTGGCAAAGGCATTGGAAAAGGCAAAAATGTATTAATTGGCATTTATTTATAAAATAAAGGAAAATAGGGGAAAAGGAAGGTGAAGAGCCATATATTTGCATGAAGAGGAAATTGAAGGAAAAATAGAGGGAAATGAAGAAAATAGAGGCCTCAATGATAAAAAGGATTCCGAGGATTAGTTCATAGACTTTTGTGAGTTTTACCTTAGAGCTCTCTGTATCTATTCTCTCTCTCTCTCTCTCTCTCTCTCTCTCTCTCATACTCTTGCACACTTAGAGTACTCTTGGAGCACTCTATTTTTCATTGGATTTGGAGAAAGAGGGCAAAGGAAAGTGGGAGAGTGCAAGGGAATAGAAGGACCAACAACTATAACGGGATTTCTTTGTAGCTATCAAGTTGCATGTATAATTTCCTTGCTAATCTTGACATGCATGGTATATGCATGTGGTTATTTGGTTATGATTTGTCATTAGCATGGAGGATTCCCTGGATTAATAGTGTTTTTTCTAGCCTTGCCATTTCTTAGATAGACATGGTGTTGTGGGTTTTTCCATTGTTTTCTAATTGGTTCTCATGTTACTTATGGTTGTGGGTTGAATTACTAGTTCTTGGAACCTTTGTTGGACAAACGTTGTGGAAGTCCTGAAACAACTTCGGTTGAGTTACTAGTCCTGGAAGCCTTGGTTGGACAAATTCTCTAGAGCCCTTGGTGGGTTGAGTTACTAGTCCTGGAGCCTTAGTTGAAAAATGCTCTGGAGCCCTGCGATAGTTGTGGGTTGAGTTACTAGGCATGGAGTCGGGTTAGAAAAAACTCTCTAGAGTCCCTAGACAACTTGGGTAGAGACCGATCTGGTTGGTGTTAGTGATTTCCTACCATGAGGTGGAATCACTTGTTGAGGGTTGAGGTGGATTGGCCTCTATAAGCCCTGGCCTGGTTTTGGTTGGCTTATTCCATCATATCCCACATTCATGCTTGGAATATGGCACAGGGGTGATTGTATGAGAGAGAGATTTGGTTCAACCTAATATATGGTTGGGTGGTACATGGAAGTCCCTGACTTGGTTGTTAATTTAATATGTAATAAGAGTTATTATTCTATTGTGACTCATGTATATATGTTGGCAATATGTTGGTGATATTATGGTTGAATTTCCATGGTTTACATGCTAGTTAATTTTTTATTATATGTTGTTCATATGATGTGTATCTTCTATAGCTCTTGTCATGATTTGTTTATGTATTGATTAGTCAATGAATGTATCAGCTAAAATTTTTTATTACAATTAAGCTGAGATGGCATTAGAATTTATTAATGAATCTGATATAAGTTTCATACCCCCTTGTTTAGATATGCATTCATGACTTGGATTACATGTTTGCCATATGGTTGAAAAAATCTCGTTCATGGTTAGGCTTGGTTAGGTCAAGCCCTTGATCAAGTTTTATGTTAGAGGATTTGTCTTTGTGTTATATATTGTTTGGAAAGTCTCATTAAGTTTTTGGCCGTGATCTATAGTCTAGCTCTAAAAACAAGTCACTGATCTTGCAGTTGCAGGCTCAGAACTAGGACATTGGGACTGCAGTTACTACCTTGTAGGATTATGCATGCCACTGATGGCCTACAGTTGCAAGGATACAGGTTTGTGCATGTGACTAGAAGTCCAGGTAAGTAAAAAATAGTCTAGCTCAGGGTTATGGCACCTGGAGTGGTTATTTAGCTCCTAGGGGTCTTGTAGCTCTTGAGGAAGGTTAGTAAGTTTCTATTTGTCGGCCCCACTTTATTAATTGTATCTAGGAGTTCATGTCATATTATGGTAACTCTTCATCACAGGTTTACTGTGATAGACTAGTGAACTTGAGTAGATGTGGGAGGAGGGTGTTACAGAATAGGTAATAGAAAAATAGATTTCCTTTACTAACAATGTCATTATTATTGATAGCCCATATGACACTAACAAAGCACATACAAAGTCGAAGAAAATTATTGAGGAACTCAAATATATGCATATTGATATAAATAAAGATGAGAAAATTAATAGGAACCCTCTATCAACATTGATTGCTTTATCTGGTAGAGAAAAAGAGTTTCTTGAGCAGCAAGAACAAAGTACTGAGATATCTATTCCATAGACTTGTCATGACACATCCATGACTCCAATTTCTACAAAACTCCCTCTTGATTCTTTTTTATTTAAACCTCTCATTGAAGTAGAAACCATTCATGAAAGTGTTCCATCCTTGACTGAGTATTACTTTAATGATAAAAAAAAATCAGTTGTCAGAAGAATGAAGAAAATAAAGTTTGAAAGTTTTGAAACCATTTCAGAATTTAGTTGGCAAGCAACAAGGAATATTGAGGAAAAAACTGAAGAATCCCCCCAGGCTCTAGGAGCCTTTGTGAATGATAACCAACAACATGTTGGTGAAATTTGTGTTAATTTTTCATAGGGTTAGATTTTTCTTTGCTTTGATAATTGCATTTCTTCATTCATACATTAATTTCACCCCATATCGTCATTAAATTATTCATATATACACAATTATTCATCAGCATATGCAATTATATAGAAATAACAACATATTCGTCATCAATGCAGTGGAACATAAGGGAGAAATAGAAGAAAAGCATACACACATAGAGACACCAGGATTGGTCCGAGACCAGGGAAAAACCCACTATGGGGAAAACCCTTAGAAATATTCTTCTTCTTAGATCGTCATCAAATGATTCAGCAAAAGAAAGTACAATGATCCATAACTTTATCTATGCAACAAAACAACTATGATATCCATGAAACAAATCTAATCATGCTTGTAATAAAAACCATTATTCTAATGGTTGTAATGTGCTGTCAATGACTATAGTCAACTCCTGGATACTACTGAACACTGCTATCACTGAGCGGAATCTTCGAAATATTGAAATCTCATCTTTGAG
Organism: Pinus tabuliformis; assembly: GCA_031772625.1. Taxonomy (NCBI): domain Eukaryota; kingdom Viridiplantae; phylum Streptophyta; class Pinopsida; order Pinales; family Pinaceae; genus Pinus; species Pinus tabuliformis. The sequence continues at coordinate 311,219,187 of CM062820.1, read as the reverse complement.
TCTTGGACGTAGGGAGGAGGAGTTGTGCGAGTATCTATAACAATCCTGGATGTTCTCTGTGAATTGTATGTTAGCATCTATGGTAGACCATACACTCCCTAGATCATTATGTGCGTGCTTCCAAGGACTAACTCACTAGATCTACTCCAAACCCCTAGATGCGCTCTTCTAGTTACTGTGCGCACATTTAGGACAACCTGGACACTCTCAGGACCACTCTGTGTGAGCGTCTGGGGACCAACACATCCAGATTTGCCTTTGAAACCCTGAACACTGCCATAGGCTTATGTGCTAGCGTCTAGAGCTCTCTCGACACTATATTGACCACTGTGTGGGAGCTTTCGGGGACTAAAATTTCCATTTTTGTGCCAAGGTCTAGGAATCAGAAAACCCTAGATTAGTGCGAGCTTCATCCCTAAGATTTCAAACACTTGCACCAACTTTCCTCCGAAATACCTATGTGAAACAAGACAATAAGAGAAGATAATATGGCTTCATCAAATGTGTCCAAATGAGCTTGAGGTCTCTTCTATTTATAGGCTTACATGAGGTTCCACTTGGGGTTGAGGCCAATCTATCCAATTTAACATGTGCTTAGGGCCGACCTAACCGAATATGCATGAGTGAATAAAAAAATTCAAAAACCAACTTTCTCTTGTCCAAATAAGGTTATCTTTAGGTTGATTTTAGTCCTCTCGAAAATAGGTTGATCATTTGAGATGTCCATAGTGGAATTGGACTATAGTTGAAAAAATTAACACTGCTGCTCAACAAGGGAGAATTCCACTTGTCATTGTCCATCCACTGATCAATATGCCATTTTGGTGTCTTCGCGTATCATCAATGATCATCTATGTCATTTAGTCATTATGCCATGACCACCTCAAGTATATCATCATCACCAATCATCAATGTATATCTCGATCTATCCCTTGTGTATTCTTGCTTATATCTTGATTGTTCCTACTTGTATGCTGAAAATTCTTGAATATGGAAGAGGAAGAATTTATTACGAAGGGGAGCTTAAGAAACCACCCTCTTTCCAAAAGGCTGCTACCTAAAATCTCTGCTAATGGGCTACTACCCATAATATCATCAATCATCATCGGAGAGCATATCATCAAGGAGCACATATCACCCTTGAACCACACCAGGGAGGACATATCGACCTAGAATCTCATGGGGGATTTATACATATACAACCCCATATCAAGTAATAAGATATTTAAAACACATAGGGGAGCACATCTCAACCCTCGAATCTCATCAGGGAGCTCAATCTCAACCTAGAATCACATAGGGTTATCTCAACCCATCCTATTGCCTATTGATCTTCCCATCGATGACCTTGAATAGTCATCTGGTAGAACACCTGCATCATAATCAAATTGGGTTTCACACCCCAAGTACACAATCAAATCATTGGCCAAATGGGGATAATTATTCCTGACAATCCCTGCTTGTGGGTATGATGCCAACTAGGGTATACTTTGCAAAGACCAAACATGGGAGCAACATTCTATGACCCTATGAAGATAGCGGAGTAGAATATTCAAAAATATGGGTAATAGATAGGGGTCATACCATATTTTCGTGATTTCCCTCAATCCCTGAAGCCCTCCATCTCAATTTCTCATGCTGAGAGCTCAGACAATGAGCAAGAGTTGGCTCAGTGTCCTCGATCAACGTTGCTCTCATACTCAAATATGGTATCATCTTGGCTCAATAGCAATTGTTTCTTGTTCATATAGGACATCAAATCAAATATCATGTCAGAACATAAATAATCATATAAATCACAAAAGGATACCATAATCATCCTCCCTCTCAAGGACGTTCCAACAACAAGCTTGATGTTGGCGTAATGGGGCTTGACCTATGTTAAGCAGTGAGTTTAGCCAATCAAATCCCGATACTACTGGCCCTTTCGGCAACAACCTGTGGAGCGTGGACTGAGGTCTCACCTGAAGTAGTATGGGAGGGTGCTGGAATGAAGTTTCTGCACCCTAGGGATGTCTTGATGAGGGTTCTGGAGGTTCACGATCTTAACCTGCGCACTGCACTGCCCCCCACAACTTTCTATCCTTCACAACCTGTGCGCACCTTTGTATTATCCTGATCCTAATTATTACTATGCTATTATATTAGTGCGTTAACTTAGTTTGTGTGAGCCCTAACATTCTTATTACTTATTCAAATTCCAAATAAGTGCACGTAACCAAAAACAATATAGATGCATAAAGATAACTAGAACATAGAAATACAGATCTACAAACAGATGCACAATGTGCCAGATCAACTTAGCTTTATTAATAATCCTTTTCAGTTCAATACAGACGTGACTCCACCCTACACACTCAGCTCCAGGGGTCCATGCACTTAGCTGTGGACTCTACCTGTGCACTCAGCTGTAGAGCCTCTACCTACTACTATGACCCAATACACTTCAGATCCACTTCTATCCTCTAACAATTCCTTCGCATCTATCCATTACTTGCTTCTTCCAAAAACTATCTTTACACTTAGAGCCTCAGTCTATTTATACAATCCCATGGTCCGTGAACCATGGGTAGGCAGACACAACTTTACATTAAATTACATTATTTTAGGGCAGACAACCCTATGACTCATCCTAGACTTTCGCACTCCGTGCCCACATTTCGCAGGGTATTTACACTACATTGACCAAAAATCAGGCTTTAAGCCCCAAAACCCTACTATGGGGGGATCTACTGCCCAACAGGCCCCCAACACAATCATCATGACTCGTCTCGAGTTACTCTGTTGGTGCGGTGATCTTTGCGTGAAATCCATCCAGCAGGTCTCACGTAGCTTTGGTGTCTGCAACACACTATTCAGCTATGTGCTAGACTTGTTGCACACGTATCTCTGAACCTTTGTGAGAAGGGTGACATTCCTATCCAACCGCACAAAGTTCCTGCATCTATGCCAACTTCCCTTCAATGGTAGCTATAATTATGAACGCTTCATCGATCCATGGTTGGATGCGTGCTTTAAGCAGGGCCTCCTTTTGGTGTGCAACATCTAATCAATCCTTCAGTTCCCTTGCCTATTATAGTCTAGCGAGTCGTTAAGTATGGGAAACCATCTACACTGTGCCCTAGACACTATTGTACTCCTGATGCAAATCACGCGCCTTTGTCTCTAGGCGCTATAGGTTCGGGTCTTCCTGTAGGTACGTAAGCATGGTTAGTGCTTGCTCCAGTAGCCTAGTACAATCCTGTGTCACCTAGCTAATATGCTCCAACCCTGTCTGTATAGCATGGGTACACTGCTCTTTGACTTTTGGGGGCATGGAGGGCTGTGCCTTCAATTGCAGCTCGGTGATCTGTAGGTTTAGCTCCAATTGAACCTTTGTCATTTCTTCCAAGGCCTCGCAGACTCCGGCCCCAATCTATAGACCCACTCTGCTACTGGTAGCTCTGCCAGCACGGCCAACTCTAGAACACTCCTGCATGCATCCTCTATAGCCTACTCCAATCCTCAAGCCTGCGTAACCAACTCATCCCGCTGGATGCTGAGTTGGTCCATGTTGATTTTCTTCTCATGCAGGACCTGGATCGCTCAGCCTTCCTAGGCATGGAGCTTTGTGATGACCCCATCCTGTAGCTGGTACAGAATTTCACACTTCAGGGAAGCCAAGTTCAAGCCGACGCCTTTCATGCTACTCATCGCAGCCTAGACACCCTCGCTTGCTACTGCTAGTGCACCTACGGGCAACATGAAGGTGTTGACCATATAGGCATGCAACGTCTGTTCGGCCTCAACGATTCCTACTCTGACATACTAGGCCATTATACCTATTAGGGGGGTTGTACCTATAATCCTTGTAGCTACATGTTGAGCACCCCCAACATAGTGCTCTGCTCCATCCTTAGTTCCTAGAGCACATCCTTTGTGACCTCACAAATCATTTCCTTGATGTAAAACAGATCACCTTATGTGAGCATGATTGGGTCAACGAATGTCTTTGTGGATTTTACCTTCTTCCTGAGAGCTATTTTCTGAGGGCCATGCGGCCACTTGAGTTGGGTCAATGTGGAACCAAGATCCACGTGGTCCTCCACCCTATCCACTTCACTAGTCTACTGCCCCATGGACATCTCCTGGCCCTCCTCGACCTCTCTCGTTGGTGCTGTTGTGGTTTCGGCCATCTGTGCTGCTACTGTTACATCAACCACCTTCTACTATGCGCTGCTTCTTGTTCCTGGCGCCTCTTTTCAGCCAGCTGCGTGATTTGCATCTTGGTGTCCTTATTTCTTTACTGGGCTATAGCCTTCTCCATTTCAGCCAAGTCCGGGGCATGCCACTCCGAAGACCATGACTCCATTACTGCGAAGATTGCATCATCTATTGCGATGAATGGAAGCTTCACCCATTTTTGTGCTGGATTATTGTGCGCCTAGATATACAGGTTATGCATATCTGCCTTGAATTCTGCCGCACTCTGTAAGCTATTATGAACCGTAGGGGATAAGCGTAGCCTTCGGTTGATCCACGTTCAGATGCTCACCTCCACAAACACCCAGAACACCTTTATCTCACGAATCCTCTTCACGTCTTTTGTAGCCCAGAGCGAGGTGTACGTCATGGCTTTGGGTAGATTATCCTCAATAGTGGGAAAATGGTTGTCCTCCAGCAGCTCCTCGGCAACCAATAGTATGGATAAGAGTAGCCACGCATAGTGGAAGGTCTTACCTTGCTCCTGTGCCTCCCTCCAATTCGTCAAAAACTCGTCGTAGAGGAATTATGCCTAGTTGAACTGGACCCCCTCTGAGCACTCCTCTGCCAATGTAATCATAGACGTTGGTACTTTGTCATTGTGACATTTCCTCATTAGCTTGCCAGCCAGCAGTTGGGTGGCTACGTGTAGCCCTTTGTCTTTAATGCTTGCTATTGTGTACCCCCGCTTTTTCTTTTCTAGCTTATAGTTGGCCTTCATGGCTTCTCGAGGGCCAAGTCATTATTTTTTCCTGCTATGGCCATGGGGTCGTGTCCTTTGATTGATAGTCAAGAAATTCAGTGAATCAGGTTGGCCGTGATGGGAATAGGCTCCTCCAACCAAAGATACCCATCATGCACTAGGTACAACAGCTACCTGATGACAAAAATTGTGATGGGCGTGTGGTGGTAGCGGGGTATCCATCGCAGATGGAGTAACCCAGCCTTCTCCACACCGCACAACCATTTTTGCTTCATTAACTTCACTGCGGCCAATTGTGCGAACTTCTTGCTGTCCACGAGGTCCCAATCGTTGAACTCCATGGTAGGTACCTGTCCCAACAACGAACCTTCAAACCTTATATGATTCGAATTGGATCCATAAATAACTGTCAGAAGAACCATGACTATATTAGGTCGGGACAAACATCAAAGAATTCAGGAACAATGATAAAAAAAACCTCTGAACCAGTGGTAATGGCAGCCAACGTCGAACGACGAGGACCTCGATCAAAGTGCGCTGACCGAGGCCCATGGAGACCATGCGGGAGGCGGAATTAGCCCCTGGGAGGCCCAGATAGGGAAACAAAGGAGGTTTTTGATGTGCAATCAGCGCCTAGCGAAAAGGCTCGAAATGGAGAAGCCTCGAGCACTTAGTCACGTGGAGAGCCAGAGAATCGAAGGACAAAACTTGAAAAGAGCTAAAGGACAAAGCGGGACCCAGGCTCTGAAAAAACTGGCGGTATTGATTGAGGGCTCCTTGAACGGTAAGTGGTTTTGGATGAACACGAATTGATTCCACTCAACGATCGACGCATGGCAAGCGAAGGAGAGAGAAAACTGCCACTCATCATGCACTAACAGTCGAGCAAGTCAACTGCGTGAAATGAACGGATGGCATTGGATCTGGGGGGACCAGATCTGATGGTTGATATTGCGCATGATGACCAGACCAGATTTAACGAGGGAATAAGCCGCAGTTTGTAAAGATTTGAGGTCCATTTTGACCACCACGATGGAGAAGACTCATTCCATGATGTAACCAAAGAATTGAACTGACGAAGCAGGTTGGCGTAGTTAAAGAAGGACATGTGGCCACTCCCTGTGAACCTGATGATGACGCTGAACAGGGAATTCCAAGCACAACTGCAAAAGGCAATTCAATGGAGGAACTGAAAAAACATGGGAATGAATGGATTTAAAGCCATGAATAGAGACAAAAGACACATAGAGAGAACCCCGAGAGGAGGACGAAACACAGAGAGACAAAAAACATAGAAGCAAAGAAGATAGTGAAACAAGAAAAAGCAAAAAGGAGACAGAGGGCCGAGATGACCAGAGGTAGAATTGAGCACCAGAGAGCTTGAGAGATTCAAGCCATCCCCAAGAGGATCTGTCAGACCAGAGAGGTCAAAGAGCTGGTAGGCAATAGAGTTTGTGCACTCCAGTGGCTTAGGGAATCCAAGAACCACCCTGCCAAGCAAATCTGTTTCAGGTGACTCATATTGAGATCCTACATTGTAATTCTCTGCTTAAGACACAATAAAATAAGGCCGCCACTGAGAGCTGGACCGAAGATGTAGCCCTGGAGGATAGGGTGAACTCCTCATTAATTTCTTGTGTTCTTGTATTTGCTTATTGTATTTCTCTGTTGTCTTTCCATTTCAAGTGTCTGTGTATTTGCAATCTGATTGATCCATTGCTTAAATAACATGGACACACACCATCACATGAGTCTGTAATACCTTTGTTTAATAAATCTTTACTGAGGTCACTCATAGGGTGATTATTAGATCAAGTGGTATCAGAGCTTTAAGCTATAAGGTTAGACAAGCTTGTGTTGGTTTAGCTGTTGAATGCTCACTAGATCAAAGCTAAAATTAGGAGAAGGATAGTTGGTCGAAACTAATCCTAAGATTGGAAGAGTCTATCCTAGGAAGACAATGTCAAAGGAAGGTTCTGTGGGGCCAGACCCTCAATTCCTAGAAAGTTTCCTATCTATAAAGTCTATGGAAGAAGAAATGTATAGGGACTTTAGAAAGCATAAGGATGAGGATTCATTAGGTTCTAAACAAGACAAAGAAGAAGATGAGTCTCACTCCCATGACCACTCCAAGTGAAAAGGGAAAGAGGAAAGCTTTCTCACACCTCCTAATAGCCCTGTGCATAATAAGAAAGCATCTTTGATCAAGCTAGATGTTAAATTTGACTTGCCTATATATGATGGAGAGCTAAATGCTGAAAAGTTGGACAATTGGATTAGACAAATCGATGTGTATTGCAGAGTACAAAACATAGACTCAGAAAAGAGTAAGATTCAGCTAGCAAGCCTATGCCTAGGAGGCATTGCCTTGGTTTGGTGGGAAGGCAGAACCCAAGATGATATGAAAATACATGGTAAGACAATCTCTGTCTGGAGTGAATTTGTTTCTGTAATCAAAAATCAGTTCTATCCATTGGCCTACATGCAACAAGCCATGATGAGTTGGCAAACTCTTCGACAGTTAAAAGGGAAAAGTGTGCAAGGGTATACTCAAGAATTTAGAAAGAGAGCATTGATGTTGGGTATCTCAGTAGACTCACTAGAGACTCTTTTGAAATACATTGGTGGTCTACATAGCTACATGAGGCATACCATCCTCATGTTTAATCCGACTAGTATAGATGAGGTATCTGTACAAGCTACTCATCTAGAAGCTAGAGGAAAGAATGGAAATCTAGAAGTTGGGGGACCATCCCAACCCACTGCAAGCAAGAGAAAGGAGAAAAGAAGGTAGAAGTGGAAAGCAAGGAAGGCTAACACTGCATAGAAAACCAAAGCTTCATGCACCCACTATAAAAAGGATGGGCATGATGATGAGCATTGTTGGATTCTGCATCTAGAGCTGATACCTAAGAAGTTCGAGGGCAAGAAGAAGAAGACTGCCACAACTATTCAAAAAGATTTGGGGTCAGACTCAGGAGATGAAACAACTATTGCAGCCACAGGTATAAGAGGTAAGAATTCTAAAGCATCTACTAGTAATTCTGCTCAATCTATTATTGATGAAGAAAATGAGAGGAAAAGACATGAGCTTTTCCATATTCGAGTTGTTTCCAAAAATCAAAAGATTGATACTTTGTTTGATAGTGGCTCACAAGTAAATCTAATTTCTGAAGCAATTGTAAAGAACTTGGGATTAGCAACCACATCTCACAAGAAACCATACACATTAGGATGGTTGAATGATAAATCACAGCTACAAGTGACTAGACAGTGCAAACTCAAGTTTTCTTTTGGGTCAGCATTTGTAGATGAGGTTGAGTTAGACATAATTCCTTTGGATATATGTGGAATTGTTTTAGGAAGTCCTTACTTGTATGATAGAAAGGCTATTTTCTATAGAGCTAAGAACAAGTATCTACTTGTTAAATATGGAATCGAATACTTTTTAAGAGATCACAAGCTCAAGAAGAATTATACTCTCATAAACTTAGGGAAGATGAAAGGAATGATAAATTCATGCAAACAATTCTTACTGATGGTTGTAAAGGAAAAGAAACCTGATAAAACCAATGTATTTGAGGGTTGTAATGCTTAACAGCAAGCTGATATAGAAAAGGTTGTTTCAGAGTATGATGTCTTATTTCAAGAACCTAAAGGTGTGCCACCCAAAAATGGAATAGTACATGATATTATTTTGCAGCAAGATGTTCCATTGCCTAACATTGGAATGTACAGGTTGTTTGCTTTAGAGAATGCTGAAATTAAGAAGTAGGTGCAGGAGTTGCTGGAGAAGGGATTCATCGGGCCTAGCACATCACCATGTGGGTCACCAATCATTTTGGTGAGAAAGAAAGATGGCTCGTGGAGAATCTGCATTGATTACCGAGCACTGAATAAGATAACAATAAAAAATCTTTATCCCCTTCCTCGCATAGATGGCCTTTTAGATCAATTGAAGGAAGCTATTTATTTCACCAAACTAGATTTGCATAGTGGATACCATCAAGTCAGGGTTGCAGAGCAAGATGCATGGAAGACTGCTTTCAAAACAAAGCAAGGATTGTATGAGTGGCTGGTTATGCCTTTTGGATTAACTAATGCTCCTGCTACTTTCATGAGATTAATGAATGATGTACTCATACCTTTTCTTGATGATTTTGTTATTGTATATCTGGATGACATTCTGCTTTTTAGTAAAACGTGGGAAGAACATTTAAAGCATGTTAAGCAGACACTAGATGTTTTGAAAAGAGAAAAACTTTATGTTAAACTCTCAAAATGTGAATTTGGAAAAACATCTCTAAACTACTTGGGTCATATAGTAGGGGGTGGTGAATTGAAAATAGATCCCTCTAAAGTGGCATTCATTATAAACTGTCCTAAACCCATATCTGCTTCAGAAGTGAGAAGTTTCTTTGGAGCAACACAATATTGGAGGAATTTCATTTCTAACTTTTCCTCAATTGCAGCTCCCTTACATGCTTTAACAGGATTGAACAAGGTGTTTCAGTGGGGAGGCAAACATCAGAAAGCCTTCGACACCTTGAAAGAAAAGATTAGTATAGCACTTGTACTAGCACTGCCTGATCTGCAAAGACCATTTGAGATCCAAACTGATGCCAGTGACTATGCCATGGGAGCAGTGTTGACACAACATGGTAAACCGATATGTTATCATTCTGAGACTTTTAATCTTGCAGTAGTTAACTATCCTACATATGATAAAGAATTGTATGCATTAGTTCAAAGTGTGAAAAAGTAGAAACATTACTTAATGGGTAAAGAGACAGTAATACATACTGATCATTAGCCACTTCAATATCTACACTCCCAAACTAAGTTGCAGCAATCAAGACATTACAGATGGATGGGTTTTCTACAACAGTTTCATTTAGTCATCAAATATAAAAGGGGCATACATAACAAAGTTGCAGACATGTTATCTAGACCCATTATAAATGCATCTACCATACTTAAGCATAATTATGTACTACATGAAAGTTACATTGAACAATGTGCTCAGGATATGGACTTTAAATATGTATATGCAATTTTGAGTCAAGGAAAAAGAGTAGAACAATTGGATTATCATGTGAAGGACTAACTCTTATATCATTGTGAGAAACTCTGCATTCCACAAACTGAGAGAGTAAATATAATTAGGGAAGCACACACTTCTTTGATATTAGGTCACTTTGGGGTAAGTAAAACAGTTGCACAGCTACAAAGATTTTGTTATTGGCTGAAAATGAATGAGACAGTTTCTAGATATGTAAGAGGGTGCGCTATGTGTGCTAAAAGCAAGCCTAGTAATATAAAACTAGGCTTATACACTCCATTGCTAGTTCCTTCTCACCCTTGTGAAAGTGTTTCCATGGATTTTGTTGGAGGACTGCCTAAGTCTAGGAAAGGTCATGATTATCTATATGTTGTTGTGCATAGGTTTAGCAAAATGTGTATTTTGATACCTTGTAATAAACAGATTACAGTTGAACAAACTGCAAAATTGTTCTTTGAACATGTATGGGTTCATTTTGGATTACCCACTTCTATTGTATCTGATCGAGACATCTGATTTGTGCGGAAGTTTTGGTCATATCTGTGGGAACTGATGGACACCAAACTGAAGAAAAGCACAGCTTTTCATCCACAAATTGATGGCCAGACAGAAGTAGTTAACAGGACAGTGATCTAGTTATTGAGAGGATATTGCAGCAAACATCCTAAGCTTTGGGATGAACACTTGTGTTATGTGCAGCATGCTTAAAATAGAGCAAAACACTCTTCTACACAAAGATCTCCTTTTGAGACCTGTTTTGGTTTCACACCAAGGTCTCCTTTGGATTTTGTCTTTGATAAAGATTCCATAGTTGATGGACATAGTGATGTGGACAGGGCAACCAGGTTCATTGAATAGATCCAGGAGATCCACCAGGCAGTACAAAAATAGCTGGAAAAGATCCAAGCCAAGTATAAGGCTAGGCATGACAAGCATTGGATGGAGCATAGTTTTCAAGTTGGTGACCAGGTCTGGCTGTACATCAGCAAGGACAGAATGTAAGGTGAAGGTAAGAAGCTAAAGCCTATCAAGTATGGACCCTTCAAGATACTTGAGAAGATTGGTGAAAACGCTTTTCGCCTTGATCTACCAGCTTACATGCACATCTACTCAGTCGTAAATGTATATTGCTTGAGATTGTTTGAACCTTCAATGATTGAGGACCTTGAAGAGCAAAGTCAATTGCCTTCTATCGATGACCTGCTACCTAAATATCTTAATGAATTGCAGGAGGACACAATGCTAGACAGGAAGGTGAGGACAACGTACAGGGGGGATGTTGAGTACCTCAGAATTGGGCTCAATGGTTCAAAGCCAAGCAATGGAAAGTGGATTGAGATCGAGCAAGTGAGAAAACAATACCCTCACTTAGTCGATGCTTGAAAACCAACTTTTGGTGGTCCAAAATCTTTTTCAGTGGGAAGGCTGTGATCCAAATTAGATCCATAAAGAACTGTCAGAAGAACCATAACTATATCAAGTCAGGACAAACATCAAAGAATTTGGTAACAACGATAAAAAACACCTCTAAACCAGTGGCAATGGTAGCCAGCATGGAACGATGAGGACCTCAGTCAAAGTGCGCTGACCAAGGCCCATGGAGACCGCACGGGAGGTGAAATTAGCCCCTGGGAGGCCCAGATAGGGAAACAAAGGAGGTTTTTGATGCGCGATTAGTGCCTAGCGAAAAGGCTCAAAATGGAGAAGCCCCAAGCGCTTGGTCGTGTGGAGAGTCAAAGAATTGAAGGACAAAAGGTGAAAAGAGCTAAAGGACAAAGCGAGACCCACACTCCGAAAAAAACCAGCAATATTGATCAGGGGCTCCTTGAACAATAAGTGATTTTGGATGAACAGGGAGCGATTCCACTCAGTGATCGATGCATGGCAAGTGGAGGAGAGAAAACCACCGCTCATTGCACACTAATAGTTAAGCAAGTCAACCACGCAAAATGAGCAGATGGCGTTGGATTTGGGGGGACCAGATCTGATGGTTGATATTGTGCCCGATGACAAAACCAACTTTAATGAGGGAATAAGCCGCAGTTGGTAAAGATTTGAGGTCCATTTTGACCACCATGGTGGAGGACAACTCATTCCACGATGTAACTGAAGAATTGAACTGACGAAGTAGGTTAGCACAGTTGAAGGAGGACATGTGGCCACTCCCTGTGAGCCTGATGATGACGCTAAACAGGGAACTCCAAGCGCAACTGTAGAAGGAAATTCAATGGAGGAACTGAACAGACATGGGAATGAATGGCTTTAAAGCCATGAATAGAGACAGAAGACACACAGAGATAAAAATACATAGAGAGAACCCCGAGAGGAGGAAGAAACACAGAGAGACAGAAAATAGAGAAGCAAAGAAGAAAGTGAAACAAGAAAAAGCAGAAAGGAGACAGAGGGACGAGCTGACCAGAGGAAGCATCGAGCACCAGAGAATTTCATAGATTCAAGCCATCCTCGAGAGATCTGTCAGACCATAGAGGTCAGAGAGCTGGTAGGCAACAGAGTCTATCCACTCCAGTGGCTTGGGGAATCCATGAACCACCCTCCCAAGAAAATTTGTTTTAGGTGACTCATATTGAGCTCCTGCATTATAATTCTCTACTTAAGACATAATAAAATAAGGCCGCCACTGAGAGCTAGACCAGAGATGTAGCCTTGGAGGATAGGGTGAACTCCTCATTAATTTCTTGTGTTCTTGTATTTTCTTACTGTATTTCTCTGCTGTCTTTCCATTTCAAGTGTATGTGTATTTGCAATCTGATCGATCTGTTGCTTAAATAACATGGACACACACCAACACATGAGTTTATAATACCTTTGTTTAATAAATCTTTACTGAGGTCACTAATAGGGTGATTATCAGATCATTATATCATTAGGGAGGAGTGGGGTCTCGAGCGCACTCTTCGTGGCCTCTAGGTCCTTCGGTATCTTGGCTTTCCCCTTCCATGGGGGGATGTATGGAGGTAACTTTCTCATGGAAGACATTTGGGAGACATCCTCCACCTCATCATCTTGCACCTCAATTTGAGCGATCAGAGCTTGCAAGTCTTCCTCCTCCTCATTTGTTTCAATGGTGACAGCTTTTCCCTTCTCTCTCATTGGCAATTTGCCAACCTATGGGTTTCTTGGGGATACACAAACTGGCCGCATGGTTTGCTTATATTTCTGTGGCCTCAGCATTCATTGTGATTTTGGAACTTTTGGCGCAGCTGCCGTCTCTCTAGGTTCCTCATGGGCTATATGGGGCTCTATGGTAACTTCGGCGAATCGTACTCTTGTTCTAGCAACCGTCATCATGTCTACACTTGAAGGTGGTAAGAGTATGCGATGCTCAATGCTCTGTACTTGCTCAATTCTCAAATAGCCAAGTGTTGTCTTGTGGCTAGACCTGGGGTTTTATAGCATCTTTTGAATTTGAATTTGACCCTTCCCCCCACTTTTGAGTCATTAATGCCCTCTTGGTGGCAGATCGTCCCAAATCTAGCTCTTAATTCGTGTCTTTATTGCCCGCCGACTACTTCTTTTTGCCTTAAATTGGATCTCTTTTCATGAACAATGACACCAACGGTCACCTCCCAGCCTACTCGCATGGCAGCGTCGCCCCTTGTTTGTGGCTGTGACCACTGTGACATACTAATTCTGCGTGTGACCTCCTTATTGCAAAGCTCCCAGACATACTTTTTATACTCTTGCGCTTTCTTCCAACTACTTGGGGCGCTGAGACTAGGCTCCCTATGGATAGTCAAGTGGTTGCACCACCTATGTGAGGCTTCAATTTACCTTCCAGCCCAATCCACGGGCACCCCTCAATCACCCTTGTGGCAGTCAGTGCTTTGCGTTCTTCCTTATATGGTGTGCTCCCATAGTTACTTTGTCTAGTAAGGTGCGGTCGCAACCATGGTAGTAGAGCCACAAATTCTACTAATGCAGTAGTATGGCTGCCTATACCTTGCCCTATCATGCTTAGTTTTTCGGCGCAGCATACTTGCATGATTTCAGTTTCCAGTTTGTGGATTTTTTCATCTAATAACATGCTTTTCTTTCCTAGTCGTACCCAATCTTCTTCGAGAACATGAAGTTTCAAGGTCCCTCGCCCCATGGCTTCCTGTAACTGCATAATTCCTTCACCCGGGTCCTCGCATACTGTCCCAACTGTGGGAGCTATTTTATGGGGATTGTTCTCTACTCTTATGGTCTCGTCTCTGCTCTTTAGTGTTGGAATCATTTCCACGCTTAGGTTTTTTCTCATGGCCCTATAGGCCCATCGAACCGCTAGTATGCGCAGGTCCCAATCAATTCGTCTCGCCTGGTGAACTCTGTTCAGGATTCCGCGTACCTTTTTGAATTCTTCTATGTGGAACGTTTGCAGTGCACGTCGCTTCTCCTGCTGCTTCATCTGGTTCCAATTTTTTATCCTTAGACTAGGGTGTGCTTGTGTGGACTGCACAACACACTTTTGTACCTAGCGACACAGGTGGGCGCACAAGCTGCTTCGTCATGGCTGCCTGGTTCTTGTTCGACACTCGGGGCTTCCAAATCATAGGCACATCCACCTTCTATATTCGCGCTAGTTTACAATGGTCTCCTGATGTGTACTCCACCATCGTGCAGGTGTTGCACGTAGTGCCCATTCCAGTGCACCATACCATTGTTGTTCCGGTACTGTGCTTTCAAATTTGTCCAGGAATTCATCCACCACTGTCACTCCATCATATGTTGGCAGTTCCCTTGCCTATGTTGTCACGTAGCGTAGTGATATAATCATCATGTTGCAATTTAGTGTTGTCACTTCATGCAACCAGTTTCTCCAACGCTCTACTTCTTCATCTGAATCTGAAGTACAAGAGCTATTGTGCTCCCATGAGATTCTCCCATCTGTAGTTGGATTCACTTGATCCTAGTCTCACGCCGTTATCTGGAAAATACAATCCAGCTCATCGTTGCTTTCATCGTCGCACACTAGTTCAGTGTATCGTGCTCCTTCGGCTGGGTCTAGCGAGACTACTACGCGCAGTGATTTTTTTCGAGTATCATCTTCTGCTTCTTCAAGTCAATGACTCATTTCATATCAGTGGTCCAGTCTATTCCTAACAACGCAAGATAGGGATTGTTGTCATCGATAATATCTATCACTTCAAAGTACGTTTGTGTGCTCACACCTTCAATATCAACTGTTACCCCTTGCAACCTCCCTATGGGAAAAATCTTCTGTTGGTTCGCCATTTGTAATTGAATAGGGGACAACTACAACGCGGGTTTTCCCATGTGTTCCCATGTTTGCTTCGGTAACACATTCACATCCAAACCCAGATCTAGGATTACTTGATCCATTTCATACTCATCAATTTGTGCAGTCAATCTCATCTCCCTTCCCATACACAAGGCATGCTTTCCCAATTTCCAAACTACACATGGTTCTCCTAACCCCGTGCACCTAGTGATCAGCTCCTGTAGTCCCTTAACTGCCTTGTTGTCACACAATAGTTTCATGCATGTCTCCAAAAGGTAGTAACCATAGAAGGATCCATCCCTGGCTCTGGTTGATCCTTACTACCTGAAGTGGAGGCCTTCGCGAAGCTCTTCTTAGCTTCCATGAATGTCTCCTTTGCGCATTCTAAGTCAAACTCAGGTTCCTTTGTAGGAGCCTTGCAAACCCATGTATCTTCCTTGAGCTGCTTCCCCTTATCTTCCCCCGTGGTCGCACCGCTTATGAGCATCATGTTCACATTTAGGTCTTCTTCGCACAGTTCAGACCTCATCATTTGGATATTCTGAGTCAGAGGAGGCTGGAGTACCCCTTTTTCACGCATCTGTGTGATCAACGTAGGACAATCTATCATTTCATGATCAAACTGAGCACAGTACAAATAAGATATCCTCGTCGGGTTGGTGCAATCATGGGCATACTACCCTGGTCATCTGGAATTGTAACAAATTAACTATCCATAGCCCCTTCCTAGTCCCATTCCTCCTCATCCTCGACCTCGCCCCTGAAATCTAGTGTGCGCCATCCCCATAGCTGGGTCGAGGGCTCGCGTTTCTGTCTGCATCCTATAGGCTGGGGTCTGATCCATCATTAGCTCGTAGCTACGACAAGTGCACTCGTCAGGACCTACCAACCTATAGAAATTACAAAACAACTATTGGGGAGTCTATGTATACTTCTGCAACAAGTGACAATTGCTCATCATGTGTTGTCCTCTTATCTGATAGATCATGCACCATAACATGGGTGTCACAACCGACGCTACCTATGCCTCTAGTCTCAACGGCATTGGTGCCCCTCCTGCCAAGTAGTTCGCAAATACTAGACAATTGTTCTTGTCATGGCCCTGGCCTTTTCATTTTATGCACCATAGTTCCTTGCATGCCTCTAGCTGTAGTGCCCTATCTTGCTTTAAACTTTGCATTTCCAGGCATAGATTCTATAGTTGCGCATGGATTTTTGGAACTCCCAACGCAGGGCCTTATATCAGGGTCTCATGCAACCTCATTGCCATTTCCAACGCTTTGGCCTGGGTGGAAAGTTTCTGTTGTGATAGCACCATCCTCAAGTGCGGTGTCAAGGATGACACAAACGATGTGTGGTGATGGGCATCTGTTAGCATCATATTGGCCTCGTGGATCATACTCTTCAGCCGCTGATCCAGATCCCAGGGGGTCTCACCTAGAAGCATCGCGATCTCTTTAAACTTGATGATTGATTGTGTCTCTGATTTCGGCTAGCTAAATTCTCTGTTTAGTGCATTCTACATCTCTGTTATCCCTGTGTTTAGGTGGTCATTAAAGTGCTTGATATACCATGTCAATACGTGATCCTGCAGTATGCTCGCTAATGTAGGCTTCTTAATTTTTTCATCCATGACCCCTTGCGCTTCCCACACTGCTCTTATCACGATCCAGAGCTAGTCTGGATCTTCATTCCCTACACCTCTGAATACGAGTAGTTTGATCACGCTCACCATGCTGAACTATGTAGGTGGTGGAGGTAGAGTGGGTGGAGATGGAGGTGAGGGAGGTGAAGCAGGTGGTGGCATGGGTGGAGGTGGTAATTGCGGAATGTGCTGCCTTCTCAACCTGACCGCACTTCTCAGAGAGACCCGAGCAAGCTCATCCTCACTCTCTCTCGAAGGTGAAATTAAGGGACTATTTTCTAATTCCCCACTACCTTTATCTTTCCACTCCATATCGTCCCAAACATTAACGTATTCACATAACCCGCTTTTCACATAACAACATCTTAATCCAGGTATTCAAAGATTTAATATACTTACCTCGTAGTCCCTTGAGAAAATTTCGTTCTTCTTCATTGTAGCTCACGGTCATGTCTACCGCGAACTCAGTGATGAATCCTCCTATTATCCGATCAAGCCAATGGTCTAACGCTCGCACGATCTTATCTCCTGATGCCTCTAGTCTGCACACTAATTCTGGAGTCCACACTATCGGTTGGTCGAGCCCACACCTTCCCTAGCTATCGGCTAACCTTGCTCATACAATTCAGAAGGAAAGGATGCGAAGAAAATCTCATGGATTTCCATATACACGTAGTATTCCAGCCACCTTTTCTCAAATACCTGCAGAGTTCTATTTTCCTGTGTCAGGAACTTGTGAATCTTCTTGTCCAACCACTCTTCGATTTCCTTCCTTTTTGGGTTCTAGTGGCATGACATCAGACATCCCTTAGGTAGATCCTGGTCCCGACAATAGAACCATTTGTTGGCTTAGTGGGGCCTGACCGAGGTTTAGCAATGAGTTTAGCCTAGCAAATCCTGGTACTACTGGCCCTTTTGGCAACAGTCCGCGGAGCACAGACTGAGGTCTCACCCATAGTATGGGAGGGTGCTGGAACCAGGTTTCCGCACCTTAGGGATGTCTTGATGAGGGTTCTAGAGGTTCACGATCTTAACCTGCGTGTTGTGCTGCCCTGCGCAGCTTTCTATCCTTCGCAACCCATGCGCACCTTTGTATTATCCTAATCTCAATTCTTACTGTGCTATTATATTAGTGTGTTAACTTAGTTTTTGCGGGCCCAATATTCTTATTACTTATTCAACTTTCAGATAAGTGCACGTAACCAAAAACAATATAGATGCATAAAGATAACCAGAACATAGAAATACAGATCTACAAATAGATGCACAATATGCCGAATCAACTTAGCTTTATTAATAATCCTTTTCAATTCAATACAAACCCAACTCCACCCTGTGCACTCAGCTGCGGACTCTACCAGTCCTCTGTGCACTCAGCTACAGAACCTCTACCTACTACTATGACCCAATACACTTTAGATCAACTTCTATCCTCTAACCATGCCTTCACATCTATCTATTACTTGCTTCTTCCAAAAAATATATTTACACTTACAACCTCGCTCTATTTATACAATCCCATGGTCTGCAGACCATGGGTAGGCTGACACAACTTTACATTAAATTACATTATTTTAGGGCAGACAACCCTATGACTCATCCTAGACTCTCACACTCTGTGCCCTCATTTCGTAGGGTCTTTACACTACATTGAACAAAACTCGAGCTTTAAGCCACAAAACCCTGTTCTGGGGGGATCTGCTACCCAACACCTGAGATTCTTTCAAACAACTGCACTATCTCAATATATGAGAGTATCTCAGTCCGAACTATAAATATGGAATTTTCTACCAATCAGATCACAATGTATCCATGTCATATCCATATCATGCTCAGAAATCTCTCTAAGGAGCTTCTTCATCCTGCCTAATAGCTAGCCATGCTAGAAACGTCATACTCATCCTCAATCATACTATGGACCTCTCATCAAAGATAACATGGCAAATCTCATACTAAAGAGGCATCCAGATGTTCTTAACAATAATCTCTATCAACAACAATACATCCATGTAGTCACATATCATAGGATAAATATCTTAGTCTCAAAAGATAGAATATCTCATGCATATATTTCAAATGATGCTTGGTGGCAACTCTATGTGAATGAAGAGGCTCACTCATGAATTTATTTAGGTTCTATGCACATCATATATATATATATATATATATATATATATATATATGCATATGGATGGTCAAAACAAAACATCAATGCTTCAATCAACAATCAAATGCCATGTCAAGTTCAACAACACATTTTAACTTCAAATTGAAGTATCTAAGGATTTGCATTTTCATTATTCAAGAACATTTTTCAATAGCTTTGCAATATAGAATTTCCTTTTACAAATTCTAGAAATTGATTCATCATGCCATGATACATCATTTTGAGCTTTAGAAGCTATCTCCCTCTGATTTATATCATTATTGGCTCATCACCTGTCAAGAGTAGACCATGAGGATGTAAAACCAAAACCATAATCAAAATCAAATCCATACCTTGGAACTCATCATCCTGACTTCATCAGATAACTGTCAAATATAGACATATCTAGATCAAGGAGCTTGCTTCATGAAATTCTCTAAGAATAATGCCTTGCTAAGCCAACATTACATAAATCAATGTTGTACCATCACATCAACAAAGTCATGTCATCAAAGTTTAGAAGTCAGATCACAACCATTATCAAAGTCATCAACATCATAGTATCAATTATTTCAACTAGGAGAGAGGTGGAGCTCATATCAAATCTTGACTTCATTTATTATCATGCTAGCAAGTTGTAATCAGTCATGCAATATAAATCCAAACTTCATCAGGTCATTCTCATCAGTCATTTCTATCGCTAGTTGCAAATGGGTACACCAAGGATGAGTCATGCAAGTTCCATGCTCATGCTGAATCACCACTATCAATACCTCAACCATTGTGTTAGGAATGAGGAGGCCAATACAAATTCATTCTTTTGAATATCCACGTAATTCATTATGCCCACATAACATTGACATCGGGGAAAATCAACAATTGTCAAATCAGATCACTAATCATCAAGTCAAGTCCAAATTTGCTATCGTAGAGGGATCTATAGTCAAAACATATCTCAATCATCAATTCAAAATTCTAAGTTATTGTCAAGTATCATGCCACAACACTAAATACTGCTCATCCATATCAATCAACCAAATCATTCCAAACTCTTGTAGCACAAACATAGTGACATATCTATATGTATGTCCCTATCACCTGCAAACACAAGTTCAACCTACATGTTCATGTTAAGGAAAACATTCAAGATTTTCCTACTTACAGATCTTGTTTTTATTTGAAACAAATATATGGTACTTACATCTTCCAAGTGACCATCTGATTTCATGCACAATACTTCATTTTTATGTTATCAACAATTTAAACCAACAACTTCAGAAATTAGATTACAATGGTAGAATATGTCATAAACACCTTGGTTTAGAGATCAGATAGCTTCAGAAATCTTCAAATGATGGTCAACTATAGTCAAATTGTTGGATGCTTGCTTCAGGTTAGCATAAGATCATCTTTAGCTTCTTGGATGCTACCTACACCTTAACATGTGTGCATTCAAGGACTCTCCCTCTAGCTGGGAATATATGCCATCAACCTATCTCTACTAGATTCAAGCAAAAACATATATATTAGTTTGTAAACATATATCTAACATGGCTATCAACATCATGAAATCAATATTTAATCAAATTTTAGGCTCATATCTTACAATAACACTTTCTATCAAGTCACTTCATCAAGTTAGAAAATGCAGTTTAACCATATGTCATCAAGACATGACGACAGGTAGTAGGAGATCTAGAATATCAAACTCATAGTAATTTTCTAACAATAAGCCTACTATGCTTATCATGATCAATGAGATTAGGTAAGGTCATTCAATAAAGCTTTATCAAAACAATGAGAGTGTCAATCTCTCTTTCTATGTGATTTCATCATGCTTATCACAAGGATTATCAATAGAATCATGTATATGAGTCAAAGAACTATCCTTCTATATGAAATCCATCATCACAAGTATGAAGAGTATCATTTACTAAATTCAAGGTGCTAGCCTTCATTATAGGATCAAGATGTCCAATAGATGGATGTGAGCCAATCATCGAGTGTATCAATGTATCAATATTAGATAGCCTCATAGAATTCAAGAAGAACAAAAGTTCAACACTAGGTGCATCATTTCATCATAGGAAACGTAGATCTAAGTTGATTTCATATGCATGTATGAGCCATTAAAGAAATAGATATTCTCATCATACCTTAGGTCTTACCGAGCCAATAGATGAAATAAAACATATCATGCATACCTTGTGGCATTCAAATACCTGTACACCTTCTCATAGGACAATTGTAGTGCTAGTCACCTTTTCATCAAGTACATCTTTACCTCATTCTAGATCTAGCTTTTCTTTCTTGCATCTCAAATTGTCCTCAAGAAGGATCTACTCATCACATATTGCCAAGGAGGTTAGAAACATCCATATACTAAAATACATATGCAACAAGTATAAGAAATAAACATAATCATCAGATCCATATGTCTAAACAAAAGTAAGAGGCATCATAAGTCAAGAAATACTTATCTTTAATGAGAGATGATCCTCTCCCTCCTGAACCAATCTTCAAGAGCTATCAATGTCCATGGTCCATATACCAATGTTTCATTCAGCTAGGGATTATCCTATCTAGGGCTTCATCAAACATTTGTCAAGTGTTTTAGCATCTTCACATTGACCAGCTAGGTTCCATATCTCATATTGTTTCCACAAACTAGGTTTTTCTCTCCACAAAATCCATCAAACCCTAATAATCATGTTGCTTAGAACTTTCTTCAAACCCTAGAATTCCTCTAGGTCTCCACCATCCTCTTCTTGCTTTCATCAAAGGTGTCATCATGAGGGTGATCTCCATGGTTTTTCTTCAGCCTACCTCTGATACCATGCTAATTTTTCATAGGGATACATTATTCTTTTCTTTGATAATTTCATTTCTTCATTAATACATTAAGTTCACCCCATATCATCATTACATTATTTAGATCTGCATCATCATGATCAATGCAGCATAACATAAAGGAACAATAGAAGCAAATCATGCACACATAGAGACACCAGGATTGGTTCGAGACTCGAGAAAAACCCACTATGGGGAAAACCCTTGCAAATATTATTATTCTTAGATAATCATCAAATGATTTAGAGAAAGAGATTCCAATGATCCATAACTTTATATATGCAACAAACTAATATGATATGCATGAAACTGATCTAATCATGCTTATAATCAAAACCCTTATTCTGATGGTTGTAATGTGTTGTCACTAACTGTAGTAAACTATTGGATACTGTTGAACATTGTTATCACTAAGAAGAATCTTTAGAATACTGAAATCTCATCTTTGAGTCCTAGACGTAGGGAGGAGGAGTTTTGTGATCATGTCTAACAATCCTGGATGCTCTCTGTGAACTATATGCCAGCGTCTATGGTAGCCTGAACACTCCCTAGACCATTAAGTGCATGTATCTAACGACCAAATCACCGTATTTTCTCCAAACACCCAAATGCTTTCTTCTAGTTACTATGCACACGTTCAGGACAACATGGATGCTCTCACGACCACTCTGTGTGAGCATCTAGGGACCGACACATCCAAATATGCCTACGAAACCCTAGACACTCCAATAGGCTTCTGTGCCAACGTCTAGGGCTCTATGTACGTTGTCTTGACCATTGTGTTCTAGCATCTATGGACTAAAATGCCTAGTTTTTTTATAGCATCTAAGAATCAGAAAACCCTAGATCTTTGTGAGCTTCATCCCTGATTTCAAAACCTTGAATGAACTTTCCTTTGACAGACATGTGTGAACCAAGACAATAAGAGAAGAGAAGATAGCCTCATCAATGTGTTCAAATGAGCTTGAGGTCTCTTCTATTTACAAGCTTACATGAGGATCCACTTGGGGCTAAGGCTGACCTATCTAATTTAACATGTGCTTAGGGACAACCAAACCCATTATACATTTGAATAAATAAATTCAAAAACCAATTTTTGCTTGTCCAAATAAGGTGACATTTAGGTCGATTTCGGTCCTCTCAAAAAGAGGAATGTAATGCAATCATCATCTCGACCATTTGAGCTATCCAAGGTGAAATTTGACCTCAGTTGAAAAAATTAACACTTTACACGCCCTACAAGAATAGTCTCCAGAACATAAATGCTTATAAAGTGAAATAGATAAAAGAAAAGCATTCAGTGAAGAAATTTGGAAAAACCATTCCACTGTTCTTGTAGGTGGGCTCTCCATTGAAATATAAAACTTGAAGAATCAATACCAAAATGAATTGAATGAATTTAAACTTAAACACTCCACAAAGACTTAGCAAATCGAAAAGGCACACGCACAACAAATCAAAATATTGAAGGAAGAATGTCGCAACAACATTCTAACCATGACAAAAGTAATGAAGGAAGAAATTGAAACTCTTAAGTTTCAATCAATTCAGGTTCATGAAGCGAAAAATATTTTGGAGATTTTTAAGGTGCAACCAATACAAGCCAATCAAATATTAAGGAAAGACAAGGCTAAGTTTTATAACCAAATGGATAAAATTTGTAGATTTTATCAACAAAATTTGGATATTAAAGAGGGAATAAAATATTTAGTGGAAGAAGACAAGTACATCAAAGAAAAATTCACATCAATTATTGAATGGGAAACACAGCTCCATCCTAACAACATCTCAAAAGTCTCTAAAATGGATAAAAGACTAATGTTTTCTTCTTTGAGTCAACGATAGTATGAGTCCAGAGAAATCAAAGAATGCATCAAAAGGGCCACTGAAAATTGTTTGTTAGTATGGGAGATGGAGACAAATATTATAGAGGAATTTGATTTGTCAGGCTCCAAACCATTAGAAGATGTAAAACCTAGGTCAATGCAACATAATATGAAAGTGTTTGCATTGATGTCAACAAGATAGAGGTGTTGTTAGTCATATACATGTGTGATGAGTGTGTGGTGATGTGTGTTTGTCTAGATGGTCTTGTTAGTTGGCATTGATGTCAATAGACCTATTACTAGACCAAGTGGAGATGATGTTGTGGCTATTGAGGAGATGGATTCTAGACATGTTGAGTTGATTGAAGATGTTGTTACTGCAAGAGGAATGATTGTTTTTGTGGGTGTTAATGTTGTGTTTATGGTAGATGATGTTGCTACAAGTGGTTGGAGTGTTTCTATAGATGTTTCATACGTATCTACATGTCCTGGAGACATTGCATATGCTGCTACATGTATGAGATCTAGTTTCTTGTGTTGGAGGTGCTTCTCCCAATGATGGAGGTAGTTGTATGTTTTGATGTTGTTACTACAGGAGTTGGGGATGTTGCTACAGGTGATTAGAGATGTTGCTATAGGTGTTGGAGATGTTTGCACAAACTAAGGTTTTTTCTTGAGGAGCTGAAGGTGTTGGTCTTGGTCCTAAGGTTGGTAGAATAGTTCTTGCATGTCATAGACTTGTTCTTAGCTTATTTCATCAGTTGCAAACCTTTTGGAGAGGCTTGGAGGAGTGTTCAAGTGTTGTAGAAGACGATGGAATAGGTGGTAGAGGTTTTGGGTTGAGGGACTTATGATTTTATTGACTTTTAGCCCCATCTGCATGCAGAGAGGCCTATGAGAGTGATTTTCAGCCTTCAGTCACATGGGGGACAACCTATCAAAGTGATTATAGCCCTAGTCGAGTTGCGACATTTTTAAGGGTGCAACTGGGGAAAAAAACAAGAAAATCTCTTCATTATCTCATGTTGTTGACCTAATTTTTGGTTTATGTTGACATCCTTGATAAGAAATTTTCAATTTATTGTCAGAAACGTTCGTGGGACCACCAAAAGTTGATTACTGTTAAAAAGGTCAAAAAGGATAGTGGAGTTAGTGGTTGATTGATTTAATGAGATGAATCCGGATATAATCAAGCATATGAACTAGGTTGTTGTCTTAGTAGTTTAGTGTAATTATTGAGTTGAGAACTTGAGTTCAACTTTCTATTGGAGAAAGCTCATTATTAGTATGGTTGATTACACAAGTGTATGGAGTGAGATGAGTTTGGAGAATGACCATGCAAACTGTATGAGCTTCATTATGTAGAATCTATGAATCAATTTGTAGTAGTAGTAGTAGATAGCTAAAGTTTATTTGAACCATTACATTATGCATTGTGTGAGTGTGGATGTGTGATTTGGAGTAGTGTTTTGAGGATATTATGTTGGAGCTTGTGTGGATTTTTTTATGGAATCTTTTGCTACAAATATTGATTGAGCTTTGATGTTATCTTGCTCCAATGCTCATGTTGAGAAAGTTTTTAGAGCCCAGAATGAAAATATATGAAAGGAGGCTCACATGGAGGAAGTGAAGGCATGGAGGCTTTGAGTATACAGTGACTGGTGGATTCAGTAGATCAAATAAATTTCTCCATCCAATGGTGGTTGGATAGTTTAACAGAAACTGAGTGAGGCTCATTAGTCATGATAGTAATAACAGATCAAAATTTGTAGGTATGTTGTTAATTCAATAGTAACTAGGTCAGTTTTGGGAATGGAATCCCCCAAAGGCATGTTTTGGGGCTTAAAGTTAAAGTTTTTACCAAATCCGTTGTAAAAACTCCACGAATTATGGGCATGGGAGTGCGAAGTCATAATAGAGTCATAGGGTTGTCTTCCATTATTTTTGTAATGTAATGTCAGCTTGATAGACCTACCCATGGTCCGCGGACCATGGGATTGTATAAATAGAGCGAGGCTCTAAAGGTAGAAAATAGTGAAAAAAATAGGAGAACTAAGAATGGAAGCATGATGAGTCTAAGTGATTGAGTCGAAGTGTAAAGGGTGTCTTTGGGTCATAGAGTAGGAGAAGGCTCTGCAGCTGAGTGCGCAGAGGCCTAGTAGTCCGTAGTTGAGTGCATGGACCCCTGCAGCTGAGTGTGCAAGGCAGGTCGAGTCTGTAACCATTGGAAGAGTTAATAAAGAGAAGTTTACCATATTTCTATGTATCTTTTCATGTTTTAATGTATGATTGGGTATAAAATGCAAGTGTACTATTTATCTGTTGCACGAGCTCATATAAATGTGTGGTATAAATAAATATAACATAAGACATCCATTTATGTGAATATAATTAACTAGTATATGAAGATAAGTAAGATCTCGAGTGCGTCTTGGGGGAATAGCACAGAGCGCTACTCTAGCAGCACGGAAGCCCCATGGCCCTTTCTTAGGGTTGCGCGAAGGGAAGTATATCAGGGCGCAAAGGCTAGGGAAGTGCGTGAAGCAGCCTGCGCACAGGGACGAATAGTTGAATCGAACCAGACCCTCAGACATCTCAAGGGTGCAGAAACCTGGTTCCAGCACCCCCCATACTACTTCAGGTGAGACCTCATTCCACGGTCCATGAACTGTTGCTGAAAGGGCCAGTAGTAGAGGGATTTTCTTAGCTAATTAACTCCAAACCTAGGTCAGGCCCCAACAAGCCAATAAATGGTTTCGGTGCCGGGACCAAGATCTGCATAGAGATGTCTGATGTCATATCGCTGGAATCCAACAAAGAAAGGAATTAAAGATTGGTTGGATAGAAAGATTCACAAGTTTGCGGCACAGGAAAACAAGAACCCACGACTATCAAAATAAGAGTAGTTAGATCGTTACTTATACACAGAGATCCACAAAATTTTCTTCGCATATTTCCCTACTAAGTTATACGAGTGGATTGCGAAGCTAGCAGATAGCCAAGGAAGGTGTTAGCCTGATAGACCTTTTGTGTGGACTCAAAAGGTAGTGCGCAGATTGGAAGCATCGGAGGATAAGATCATGCACATTGGTGATCACTGGCTCGATCGAATCATAGGAGGATTCATCACTGAGTTTACGGTAGATACTTTAGTCAACTATAGCGAGGCCGAAGGATGCTTCCTCAAAGGGTCATAAGGTAAGTACGTTAAATCTTTGAACACCTGGATTAAAATACTACTGTGTGAGAAACAGGTTATGTGAATAAATTGATGTTTGGGGCTACACGAAGTGGGAGAATCTATAGAAATGAAGGTAGTACAGAACTAGAAACTAGCCCCTTGATTTCACCTCCATGAGGAGGTGAAGAAGAGCTCATGAAGGTCTCACCAAGAAGTGCAGTCAATTTGATAAGGTAGAGGATTCCGTGCATACCACCCGTACCAACACCACTGCCAATTTCACCATCTTCACCCCCATCTTCGCCCATACCACCTCCGCCACCACTGCAAATCAATATGGCAAGCATGATAAAGTTGCCAATGTTCAAGGGAGTTGGAGTGAATATTCAGACTAGTTTTGGTTCGTGATAAAAGTTGTATGGAAAGCAAAGGGAGTCACAGATGACAATATAAAGAAGGCAACATTGGTCAGTGCTCTACAGGATCATGCGCTGACTTGGTACACTAAACATTCCAATGATAATACAAATGTAGGGATCACAGATATCCAAGCTGCGTTGAACAAAGAATTCAGAAGGCCAAAGTCAGAAATGTAATCGATCATTGCGTTCAAGGAGATCACGATGCTTCTAAGTGAGATCCATTGGGAGTTGGATCAGAGACTGAAGTGTACAATCCACGAAGCTAATATGACATTGACGGATGGACAATGCCACGCATGGTTTGTAGCATTGCTAACGCCTCATCTAAGGAACGCACTGTCACAACAGAGGCTAACCACTCAGGCTAAGGCCTTGGAGATCACGATGAGGCTACATGAGACCCCAATACAGGATCCTAACTTGGGAGTTCAGCAGATCCATGTGCAGTTGAAAAACTTGTGCCTTGAGATGTAGAGTCTAAAACAGGACAGGACATCTCGCCCAGAGGTGCACGATGAGGTATGGTGCGTAAAGTGCAAGGGTTAGGGACATGGCAAGGACCAATTCCTAGTGTTAGTGGTAGTATCTGTATACTTCCATTAGGGATCAAATTTTCTCTTTGCATTTTCATTTTAGGTGTCTCATACTGAATTCGTTTTTGATCATTCCACTAGGTCATGTCAGAATGGTCCACTAATGGTTGTCTTCTTCTCAGAAAATCAAATTTTCCCTCATGAGGTACATTTGCTGACCCATCTCCATGTTGTATCCAGTTATGGTTTCAGTTATGT
Organism: Pinus tabuliformis; assembly: GCA_031772625.1. Classification (NCBI taxonomy): domain Eukaryota; kingdom Viridiplantae; phylum Streptophyta; class Pinopsida; order Pinales; family Pinaceae; genus Pinus; species Pinus tabuliformis. The sequence goes on along the minus strand of CM062820.1, from coordinate 311,191,077 downwards.
TATTTTTAGAGTTGAAATAGTTATGTTTCCATTAGGTCATAGGGTTCATTTTCAAGGTCAAAAGCATAATTTCAAGTGTAAATAAAGGGCAGAAAAGGTATGAGGATGGCCAAGAAACAAAGAGTGATTGCTAGTAAGTCATGGTTATTGTACAAATATCTTATTTCACTATTGTAATTTTCATCTCAAAAACATGTTTTCGAGATGAAAACAGAGTATTTTAGTTGATTTATATTTTTTGATGTAATTCAAGTCATTTCATGTAATAAGTGTTCTTAGCTGCCCCAAGCATTTTGTAGGAATTTACAGGGTAAGTTCCTCAGACAGAACACCAAAGGACACCGCTCACAAATAGATCACAGATCAATACACCAGTATTTTGACGTGGTTAAAACCCTCAAAGAGGGAAACAGTCCACGGCCTGAGCCAACGCGGCCACTTCAGGCAATTTATTAATAAAAGAATGAAAATTTACATATGCTTCTCTCATAGACGGATTACCCTACAAATGACCCTCCATGCTCTTTAAATAGAGATCATGGACCAATCGGGTGTTAAGCCATGGATCAAGTGTCGGTAATACCGAGGAGAGAATGAACCGTCGGATCACTACATATCGTGACCGTCGGATTGTAAGTTACAAAATGTACATAGTAAAGAAATACACTTTACCTAACTCTATACCTAACTCTATACTAGACCAAGTTGTACTTAACTATTTCCTATGTGTCGGAATATCCTAACATCCCCCCTTAAGAACAACTTGGGATAGGATTGAAGGATTTACAAATATGACACAATAGGAGAAGGAAGGAGGCACTAGAGCCTATCCCCCCTTAGTGACAACTTCCTGAACTCCAACCATAAATCGAAGTTTAGTGAACTTCGCCTCTGTGAGAGCCTTTGTAAAGATGTCTGCAACTTGATCATCTGTTGAACAATATTGCACTTCAAGAACATGGTCGTGAATGAGCTTTCTGATGAAGTGCATGTGCAGTTCAATGTGTTTGCTGCGCTGATGTTGGACTGGATCTTTGCATAGTTGAATGGCACTTTGATTATCACACCAAAGTGTAGTCGATGCTGCTGCTGAAAGCCAAACTCTGACAGGATCTGACGAAGCCACAAGGCTTCCTTACTAGCTTCTACGGCACCACGATACTCTGCTTCTGCTGAAGAAAGAGAAATGGCACCTTGTTTCTTGCAAGCCCATGTAATAGGTCCTGAACCAAGAGTGAACACATAACCTGCAATAGACTTCCGATCATCAGGGTCACCAGCCCAATCGGAATCAGTGAAACCAACCAATAGAGGAGCTGCTTCGGCACTGTAATGAATCCCAAACTGAACTGTACCTCGAACATAACGAAGTATTCTTTTAGCTGCTTTCCAATGACTTTCATGTGGGTTTTGCATAAATCGAGCAACAAGGCCAACGACAAAGGAAAGGTCAGGACGATTATGGGTTAGATACAAAAGTTTTCCTACAAGTTGATGGTATAAGGTAGCATCAACTTCAGGAGAAGTACAAGTGACTGAAAGTTTGACTCCAGACTGAAAGGGAGAAGGGGCTGGCTTACAGTCTTCCATGTGAAAATGGCGTAGAATATCACAGGCATACTTGGACTGAGAAAGGGAAATACCTTCCTTGGATTGCAAGACTTGAAGACCGAGAAAATAATGTAAGTGTCCTAAGTCTGTCATTTCAAACTTCCTTTTAAGGCTAGACTTCACATGGTTTATAAGGTTGGGATCACTACCAGTTAGGATAAGATCATCAACATAAAGAAAAAGAATGATAAGAGACTTGCCCACTTTCTTGGTGTAGACAGTATTGTCAGAATGACACCTAGAGAAGCTAGATTCTAAAAGAATGTTATCCATTTTGGCATACCAAGCTCGAGGAGCTTGCTTGAGACCATAAAGGGATTTCTTAAGCTGACATACAAGGCTGGAGTCTGTTTGTATAAAGCCAATAGGTTGTTCCATATAGATTTCTTCATGCAAGTCCCCATGCAAGAAGGCGGATTTAACATCCATCTGATGGACTTCCCATTTGAAAGAAGCAGCAAGGGAAAGAACAAGGCGGATAGAGTTCATTTTGGCAACAGGGGAGAAGGTTTCAGTGTAGTCAATGCCTTCAACTTGTGAAAAACCCTTAGCAACAAGACGAGCTTTATGTTTATCAACTTTCCCATCTGGTCCATATTTGGTTCTGTAAACCCATTTGCATCTAACAAGTTTTTGTCCCTTTGGTAGAGGAACAAGATCCCATGTATCATTTGCCAATAATGAATGATATTCTTCATTCATAGCTGCTTCCCAATCTGGATGGCCTGAAGCTTCTGCAAAGGTGTTCAGGATCATAATTTACTGAAGCTTGAGCCAGTAAAGAAGAGGCTCTATCGAACTGAGAACGTGTACGTCGCTGATCTGTAGGATCACCGGCAAGATCACCTGCTGCATCCTGAGTAGCACGGACCCATTTTGGAAGCTGAGGAGCTGAAGGAGGATCCTGAGAAGGTGGGGGAGGAGTTTCATCCTCGCTTTCATCATCTGAAGAAGAAATATTTTCAAAAGTAGAAGAGATAGGGAGAGGTGGCACATCCGCCGAACTAGGCTCATAGGCCGATATATTTTCAGCAAACTTTACATCTCTTCTAATGATAACATTTTTGGACTTAAGTGGAATAAGTCTATATCCTTTGACATCTTCAGAATATCCAACAAAAATACATTTTTCACTCTTAGGTTCTAAAGCTTTATGTTTCTCATCTGGAATATGGGCCCATGCTTCACTTCCAAAAACACGAAAGTGACTTACATCTGGTTTAATTGAGCTCCATGCTTCTTCTGGAGTGATATTCTTTAAAACCTTAGTAGGAGTGTGATTTATTATGTAATTTGCACAGTTAATTGCTTCTTCCCAATAATTAAGACTAAGTCCTTTAGATTGAAGCATACAATTAGCCATTTCCTTTAAGGTGCGATTCTTCCTTTCAGCTACACCATTATGTTGTGGAGTATATGGAACAGTATGTTACATTTGAATTCCATTCTCAGTGCAAAAGTTGATGAAAGTGTTTTTAACATATTCTCCACCATTATCAGATCTTAGCTTAAGAATTTGATGTCCATATTGTTTTTCAACAAAGGCCTTAAAGGCCAAGAACATGTTAAATACTTCACTCTTGAGTTTTAAGAAGTATACCCAAGTGCGTCTGGAGAAATCATCAATGAAAGTTAAGAGATACTTGTAGCCAGAGAATGAGGCAACTGGAAGTGGACCACATAAATCACTATGCACAAGCTGTAAAGGGGTTGAGACGTGCCAAGAGGCACGTTTTTCAAAACTGTCCTGATGATGTTTCCGAGTACACATCCAGAACAAACACCATCTCTGGAAGATACCATTGGAAGACCTGTCACCATATTTTCTTTACATAGATTCTGAAGAGAGCGATAGTTTAAGTGACCAAATCGCTCATGCCAAAGTTTGCTCACTTCATCATTATGAGCAACAAATACTTAGGGAAGATTTGATGACCCAAAGTTGTGAAACTTATACAACCTTGTAGAATCATCAGCAATGCCAGTAGCTAAAATCTATCTAGGATCTCTTAGGTCCTTAATTACAACATCGTGAGGTGAAAATTCAACGATTTTACCTTCACCTGAATGAGTTATCTGATATACAGATAGAAGGTTGCAGGATAAGGTTGGAACACATAATACATCATTAAACTGACCATTGTCTATATGAACAGTTCCAGTCCCTACAACACTAAGAGATCTATCATCACCAACATATATATTTTTGGTGTTACAATCATTTAAAGAAGAAAACATGGCTTTGTTTTTGGCCATGTGATAAGAAGCTCCAGAATCAATGAGCCACTCATGAGAATGAGAAGAAGAAGATACATTTAGTGCATAGCCAGACCGAGATGCTTGACAACCACATGCAGAAAGTGCCATTCCTGAAGATAAAGTTGAAGTTGAAGAGTGCTCCAAATGGATGTTATGCTTCTTCATTGCTGCTTCCAAGGCTTCCATCTTCTTAAAGCATTTGGATTCTAAGTGGCCATCTCGATTACAAAAGTTGCAATGTCTATCAGTCTTCTTCCCTTTGTTTTTATTTGTCTTATCATTTTGTTGAAATGATTTTTCATTTTGATGCTGAAATTGCTTAGGACCCTTGTTTGGTTTAGGACCATTCTTTTTAGGATACAACTTCTTAGGATTCTTTAGATTTGGTTGTTGCTGGGCGGCTAACGCTTTCTTAGAAGAGTTTCCAAGATGAAGAAGACCAAGGTGTAAGAGTTTTTCTTGTTCTCTTATTAAAGAATCACAAAAGGAATCAAAGGAAGGGGACTTGTAGCTTTGTCCTTGAGAAATGAAGGCTTCTCTTGTAGAATGGAAGGTGGAAACAAACACAGAATAGGCTGGTCCCAACTTAGTAATAATGGAGTAGATAAGGCTACTATCTTCTTTCTTAACCTTAACACCTTCCAAGAGAAGTCTAAGGGTCTTGAACTTGGACAAAAAATCTTCAATGCAAGAAAAATTATTGGGGTCCAATGTAAGCAATTCATTTTCAAGTTGATGGGCTTTAAGTTCATTTTTAATTCCAAAGACTTTAGTAATCTGTTTCATTGCTTCATCAGGAGTATCAAGTTCTGCAATATGGAATCTAAGATCTGGAGAAATAGACATCCCTATCAACCCACGTGCTTAGTCTTGCCTATTTTCCCATTTAGCTGCCTTGTCTTCATCTTTCGGTTTGGTCTCTTGGCCTGTGGCTATTCTGTAAAGACCTTTACTTCTAAGTAAATCCACAATGTAGGACCACCATTGGAAGTAGTTGGTGCTGTCAAGAATAACTTGGCATGGATTTTCCATTTAAAAAAAAAACTGAAGCTATAGATGCTGAAATTAAGTGTTGCAATGGAAAGATCTCGAAAAATTAGGCTGTTTAAAAAAAAACGGTTCTAAAAACGGCTTCCGGATGAAGAAGTTATGGCTTTTTGAAGAAAATTTGATGAAGTCGCCGACGAAGTGCGGGAATGTGCGGAAATGAAAAATCCGCCCCCACAAAATGGAGACTTGAACCCAAGACCTCTACTCTCATAAATTAGCTTTGGACCAAGTGAGCTATACAAAAAGTTTGAGAGAGAGAGAGAGAGAGGGGGGGGAAGCTTTGGGTTGCGTGCTTGCTTTGAGAAAGCTCTTTTTCCCTACAAAACAAAAAACACAAAACCCAACACGGAAATACAAAAAAAAATGAACCTTACGGCTCGAAGTTAGCTTTAGCCGGAAACTAAATATTTTTCTCAATGTTTCTGATTTTCCGAGATCACACTAAGGCGCAGCGGAAAAGAGCATACGCATGAGAAAAATCCTTCCTTTCTGTTTCTGATTTGCCCAGATCGCACAGAGTCGCGGGGCAAAGAGCATACGCAGAAATGAAAGGTTCAGATCCGGTAATAAAAAAGGCTAAATAAACTGAAACCGAAATAAACAGAGAGAAAATGATTGTAAACTGCAAATAAACACTGTATACCTCCAGATCTTAAAAATGACGCAGCTAGGGCTACTGGAAACCTTTTCGCGTGAAACGAAAGGGGTTCCTCACTGGAACAGATGCTCCAACACAACAGAGCAGTCCTCTCGGCCCGAAAGCAGTCAGAAACAGTAGATCTAGGAAACGGTTGTCGGATGCAATTCTACCAGCTTCAGATTTGGATCACCAACGGACGCGACCCTCAAATAGCTCTGATACCATGTAGGAATTTACAGGGTAAGTTCCTCAGACAGAACACCAAAGGACACCGCTCACAAACAGATCACAGATCAATACACCAGTATTTTGACGTGGTTAAAACCCTCAAAGAGGGAAACAGTCCACGGCCTGAGCCAACGCGGCCACTTCAGGCAATTTATTAATAAAAGAATGAAAATTTACATATGCTTCTCTCATAGACGGATTACCCTACAAATGACCCTCCATGCTCTTTAAATAGAGATCATGGACCAATCGGGTGTTAAGCCACGGATCAAGTGTCGGTAATACCGAGGAGAGAATGAACCGTCGGATCACTACATATCGTGACCGTCAGATTGTAAGTTACAAAATGTACATAGTAAAGAAACACACTTTACCTAACTCTATACTAGACCAAGTTGTACTTAACTATTTCCTATGTGTCGGAATATCCTAACACATTTCTCCTTGCTACAAGAAAATGAAACCATTGAAAAAATCAAGATTTCCAAAGCATCATCAGCCTGTCAAGAGCAAAAAATGTTAGAAAGTAAAAAAGGCATTAAAGTGAGAATTTGAAAATGATAAAGAACTTTAGAAAGTGGGAATGCAAAATCATAAATTAAAGTTAATTCAATTATAAAGCCTCTCAGCGCACTCATGAAAGCATCATTTGCACTCTACCACTCTCACAAATCCTTAGCAAAAGAAAATTGGTGATTTTTAGGTGAAATTGGGCAAAACATAGCAAGAGGACGCATTCAACAAGGTCATTTCACATTTAGCCTAGTCGCTATGCTCCTATAAAGGTCATTGCACATTTGTCAAAATTTACAGTGTAATTTATAACTATGTTGTGCTCCTGCAAGGGTCATTGCGCATTCGACTAAGTTGCTGCGCCTTTGCCCGGGTTGCTGAATGTTCACCTAGAAGGAGCCAAACGTTCTAAAAACCCTCCCTCGCCACCAAGTTTCCAAGTTAATCATCATTCACTCCAAAAAATCAGGTTGGTGGAAGAATTACTCACTCCTACCCTCCTTTGTTTTCCTACATAGGGTTTAAATTGTTTGTTGTTTTTCCTGAGATCTAACCCTAGCCATTCATTCCCATCATCTCACAAGCACATTTCTTAGTTTTCATCACTATTCCTCCCTCACTTAACAACTATTCCCTATCATCTCCCTCATTCCACATATCCCCATCTCCTCTTCATCATCTCTCCTCACATCATTCCACATTTCCAATACCCACAGTCCATTCTATCATTCCCCTAGGGTTTTAAAGGCAATGAAACATGGTAGAAGAAGAACACACAAGTTAGAGTGATGGAGAAAAACAATATAAGAGGAAAAATAAAAAAGTAGGGAAAACCATTAGTTATGAACCAACCAATACTAGAGAGCTCATGGCATCTCCCATCTCTGTCACAAGCTTTAAACATATGGGCTATTTTGAGTTTTGTGAGAAGGTGGAAAGGACACAAATCATTCTGAATTGACCAGATAGTTCATTATCAACCTCCATGACAATCAAACAACCTTTGCAGGTGTCACCTTTACCATATTTATGCTATTATATCAATGCTACTGAGATCCTAGATGTTGGGGAAAAGTGGTTTAAACAGGCAGATTTGGATTATTGCCATTATGAGCCATATCTTAAACCCAGCCATAAGAATGAAAGAAGGAGGATTTTTCCTTTCTCTTACGTCATAGACAAATATGTTCCTATGATGAAAATAAACATGAAGTACTTTACATGTGAGAGCAGGTTTTGTAGGCTCTATTCCTATCATATTCGGTTACTCATGCATTTTACAGGAGTCAGAATGCTCAATCTACCCTACTATCTTTACCAGGATATTGACAAGATGTCATAAATTGCCCGAAGGAAAGATCATGATCATCAAATGTAGAGAATATTTCGCAATTCTCTCATCAAGATGATAGTCTTACACCGCCTTGATCATCTTAACATTGCATGGGACACTTTCATATCCAATGAGGTTTTCACAGTCCCACCTATTCAACATGGCCAAGAGGCCTCTTCATCCTCTCATCCACCCACCTCCATTCCTCCACCTCAGCCTATACACCATTCATCTTCATCTCATGATTCAACCACACCATCACCTCCATCATCACCATTTCATCAGCCTATTCATTCACCTGGCAAAGATAAAGGAACCAAGTAGGAGCATATTGAGCATGGTGAGAGCAACAAACCCAAAAGGGTTGGTTTAGGTACCTTGGAACATACCTATCAGAGAGGGCATAGGCAAGTGTTTTCCCCACTGATTGTGGGAGAGGGCTTGCCTTCTTCATCGACAAAGAAGGTACAAAAGGGTAAGGAAAAAGTTGTAGAGGCAAAGGTCCAATAGGAGGAGGAAGACCTCCGTGAGATAGAGCATGATTTTCAGTTACTTGAGTCAGATGAACATGATGATAGTAAAATCACAACTATTGTCATCAACGATAAGAATGCACTCATAGGAGAGCTTGAGTTCAACTTGCAAGGGGCCAAATAGATCATTTCCTACTATGAGCGGGAAAATAGGCAGTTTGAGGTAAAAAATGAGCTCATGGAGATTCAGTTCAGAAAGGCAAAGAGAGAGGCTAAAAAGGAAAAGGCCTTACTTGATGAGGAATATGGGTAGTGTGGTGAGACACTTAATGAATAGGATCCAAGAAGAAGGCCAAGGACCAGAGGCTTAAAAAGAGCCTTGGAGCAAGAAAGGAAAAGGGAGGAAGAAATGGCCAATCAGCTCACCTTGAATGAGAAATTTGCCTAGATGGTAAACAAAAACCGAGAATATTGTGTTGAGAAGGTAAATGAGCATATGGAGAACCTCTTAGGCAAGGCCAATAAGGACAATGATATTCAAAGAAGGATGGTGAAGCACTATGCTATTAGAGACAAAATTGCAAGAGCCAAGCTCAAAAGAGCTCATGCAAAAATTGAGGCTTTGACCAAGCAAGAGGAGAAAAAGAGGTTGGATATCCTTGTTGAGGCATCACTCCATGCCTCAAATATATATCCATATTTTAGCCCACCAATTTTGGCCACTTTTGAACAATTATAGCAAGATGTGTTTTGTTGTGTTTTTTTCAAAAAAATTTGGCACAGTCAGCATGGTCAAACACGCAGCACCTAGGACGTTGCGCTTTTGTTTGGGGCATCCAATGAGAAAATGGTCAGCATTTTTGGATTTAGAATGATGAGAACATTCATCCTGTACTTTTTCTAAGAATTTGGAGCAAAAATGGTCAGCCAAAAGGGTCAAAAACTACCAAAAAATCACCTTTTTGCCTCTTTTCTGGTCTGGTTGCTGCGCGATTGAGAAGTCTTGGGAGATTGAAATTTTGGAGGGGTAAATGAAGCTAATTTTAAAAAAAGGGAGCTTTTGGAAACTAGATAGGATAATATTTCCAATGAGCTATCTTGGGCTAGATTTGGACATCGAGAAGGCATTAAAAAGTTAGCTTGAAGAGGATGTTGCATGTTTGACCAGGGTCACTGCACGTTTGACAATTTTCCACAATTTTTACTGTTTCATTCCAGGTTGACTTTTATCTATGGGAAATTAAAGTTTTACCTATGTAATTTATCTAGAGGATTTAATTATCATTTTTTTACCTTAACCTAGGGTAGATACATCAGTTAGATGGCCTATGTGGCATGTAATGAATCAGTTTGCTAGAGTGAAGGATGAGTCACTTTGACCGCCCTACACTACAGCTATTAGTTCAACCTTTCTTGCAATTGCTCCTTCACTCATGGTTTTGACCCCTGATGCCTAGGATGAGTTGGTTGTTGGCCTATATTATGTATTTTCTCAGTCATTTTATAGGTTGGACTTAGCTGGATTCTTATGCTTTGAGTAGAAATCATTTTGTATTAGTTTAGCAGGAGATTAATGAAAAATTGCAGCTATTTATTTGGGATCCATGTGGTATGTTGTTCAGTTCAGTTTTATCTCTTGTGATCATATGTTAAAATGTTTTTTTTTTAACTTCATTAATCATTTCATTGCTTCTAAGTGGATGTTTTCAAGTTGATAGGCAAAACCCATAATATTTATGATCTGTTTTGGGAAAATATTCACAGTCTATGTTTTCTTCAGTTTAGGAAGGATCCATGTTGCTCACATGCTCTTTCTAGCTTCTCACCTGGCTTTGAATCACCTCACCCATAAAAACCCTAGAGTGATGAGCCTTATGCCTCCCTTGCCCCATCAAATACCCTACAATTTTGACCTAATTTCCTTGCCCTAACTGTTTGGCTCCTCCTGATCTAGAAAAACCCTTCAAAATCAAAATCAAACCTTGTGCTACTATACCTAGCCTATTATCATTTTCTTGATCCAGTCATCTCGGGTGCAATCCTTACGGAGAGTGCCCTCTTGTAGACTAGTAGGGCTAGCTACTTGGCTAAGCATGGTTTGTGGTTACTCTATCATTGCCTTCCTTCAACCTGAGGTCCAATCCAGGTGATAACATAGTGGTGACCATAATGAGGAATGAAAGATCAGAAGTTAATCACCCTAGTAAGATATTTCATTTGAATTATTAAGCTTGTGGATGATGAGTTTCAGAATTTAATAGGCTGAATTGGAAAGTTATAAAGCAATATATTAAATTTCAAAATTAGACATATTAGCTTCCCGAAAGTACACCAGATCCAATCCAGATCCGAATCCTCCAACCATTGTCAGTGATCCTCATAAAATTGGGCAAAAATCTAAGAAAGATGCATAGAAATCTAGTTCACCTGGCAAACAATCAAGTGAGGTTTTGATTCCTCAAGTTAATTCACTCCCGGGAAGGTTAGACACTTTACAAGACATTGAGTTTGATATTAATTTTGAGAAAAGTTTATTTCGCAGTAAATATTTAAGTTGGATTTATCAGACAATTATCGATTTCTCTATATCTCTTTAAAACCCCATTGAAGACTTGTTTTCACACAATAAATGAGGGTCACGACTTATTCATACTCTTGATCATTTGCAAAACCTCTCTTCAAACTTAAAGACTTGGGTGAAAAATAAGACTCATAGGCCATCTGTTGATTTTCAAAATACTTCCTTTGCATCTACTACTACTCAAATTATCTCTCACCCTCCACCTTCTTCTTCACAAATTGTTTCACACCACTCAAGCTATTGTTAATCCCCATTTGAGTATACCGAATATCCCAATCCTTGTCTTAAATCCACAACTTCCACCACCTCCAGTTATCGTTGCCCGATATGCACCCCTTGTTTTTCCTCAAAATCCTCATGTCATTCCCCCTGATTATCAAACCAAAATACCTTTCTTAGATGGCACCCAATCCATTACAGCTCAATAGTACATAGACAAGATGAATGATTTCTTTGACCTCCATGAAGTTGAAATTCAATATGTGATGATGAGGTTGTTTGTACAAAGTTTTGGAGGAGAAGTTAGGAAATGGTTCAAAGCCCTACCAGCAATTTCTATCACTACTCTACCCATTCTCCAGAGGCATTTTCTTGATCGGTGGGAGGTGAAGAAGAATCCCCTTTAGATTTTTTCCAAATATGAGAACATCAAAAGAAATGTTAGTGAGAGTGTGCAAGACTATTGTGTGAGATTTAATACAGTGTACAATGCTATCCCTACAAATATCAAACTGCCTAATGGATTGTTTTTGCTTAAGTTTCCAGATGGATTTGATGCCGATATGGCATATCAGTTGTGTGAACGTGAACCTACAACTCTAGAAGACATGCAAAAGATTTTTGTGAGCATAGAAGCGAACTTGTTGGCCAAAAGAGCAAGAATGAGATCAGAGGAAAGAGTGACTGTGAAGGAAGAAGCATCTACTTCAGATGTGAAAATGGACACTTTGATTTGAACAATGGAAAGGATGGTTAACTGGTTGTCCATCACAGAAAAACCTAAAACACAGATCTGGAATCCAAATTTTAGAGGGCAGCAGTAGCCCCAATTCCGAATCAATAAAAGAGAGCAAAAAGCACCAAAACAACCAGTGCAACAACAATTGAAGATTAAAACTCCCTTACAGTAGAATTATGTTCAATGAGTGGAAGAAGAAGAGGAGAAAGATGTTTCCATTAATATACAAATGTTGTCCTTGATGGAAACACTCTCAGATGACAGTTCACAGTGCAGTAGGTTAACAACAAAGGATTATAGATCAAACTCCAAAGAATGAAGAAAGAGAGGTATACGCTGGTTCACTTTGTCCAAAAAGCGTATACACATAGGTTAACAGAACAAAAGGAGCATATAATGTATACATGCACTTTCACAGAAGGAAAAGTGTGTACATGTTGGAAAACCAAGTATTTGATCCAAGGTATTTTGATCCAAGGTATTGGTCCAAGGTATTTGGTCCAAGGTATTGACCCTAGGTATTTGGTTCAAGGTATTGGTCCTAAATGTTTTTGGTCCAAGGTATTGAGAAAGGACTAAGAGTACATAAGGAGGAGAAGATTATTAGGCCAAGTGTGCAAGTAATAAGATTCTAAGGAATACTTCTATCTAAAGTATATTTTATGTTGCAGGGTTATGTTTGGGACTAGATCTGAAATATTCATGTGCACCTTAAATTCAATATTCTTTCAGGAATCATGAGACTTGAAATGACTTATTCTTGAATGATCTGATATTGGGTGAGACTAGATCTGATGTTTTGCACCTGTTCTATTCATTATCTATCATGATCTGGGTTTGTCTAAAGTCTGGAATTGCAGCAAAGTTCTGAGTCAATATTTACAAATCTGTACGCAGGTTCGTCTCAGCCAAAGAGCATAGACATGGAGGTTTAGTTCTTTCAAGTAGTGTATACAAAAGAAAATATTCTTTTCAGGTCTGATTGATCTATTTGATAAGATTTTGTTATTTTATTGCTATCTTTCAATGAAGTCTTCTTAGATCTGAATGTAAAATTGAATGCATAAGGAGGTTGGCATTTGATTGATTGATTATATAAGTAAGAAGAAGTGATCTCTATCCCTGCCTATGTAAAGCTCTGAAAGTTGATAGTAGATATTCAGAATATTGATAGTTGGTACAGACTTGATTCAAAAGTTTATGTTTGCAATAGTTTTGAAGGTATACATAGGTTCAATTAATGGAAGTAGCATATACACGCAGTTTGGGTGTAGCCAAGTAGCGTATACACTCTAATGCATGTTTTTTGAGGTTACAGCTGGTTCTGAATGATGATGCAAGGTTTTGGGTTCAGCACAGAGTTTAGGTGTCAGTAATCTGATTGTTTATATTATTTGAATATTGGTTGATGCAGTTTAAGTTTAAAAGTTATGATGGGTCCAGTGTGAAAATTTGATGAAATGTGGCCTTCAAATTGTGGTGTTTTGATCCAGGAGTATCCAATCTGAAAATTCATGAAACGTGGTCCTTGGTGGAAGAGTGGAGTTTTTTTGTAGGCTGGCACCTACATACTAGTAAACATATTGGCTAGTACAAGAGCTAGGAGGTTGTAGATCCCTTCCAATAGGAACTAGAGAACGAGAGAAGGTTCTAACCTTCTGCGGGTAGAAGCCTGCGTATTGGTATGAATCTACACCAGTACAAGATTGTAAACAAATTTTCTTATTATTAAAAGAAGATAGAGACGACAACAGCAAGTGGTTTTTATCCACATTGGTTTTCCACCTTACATCTTGGTGTTCATGTGTGTTGCTTATGTGTGATGCTTTATTCTTCTTTTACTGCACTGTCTAATAAATCTCTGATATACTGCTTTAAGATCAACACATGATAAATTGTCTAAATCACAAGTTCTCTGGATATATGCTAGTTTCCTTAATCACAATTGCATGTACATGCTAGTTCACTTCACTGAAGTAGCATATATAAATCTGTTTGGGAAATAAAATTATTGATATGATAATACTGATTCACCCCCCTCTCAGTATTATTTCCAACAATTGGTATCAGAGCAGGTCCTTCAGAAGAAGCTTGATCGCTTGAAGGGAGATCCATCAACATGAATAATCAAGAAAGCATGGGATCCATTAGACGCCAATCTTCGATGGGAGCAACTTTGTTTATTGGAAAATAAGAACCACAACCTATCTACAATCGCTTGGAATAGATGTCTAGGAAATTTTGGAAGGAGGATATACATTTCCAACAGCAATTCCTACAATGCAGTAGGTAAAAAGAAATATGAAACCAATGCCAAAGCTGTCAATACTTTATTGGGAAGTCTGTCACAATCAGAGTTTGTCAAAGTCATGCAGCTCAAATCAGCTAAAGAAATATGGGACAAAATCGTTCTGAGCTATGAAGGAGACTCTCAGGTAAAACGTGTTAAGCTTCAAACTCTCAGAATTCAGTATGAAACTCTTAAGATGCATAGTGATGAAAGTATAGCTAGTTACTTCTTACGTATAGATGAGGTTGTTAATTGTATGAAGAATCTGGGTGAAGAAATAAAGGAAGTTACCTTAGTTGAGAAAGTTTTGAGATCCTTATCTGCTAAATTTGAATCAAAAGTGTCTACCATAGAAGAAAAACAGGATCTGCAGAATATCACTATGACACAACTTCACGGAATTTTAATTGCCTTTGAGATGAGAAAAGGAGGACCATCAGATATGAGAGAAGCCACATTTAAAGCCTCAACAAAAGGAAAGGAAGAACACAATGAATTAGGACATATTTCAAAATAAGAAGATTAGGTAAACTTTGCCAAGAAGCTTCAATGGAGTTCTGGAAGGTTTAGAGGTAAGCTACCCTTCAAATGCTTTGCTTGTGGCAAATTCGATCATTATGCTGCCAGATATCCTCATAAAGATAAATATGAATTTAAAGGAAAGGAATATGCAAAAGGGAATAGGAAACAAGTTGTGAATAAAAGGAGTTACTATACTCATGAAGATAGCTATGGTTTATCTAATAGTGATGAAGATGAAACTGGACAATATTACAGACTTCTCATGGCTTATGATATCAAAGATTTTTGGGATAGTTTAGAAGAGGATAGTGATGGTTTACCTAATAGTGATGATTATAGACTTATCATGGCTTATGACGATGATAATTTTTGGGATGCTTTAGAAGAGGAAGACCTTCATGAAGAAATATCTAAACTCAAAATATGTTTAGAAGAAAAGAATATGATTATAGATACCTTAACATACCAACTTGCTGAAAAGGAAAAACACAATGAAAAACTAGAATGTGAAATTGTGGGTCTAAGAAAGGATCTTGAGAAAATGGAATCTCTGAATCTTAGACTTGCTAAAGGATCAGAAAATTTAAATGAAATTGTCAAAGTTCAACATTCTCCTCTGATAAAGACAGGTCTTGGATATACTGAAGAAGCATCTCAATCACAGAAGCCGTCAACCTCCACCAAAAGCTATCTTGATGCAGCAAAGACTAGTGAACAGTATGAAAATCATCAGCAAAGGTATAAAGCTGATCACCATGTAAATCATACTCAATTTACTCCAAGAATGAATAGAAGCCACAACCAACCTTAGACAAATCATACTCAATTTGCTCAAAAGATGAATATCAATAGAAACTACAATCACCAAGTTAATAGATTCGATAATCGCGGGAACTTCTTTAATGGGAAATGTTTTTCATGTCATAATTTTGGGCACAAAGCTACTCAATGTGTTGCTTACAAAACCATCAAGACTAGAGAAGCACGAAATCAAAGAAAATATAACAGGAATCAAGAGAAGTTTCTATACTAACTTTTCTCCTCTTGGAAATGAAATAGAATGCTCAATCTGTAACAACTTTGGTCATGAAGAATATGAATGCAGGAGAAAATTTTGGCAAACATCTCAAAAGGAGAAAATTCCATTAAATCCCAAGATATGGAGAAGGAAATAATCTCAAACAGAAAGATGTGGTATAGCCTTGTATGCAGAAGGACAATAAAATCAGTGGTACATCGACACTAGATGCTCCAAACACATGACAGATGACAAAGAAAAACTTCAATCATATAATGCCTTAGAAAAAGAAAAGAATGCCTCATTTGGAAATGACACTCCTGCTGTCATAAAAGTAAAGGTTTTGTTTTCTTGAAAGAAAAGGTTAAAGTTGGAAATGTTATGTATGTAGATGGTTTAAAGCATAACCTGTTGAGTGTTAGTCAAATGTGTGATCAAGGAAATGAAGTGGTGTTTCGATCAAATGGATGTGTTTTTTGTGAGCTTGATATGAGAGAGACCATGATCAAAGGTAAAATAACTCCAAACAACTTATACATACTCAACGAAGGACAACAACAGTACTATCTAAGCAAAAATAATGAAAAATAGTTGTAGCAAAGAAGATTGAGACATCTAAGCTTTTCTCAAAGAAGAAAAGCATGCAGACTCAAGGTTTTTTGCGATCTTCCAGATATCAGCATCCCAGAAAATACAATATGCAAACCATGTCAAATTTGTAAGCAAACCAGAGTTCACTTCATGGTAAAAGAAGGGTCAGCTAGTAAGCCTCTTGAACTTGTCCATACTGATTTATGTGGATCATCAAGGAAAAAGTCACCTCGTGGAGAAGAATACTTTATTTTGTTCATTGATGATTTTTCCAGAATATGTTGGATAGGTCTTCTAAAGCATAAAGATGAAGCATTTGAAAAGTTCTAAGCCTTCAAAGCCTTGGTTGAAAATGAATTAGATCGGAAAATCAAATGCCTCAGATCTGATCGAGGAGGGGAATTTATATAGGATGAACTCTTTGACTTTTTTGAACAACATAGAATACAAAGGAAATTCTCCACCGCAAGGACTCCTTAGCAAAATGGTGTGGTAGAGAGAATGAACATAACAGTTCAAAAAATGGTTCGAGCTATGCTAGATGAATTTGGAATTCCTGCAACCTTCTGGGGTGAAGATGCATCCGCTTCCATGACTATTCTCAACAAAGAAAATGTTCGGGTAAATAGCACTCAAACTCGACATGAAATTTGGTATGGTAAGACTTCTACTGTAAAATACTTTAAAGTCTTTGGAAGCAAATGTTTTATCAAAAGGACTGATGAAAAACTTGGTAAGTTTGAAACCAGAGTAGATGAAGGTATTCTTCTTGGTTATTCTTCCAGAAGTAAAGGTTATAAATGTTATAATAAAATACTTGGGAATTTTTTTGAAAGCATTGATGTTGTAGTTGATGAAGCATGCAAAAATCCAAAACTGATAAAAACAGAAGATTATGAAAATGAAGAAGATGGGGATTATTTTCCCACATCAAATCAAAATGATATTGAAGAAGAAACCAATGAAGCACCAAAAGAAGAGATAATGGTAGAAGAAAAGACTCCATCCAAGTATGTTCAGAAAAATCATCCAGAAACTCAAATTTTAGGGGAAAAAGAGGCAAATGTAAAGACAAGAAGAACCATTATAGGGACCTTAAGCTATCTAGCATTACTATCCTCCACTGAACCTCAAAATTTAAATGAAGCATGCAAAGATGAATGTTTGGTCAAGGCCATGGATGAAGAACTTTAGAAAATTGAATAATGATACTTGGGAATTAGTTCCTAGACCTCATGATAGTAATATTATAGGAACTAGATGGATATTCAAAAACAAGTTGAATGAAAATGGAGAAGTGATTAGAAACAAGGCTAGACTTGTTTGTAAAGGGTATGCTCAACAGGAAGGTATAGATTTTGAAGAAACTTTTGCACATGTTGCCAGACTTGAAGCAATAAGGATGTTTCTTGCTCTTTCTAGCTTTTAGAAATTCAAAGTATACCAAATGGATGTAAAATCAGCTTTCCTTAATGGAGATTTAGAGGAAGAAGTTTATATTAAACAGCCAGAAGGATTCATTCTTGGAAATGATGCAAAACTTGTATGCAAATTCAAAAATTCTCTTTATGGTCTGAAACAAGTTCCAAGGGCCTGGTATTACCACCTTGACAAATATCTACACCAACAAGGTTTTACAAAAGGTTCAGCAGATATCAATCTATATACAAAGATTGAACTTGATAAATTGCTAATTATTATTGCTTATGTTGATGATATCATTTTTGGTAGCAATGAAGAATCCATGAGGCAGAATTTTGCTTCAGTAATGCAGCAAGAATTTGAAATGTCCTTGCTTGGTGAACTTACCTATTTTCTTGGTCTACAAGTTCAAGAAAATAAAGATGGTATTTTTCTTTCACAAACCAAATATCTCAAATAGATCTTGAAAGGGTACGGAATGGATGATTCTAAACCTGTATGTATCCCAATGGTAATAGGATGCAGTCTCGGCTCAAATGATATATCAGTAGTAGTACACCAACCAACTTACATATCCATGATTGCTAGTCTGCTTTATCTAACAGGTACTTGACCTGACATCATGCATGCAATAGGAATAGTTGGAAGATTCCAAGCAAATCCAAAGGAATCACACCTTCAGGCAATCAAAAGAATTTTCAAATATCTTCAAGGAACTTAGGAATTTGGTTTATGGTATCCTAGAGATACAGATATTACTCTTCATGCATATACAAATGCAGATTGGGTAGGAAGTGTTGATGATAGAAAAAGAACTAGTGGTGGTGCATTCTATATGGGTTCCAAGTTAGTGTCTTGGTTCAACAAGAAACAAAGTTCAATCACTTTATTAACAACTGAAGTAGAATATGTGGTTGCTGCATCTTGTTGCACACAACTACTTTGGATGATGGAAAATTTGCAAGACATTCAGATCACATGTACTCCACCCATCTCCATTCTATGGGATAATACAAGCCATCAGTATTTCAAAGAATCCAGTCATGCACTCCAAGACCAAGCACATACCCATCAAGTACCATTTTCTACAAGAACGAGTGCTTAAACAAAGGGTAAAATTGGAGTATGTTCCCTCCAAAGAATAGGTTGCTGATATATTCACTAAACCATTGCCCAGAGAAACATTTAAATATCTCAAACAAAAACTAGGAGTAGTTGCTGCATCATTCTACTATTAAAATCCAGCTTTTTTAGAAAAAGTTTATTACATGCGGGTTTCTGTGGGTGAAGGAGTGTATATGTTTTTCAGTCAAGAAAAATAGTGGGGTAGACTCTGATATGGGTGCTCTGTCTATTGTTGATGATTACTGTCTATCAATATGCTTTGTTCATTAATTTTTATCTGACTGACAAAGATGCCTTAATCATTGAATTGTTAATAATGCAAAGGTAGCATAGGTTCAGGGGGATCATTAGCCTTCACACGCATTTTGCATTGTTGGCATTATGGTTGCTAAGTCCAACCATGGCTTTAGATATTTATACCATTTGTTACTTAAGTCACGTAAAAGTCTAGGGTGTGATATGTCATCTCATACATTTGAATGAGTCCTATTGGATAAATGATGTAATTTGTATCCCCACTTTTCATGGGATGGATGATGTAATATTTATTGTATTTCTGTCATGTATAAACAATTGGTATATCCCCACTTGGTTGGGTGGATGAGTCAAATTTGGTATATATCCACTTGGTTGGGAGATGGATGTATGTATGAGTCTTTGGTGATAGGAAGGTCATACTTGCATAGTTGAGTTATAAAGTCAAATTATTCTTTTGGAAAATATTTTTGCAGACTCTGCATGTGCTCAAGGGGAGCATGGACGACTTTAGTACATCTCAGCATGTACAAAGGGGAGCTCAATCAGAGAATTCAAAATGTACTTAGGGGGAGCATGGATAGCATAATGTATGTCAAAGGAGGAGAATATCTTGGTTTGCCCTTTGCCCTTGATGTCAAAGGGGAAGAGTGTCTTGGTGTTGTTGTTGCCATCAAGTCCAAATGGGCAGATTGTTGGCATTGTGATACAGATGTTGTCCTTGATGGCAACTCTCTCAGATGACAGTTCACAGTGTAGAAGGTTAACAACAAAGGATTATAGATCACACTCAAAAGAATGAAGAAAGAGAGGTATACACTGGTTCACTTTGTCCAAGAAGCGTATACACGTGGGTTAACAGAAAAAAAGGATCATATATTGTATACACACACTTTCAAAGGAGGAAAAGCACGTAAATGTTGGAAAACCAAGTATTTGATCCAAGGTATTTTGATCTAAGGTATTGGTCCAAGGTATTTGGTCTGAGGTATTTGGTCCAAGGTATTGAGAAAGGCCTAAGATTATATAAGGAGGAGAAGATCATTAGGCCAAGTGTGCAAGAAATAAGATTCTAAGGAATACTTCTATCTGAAGTATATTTTATGTTGCAGGGTTATGTTTGGGACTAGATATGAAATATTCATGTGCACCTTGAGTTCAATATTGGATCAGGAATCATGAGACTTGAAATGACTTATTTTTGAATGATCTTATATTGGGTGAGACTAGATTTGATGTTTCACGGCTGTTCTATTTGTTATCTATCATGATCTGGGTTTGTCTAAAGTTTGGAACTGTAGCAAAGTTCTGAGTCAATATTTATAGATCTGTACGTAGTTCATCTCAACCAAAGAGCGTACACACGCAAGTTCGATTCTTTCAAGTAGCGTATACAAAAGAACAGATTCTTTTTAGATCTGATTGATGTATTTGATAAGATTTTGTTATTTTATTGCTGTTTGTCAATGAAGTCTTCTTGGATCTGAATGTAAAACTGAATGCATAAGGAGGCTAGCATTTAATTGATTGATTGTATAAGTAAGAAGAAGTGATCTCTGTCCCCGCTTGTGTAAAGCTCTGAAAGTTGACAGTAGATATTCATAATATTGATAGTTGGTACGGACTGGATTCAAAAGTTTATGTTTGCAGTAGTTTTGAAGGTCTACCCAGGTTTAATTAACGGAAGTAGCGTATACACGCAGTTTGGGTGCAACCAAGTAGCGTATACACTTTAATGTATGATTTTTGAGGTTACAGCTGGTTCTGAATGATGATGCAGGGTTTTGGGTTCAGCATAGAGTTCAGGTGTCAGTAATTTGATTGTTCAGATTATCTAAATATTGGTTGATGCAGTTTAAGTTTAAAAGTTATGATTGGTCTAGTGTGAAAATTTGATGAAATGTGGCCTTCAGATTATGGTGTTGTGATCTAGGAGTATCCAGTCTGAAAATTCATGAAACATGGTCCTTGGTGGAGGAGTGGAGTTTTTCTGTAGGCTGGCACCTACGTACTAGTAATCATATTGCCTAGTACAAGACCTAGAGCATTGTAGCTCCCTTCCAGTAGAAGTTGGAGAACGAGAGAAGGTTGTAACCTTCTATAGGTAGAAGCCTGCGTACTGGTATGAGTCTCCACCAATACAAGATTGTAAACATATTTTCTTATTATTAAAAGAAGACAGAGACGACAACAACAGGTGGCTTTTACCCACATTGAGTTTCCACCTTACATCTTGGTCTTCATGTGTGTTTCTTATGTGCGATGCTTTATTATGCTTTTACTGCACTGTCTAATATATCTCTGATATACTACTTTAAGATCAACACATGATAAATTTTCTAAATCACAAGTTATCTGGATATACACTGGTTTCCTTAATCACAATTGTGTATACATTCTAGTTCAATTCACTGAAGTAGCGTATATAAATCTGTTTGGGAAATAAAATTATTGACCTAATAATACTGATTCACCCCTCTCTCAGTATTATTTCCAACAGAAGATCTGGTAATTGAAACAAATCACTTCTTCACTATAGACGGTATGCCTATATTTCTCACTGAAGATGAGGAGTATGTAGAAAGTTCCGACATTCTAAAGGATGAGGACTACGTCTTAGAAAATGATGTTGTTTTGTAGGCCAAATCTGATTGTTATCAGCATGGTTACATGAATGCTTTGAGCACACAGCAGAGACAATATCCCTTGAGGAGCACAGATGTACCAGTCAGTCCTATTCAGAAGAGGAAGGATGTTTAGTCAAAGAATGATACCTCAAACAATCAAAAAAAGGGAAAGGAGCTTGCTTATCAGAATCCTAGCAAGGTAAATTTGCCATCAACAAGTACAGCTACAAAAGAGAAAGACAATCAGAAAAAGGATAGTGCAACGAAGGAGAAAATAGATAAGAGGGACATCGGTGTCAAAGAGGTAGAAAAAGTCTCATCTTTTAATTTAGAAAGTGAAATTGCTAAATTGAAAGTGTCCATTCCTTTGACTGAGCTTGTTAAGAATAGCAATTACAAACATCATGTGTTTATAATACTGCAAATTGATCCTTTGTCAGACATAGTGAATGTTGAGGATGATCATCCTGAACTTATTTTTGGTCCAGCTATAGAAGGTCAACTAGAAGATAGCAAAGTCTTGCGCTTTTATTTGAGTCTTAGACTACATGATTATATTCTTCGTAATGCTATGCTTGATTCCAGAGCTTACCACAATTTGATGCCCAAGGCTATCATGGAAAATTTGGGCCTGGATATCACCCAAAAATATCATTATTTGTATTCATTCGATTCTAGTAGAGTTCGTTGCATTGGTCTAATCAAATATTTGGTGGTTTCCTTATGTTAGGTAAACTTGACTCAGGATAGAGTCAAAAGTTGACCAAGGTAAACAGTGATGGTTTTGGGGCACATGGTATTGTGCACCCATGGTATTATGCCCATGGTATTATATGTAATGGAGCCTATAAAAGGCTGAAAGGACTTCATTGTAATAAAAAGGCTTGGAGGTGAACGGTGAAGGCTCACTTGGCCGGATTGGCCAAGGTTTTGGCCAAGGATAATGAAATTTCATTATGATTGGGTTTTTCCCTGGATTTGGGGTTTTCCCGGAAAAACATGTGTGTTTATAGGTTTATGGTTATTGCTGGTAAAATTGTTTGTTTTCTACTACGTGAGGCCACTGGTGCTGGAATCTACAAGGTTCTCATCAGGCTCGCAGTTGGAGTGGTTTGATAGAATTTTTTGAGAAAATCAAATTGAGAGAGGATGGATTAGAATCGCAATAGCAAGAAACAAAAAAAAAAAATTAATGAAGTCAAAATTATTGCATGTAAATGGGCATACTACTGTAAGACCTAGTAAGGCATGTGTACCCCTCGGTGATCACCGGTAAAGTCTGGGTTAGACCTAGGTGATAGGGGGGATGTCGGGTTAACAATACCCCGGGTAAAAACTCTAAGGGGGTAAGAGCTAGAGTGAGCGGGATTGGCTCACTTAGCAGGAGTTAGTCAAGGAACCCCAAGTCAAGTTTAAGGGGGGAATTGTTAGGTAAACTTGACTCGGGATAGAGTCAAAAGTTGACCAGGGTAAACAGTGATGGTTTTGGGGCACATGGTATTGTGCACCCATGGTATTATGCCCATGGTATTATATGTAAAGGAGCCTATAAAAGTTTGGAAGGACTTCATTGTAATAAAAAGGCCTGGAGGTGAGTGGTGAAGGCTCACTTGGCCGGATTGGCCAGGGTTTTGGCCAAGGATAATGAAATTTCATTATGATTGGGTTTTTCCCTGGATTTGGGGTTTTCCCAGATAAACATGTGTGTTTATGTGTTTATGGTTATTGCTGGTTAATTTTATATTTATTCCTCTCAGTATTTATTTATGTTATACAGTAAATTTCTTAACACCTTAGATCAAATCCTAGCTAAGAATGTCTTGATGGACATGGTAGTAGTTGATATACCACCTCGATTTGGTATGATGTTGTCTAGATCGTGGGGAACCAAACTCAAAGGCACTTTACAACTTGACTTCTCTTATGCTACAATCCATGTTTTCAATCAATTGAGGAAGTTGTATCGAGAAAAGAAGATGAAATATGATCACTAGTAAAGAGAAGCACATAAGTCATCCAATAAATGTTGTACATACATATTTAAAGTCTTTTGTTTTGTACATTGATAGTGGATTGAATGATGTAGATATTTAGCTTGTAGAAGTAGATGATGTACCAGAAATTTTCGAAAATTTTAGAGCAGTTCTTGATCAAGAAAAGGAAAAAATGGAAACTCTTTCTAAGCAGCCTCCAAAGGAGCAGAAAATCAATGAAGAATAGAAAAATGAAGCAACCAGCAAAGTTAAGATTGAAACAAAAGTAGAATTCCAACATTTAGAAGGTGAAGATGGCCTTTGGAGCATGGATTTTGATGGTGCTTTGGGTAAAGATGGTGTAGGTATTGGAATTTGGATTCGAAGTCCTTTTTTTCAGCCAGAGAAAGTTCCAAGTAATGTTAGAGTGTGTTCTTATAAATTAGCTTTTGATTTCTCTAACAATGAAGCGAAGTATGAGGCATTGATTACAGTTCTAAAGATTTTGAAGACACTGGGTGCAAAAAGGATTTCTATTTATGGTGATTTAGAGCTAGTGATTAAACAAGTCAAAGGAGAATATCAAGTGAAGCATCCGCAAATGAGAGCTTATAGGAACACAGTCCTGGATATCTTGAAAATGTTTCCAGAATATACATTGACAGCAGTGCCAAGAAGTCAAAACATCATTGCTGATTCATTTGCTATAGCAGCGAGCAATCTGAAAATTCCAATGAATTCTAGCAATAAATTTGAAATTCATGTCAAACATAGGCCTACTATTCCTGATAATTTGAGATATTGGCAAGTTTTCTGGGATGACAATGAAATTAATTCCTTTTTGCAAAATGAAGGAAAGTTTATGAATTCTTTCATTGGTGATGTTAATGATTCTGATGAACAAGAAATTGAGGTAAATCAGATGGGTGTTTTACAGATGAAGGATAATGTTATTCCTAGAGGTCTTATACCTTTAGAGGAGTTTCTTGATCAAGATGATGTGGCAAGAAAACCAAACTTGGTTCCTACTGACAAAGGAGTTGAAGATGTAAACATTGGAATAGAGGACCATCCCAAGCTTGTTAAGCTATCAAAAACATTATCTCCCGAATCAAAGGCTAAGTATGTTAAGTTTCTTTCTAAATTTTCTGATGTTTTTGTGTGGGATTACTAAGATTTGAAAGTATATGACAAGAGCATCATTCAGCATACCATTCCTATCAAGCCAAAGGGTAAACCCTTTAGACAAAAGTTGAGGAGGATCAAATCAAAGCTGTTTCCATCCATCAAGAAAGAGGTAAATAAATTGTTTAAAGCTAATATCATTGTTCCAATTAGATTATCTGATTGGGTTTCAAATTTGGTCCTGGTACGAAAAAAGACCAGAGAGATAAGGTTGTACATTGATTTGCGGAACCTAAATAAAGTATCCTTGAAGTACAATTATCGTCTTCCTAAGATGGACCATATTCTGCAAAGAGTAGTTGGAGCATCACGGATGTCACTACTAGATGGCCACTCAGGTTACAATTAGATTTTGGTGCACGAAAAAGACCAAGACAAAACTGCCTTCACAACACCATGGGGGACTTTTCAGTATGCCAAGATGCCATTTGGGCTGAAGAATGTCGGGGCCATTTTTCAGCGGGCCATGGATATAGCTTTCGCTAACGAGAAGGATGTTTTCTTAGTGGTTTACTTAGATGACTTGATAGTATTTTCTGGTTCTGATGATGAGCATTTACACCACCTGAGGATTGTTTTTCAAAAATGCAGGGAGTTCAGAATTTATTAAAATCCAAAGAAGAGTCTTTTCTCCATGGAGGAAGGTAAGCTCCTCGGTCATATAATTTCCAAAGATGGTATTCACATTGATCCTTCTAGGGTGGAGGCAATTCAGCAAATAGACTTTCCATGCAACAAAAAGGAGATTCAAGCCTTCAACGATAAGATGAAATTCTTACGCAGATTTATACCAAATTTGGCTGAACATTTGCATGAGTTAACTAATATGTTGAAGAAGGACAGCACTATGAAATGGATAGAAGATGCCATGAAATCCTTCAACTTGGTAAAGCTTGCTTTAACCACAACCCCTGTTTTGATCAGTCTCGATTATACTCATGATTTTATTATATTTTCATTTGCATCTGAGCACACTTTGGCCGCGGTGTTGATGCAAAAGAAGAATCAAGTGGAGCAGCCCATTGCATTTTTCAGTCAGACTATTAGAGATGATACTCTACACTATAACATCGTTGAGAAATAATCTTTGTCTCTTATAAAGGCATTGAAGGATTTTCGAGTTTACATTCTGCATTCACATACTATAGCATATGTTCCCAATGTGGCTGTCAAAGACGTCCTCATGCAAACATATCCGAAGGAAGAAGAGGTAAGTGGATAGCATCGATGTTAGAGTATGATCTTGAGATTAAGTCCACGAAATTGATCAAAGGTCAAAGCTTGGCAAAATTCATGGCTGAGTCGAATCTTCATGCTCTGGACATAAATCTTATTGCAACAATGTCAGATGATGAAGATGATGGCACACTCATTCAGGTATCAGAGATGTTTCTCAACTCACCTTGGTATTCTGATATAGTATATGTTCTTTAGTATATTTTTCCTCCTCCTGGAATGTTGAAAAGTAAAGGTAGATCACTAAAGCTGAAGTCTACAAAATTCTGCATTTTATATAGTGCTCTCTATTTGAAAGATCCGAGAGGGGTTCTTCTTAATTGTTTGGTGGAAAATGAATCTCAACAGGTAATGAATGATTTTCATAGAGGAGATTGTGGGGGTCACTTGTTTTGGAAAACAACAGCTAACAAAATCTTGAGAGCAGGGTATTATTGGCCATCTTTGTTTTTAGATACGTACAAAATAGTGATGAGCTGCCACGAATGTCGACTTTCACAAGGAAAAAGGAAGCTGCTTCCTCTTCCTTTGAAACCAATTGTGGTTAATGCATCATTCCAACAGCAGGGGCTTGATTTCATAGGAGAAATTCATCCTACATCATCAGCACATCGTATATGGATTTTGACAGCTGCCGATTACTTCACCAAATGGATCGAAGCCATTCCAATAAGGAAAGCTACGGACACGGTAATTATTCAGTTTTTAGAGTCCAATATCTTGTCTCGTTTTGGTTGCCCTCACAATCTTATTACAGATAATGCAACAACATTTAAGTCAAAGAGAATGGCTAAGTTTTGCAACAAATATAACATCACATTGGGTCAATCCATGACCTACTATCCATAGGGAAATGGACTAGCTAAGTCTTCAAATAAATCCTTGGTAAACATTATTAAGAAGATGTTGGAGGCAAACAAAAGAATTGGCATCAAAAGCTTGTCAATTCTTTGTGGGTTGATAGAGTGAGTAGCAAGAAATCAATAGGTATGTCTCCTTTTGAATTGGTTTATGGTAATGATACAGTGTTTCCCACATCCCTTGTAGTCTCGGTCATGAGATTATTGCAAGAAGCTGGCAGTGAAGAATATGATATTCAATGAAGGATGAATCAAGTGATTCACCTTCAAAAAACAAGGGAAGAGGTTTCTCAAAACACTTTCCGACTGCAAGAGAAGATAAAGAAAATTTATGACCCCAAAACCAAGGTAGAAAAGTTTCATCTAGAAGATGTAGTGCTGCAATGGGATGCACAAAAGGAAGAAAAGGGAAAACATGGTAAGTTTAACAATTTGTGGAAAGGACCTTATAAAATCTCATCCTATCAAGGATGGAATGCATTTTTATTAAAGGAAATGAATGGTCAAGCATTCTCAGGAGGGCCAATGAATGGTAGGCTCCTTAAACACTACTATTTCTGATGCAGCTTGCTGAAGTTGTTTCATTGTCATTGTATATACCAGTTTGCTTTCCTTGCAAGTTTTGAAGTACAATGTCATTTGAGCTTGGGGCCTAAAGTGAAGGATATAAAACTTAAATTCTTTGTGTGGTGTTTAGTTGGTTTTTGAGTCAGTCTAGAGTCGGTTGTGAGTCAGTTTTCAGTTTGTATCGAGTCATTTTTCAAAAAAAATCAAAAAAATTTCAGTCTTTCATTTGTTTGACCATATTGGCCCAATCAACTAGGCACTTGGTCTACAGTGTTCTTGACACCTCCAAGGAGTTGCCATCCCCAATAAGGCCAATGTTAGTGTCAGTATTTGCATACTTCCATCAGGGATCAAATCTGCTCTTTGCATTTTCATTTTAGGTGTCTCATACTGATTTTCTTTTTAATCATTCCACTAGTTCATGTCAAAATGGTCTTCTTAGAAAATCAAATTTTCCCTCATGAGGTACATTTTCTGACCCATCTCCATGTTGTATTGAGTTATGGTTTCAGTTATGTTATTTTTAGAGTCGAAACAATTATGTTTCCATTAGGTCTTAGGGTTCATTTTCAAGGTCAAAAGCATAGTTTCAAGTGTAAATAAAGGGCAGCAAAGGTATGAGGATGACCAATAAACAAAGAGTGATTGCTAGTAAGTCATGGTTATTGTACAAAGATCTTATTTCACTAATGTAATTTTCATCTCAAAAACATGTTTTTGAGATGAAAACAGAGTATTTTAGTTGATTTATATTTTTTTATGTAATTCAAGTCATTTCATGTAATAAGTGTTCCCAGCTGCCCAAGCATTTCTCCTTGCTGCAAGAAAATGAAACCATTGAAAAAATCAGGATTGCCAAAGCATCATCCACCTGTCAAGAGACAAAAAAGGTCAGAAAGTAAAAAAGGCATTAAAGTGAGAATTTGAAAATGAAAAAGAACTTTAGAAAGTGGGTATGCAAACTCATAAATTAAAGTCAATTCAAGTATAAAGCCTCTCAACGCACTCATGAAAGCCTCATTTGCACTCTACCACTCTCATAAATCCTTAGCAAAAGAAAATTGGCAATTTTTAGGTGAAATTACGTAAAACAGAGCAAGAGGACGCATTTAGTAAGGTCACTATGCATTTAGCCTAGTCTCTACACTCCTATAGAGGTCGCTCCACATTTGTCAAACTTTACAATGTAATTTGTAACTGTGCTGCGCTCCTGCAAAGGTCGTTGCGCGTTCGACCAAGTTGCTGCGCCTTTGCCCTGGGTCATTTGCATTCACTTGGAAGGAGCCAAACGTTCTAAGAAACCCTCCCTCACCACCAAGTTTCTAGGTTAATCATCATTCACTCCAACAAATCAGGTTGGTGGAAGAATTACTCACTCCTACCCTCCTTTGTTTGCCTACATAGGATTTAAATTGTTTGTTGTTTTTCCTAAGATCTAACCCTAGCCATTCATTCCCATCATCTCACAAGCACATTTCTTAGTTTTCATCACTATTCCTCCCTCACTTAATGACCATTCCCTATCATCTCCCTCATTCCACATATACCCATCTCCTCTTCATCATCTCTCCTCACATCATTCCACATTTCCAATACCCATAGTCCATTCTATCATTCCCCTAGGGTTTTAAAGGCAACGAATCATGGTAGAAGAAGAACACACAAGTCAGAGTGATGAAGAAAAACAACAGA
Source organism: Pinus tabuliformis (assembly GCA_031772625.1). Taxonomy (NCBI): domain Eukaryota; kingdom Viridiplantae; phylum Streptophyta; class Pinopsida; order Pinales; family Pinaceae; genus Pinus; species Pinus tabuliformis. The sequence goes on along the minus strand of CM062820.1, from coordinate 311,162,068 downwards.
GGAGGAAATATAAAAAAGGAGGGAAAATCATTAGATATGAACCAACCAATACTAGAGAGCTCATGGCATCTCCCATCACTGTCACAAGCTTTAAACATATGGGTTGTTTTGAGTTTTGTGAGAAGGTGGAAAGGACACAACATCGTTCTAAATTAACCAGATAGTTCATTATCAAACTCCATGACAATCAAGTAACCTTGGCAGGGGTCACCTTTACCATATGTTCTGCTATCATATCAGCTGCTACTAAGATCCTAGATGTTGGGGAAAAGTGGTTTAAATAGGTAGATTTGGATTATTTCTATTATGAGCCATACCTTAAACCCAACCATAAGAATGAAAGAAGGAGGATTTATCTCTTCTCTCACCTCCTAGATAGATAGGTTCCTATGATGAAAATCATCATGGAGTACTTTACATGTGAGGGCAAGTTTTCTAGGCTCTATTGCTATCATATTTGGTTACTCATGCATTTTATTAGAGTCGGAATGCTCAATCTGCCCTACTATATTTATCGAGATATCGAAAAGATGTCATACACTGCCTAAAGGAAAGATAATGATAATCAAATGCAGAGCATATTTCATCATTCTCTCATCAAAATTATAGTCCTACACTGCCTTAATCAGCTTAACATTGCATGGAACACTTTCATATCCAATGAGGTTATCACAGTCCCACCTATTCAACATGGCCAAGAGGCCCCTTCATCCTCTCGTCCACCCACCTCCATTCCTCCACCTCAGCCTATACACCATTCATCTTCATCTCATGAGTCAGCCACACCATCACCTCCATCATCACCATTTCATCAGCCTATTCATTCACCTAGCAGAGATAAAGGAACTGAGTAGGAGCATATTGAGCATGGTGAGGGAAGCAAGCCCAAAAGGGTTGTTTTAGCTACCTTGGCACATACCTATCAGAGAGGGCATAGGAAAGTGTTTTCCCCACTAATTTTTGGAGGGGAATTTCCTTATTCATTGACAAAGAAGGTACAGAAGGGTAAGGAAAAAGTGGTAGAGGCAAAGGTCCAGCAGCACGAAGAAGACCTCCGTGACATAGAGCATGATTTTTAGCTAGTTGAGTCAGATGAACATGATGGGAGTAAAAGAAAAAATATTGTCATCAAGGAGAATAATTCACTCATAGGAGAGCTCGAGGTCAACTTGCGAAGGGCCAAATGGATCATTTCTTACTCTGAGCGGGAAAATAGGTAGTTTGAGGTAAAAAATGAGCTCATGGAGATTCAACTCAGAAAGGAAAAGAGAGAGGCTGAAAAGGAAAAGGCCTTACTTGATGAGGCATATGGGTAGTATGGTGAGCCACTTGATGAACAAGTTCCAAGAAGAAGGCCAAGGACTAGAGGCCTAAAAAGAGCCTTGGAGTAGGAAAGGAAAAGGGAGGAAGAAATGGCCAATCAGCTCACCTTGAATGAGAAATTTTCCAAGATGGTAAATGAAAACCAAGAATATTGGGTTGAGAAGGTAAATGATCATCTAGAGAACCTCTTAGGCATGGCTAAGAAGGACAATAATATTCAAAGAAGGCTAGCGAAGCACTATTCTATGAGAGACAAAATTGCAAGAGCCAAGCTCAAAAGAGCTCATGCAAAAATTGAGGCTTTGACCAAGCAAGAGGAGAAAAAGAGGTTAGATATCCTTGCTAAGGCATCACTCCATGCCTCAAACATATAGCCATCTATCACACCACCAATTTTGGCCATTTTGGAACAATTTTAGCAAGTTGTGTTTTGTTGTGTTTTTTGAAGATATTTTGGCACAATTAGCATGGTCAAACGCGCAGCACCTAGGACGTTGCGCTTTCCTTTGGGGAATCCAATGAGAAAATGGTCAACATTTTTCGATTCAGAATTATGAGGACATGCACCGTGTAATTTTTCTAAGAATTTGGAGCAAAACTGGCTAGCCAAAAGGGTCAAAAACTACCAAAAAATCTCCTTTCTGCCTCTTTTTTGGCCTGGTCGCTGTGCGTTTGAGAAGTCTTGGGAGATTGCAATTTTGGAGGGGTAAATGAAGCCCATTTTAAAAACCAAAGGAAAATTTGGAAACTAGACAAGATAATATTTCCAATGAGCTATCCTAGGCTAGATTTGGACATCGGGAAGGCGGTAAAAAGTCAGCTTGAAGAGGACACTGCGCATTTGACCAAGGTTGTTGCGCGTTTGACAAATTTCCACAATTTTTACTATTTCATTCCAGGTTGACTTTTATCTATGGGAAAGTCAAGTTTTACCTATGTAATTGATCTAGAGGATTTAATTATCAATTTTTTACTTTTACCTAGGGTAGATACATCAGTTAGATGGCCTATGTGGCATGTAATGAATCTGTTTGCTAGAGTGAGGGATGAGTCACTTTGACCACCCTATACTCCAATTATCAATTCAGCCTTTCTTGCAACTGCTCCTCCACTCATGGATTCGACCCCTGATGCCTAGGATGAGTTGTTTGTTGGCCTATATTATGTATTTTCTCAATCATTTTACAGGTTGGACTCAGCTGGATGCTTATGCTTTAAGTAGACATCATTTTGTATTAGTTTAGCAGGAGATTAATGAAAAATTGCAGCTATTTCTTTGGGATCCATGTGGTATGATGTTCAATTCATTTTTCTCTCTTGTGATCATAGGTTAAAAAAAATAAAAAATTTGTAATTCATTAATCATTTCATTGCTTCTAAGTGGATGTTTTCAAGTTGATAGGCAGAACCCATAATATTTATGCTCTGTTTTGGGAAAATATCCACTGTCTATGTTTTCTTCAGTTTAGGAAGGATCCATGTTGCTCACATGCTCTTTCTAGCTTCTCACCTGGATTTGAATCACCTCACCCATAAAATCCCTAGAGTGCTGAGCCTTGTGCCTACCTTGCTCCATCGAATACCTTGCAATTTTGACCTAATTTCCTTTCCCTAACTATTTGGCTCCTCCTGATCCAGCAAAACCCTTCAAAATAAAAATCAAACCTTGTGCTACTATACCTAGCCTAATATCATTTTCTTGATCCAGTCATATCAGTTGAGATCCTTATGGAGAGAAACCTCTCCTAGCCTAGTAGGGCTAGCTACTTGGCTAAGCATGGTTTGTGGTTACCCTGGCATTGCTTTCCTTCAGCCTGAGGTTCAATCTAGGTGATAACACCCAGTGTTCACAAATTACCTAGTGGGAGGAGGACCAATTCCATTGAGACCGGATTCACAAAAAGGACCGAGCGCGGCACCTGCATTATGGTGTGTGATTTGTCAGATAGGAGGAAATCACGCTACAGATAACTGCAATTTATTAAGAAGTACACACAGAATTCACAATAGTTGTTTTGCAATTTCTGTAGATCAGTGGGACATGATGAGAACATCTATAGAAGTTATGAGTTGATGATGGATCAGACCCCTACCTAAAGAGTTTAGTCCATGGCCCCTTGAATAGAACACAGAGAAGGCGGGAATCGAAATTCAGGGGCGCGGGTGAGGCCGAGGTGGAGGAGGACCAGGAAGAGGTCACGGACAACTAATATGTTACAATTGCAAAGGGCCAGGACGTTATGCCCGCGATTGTAGAAATCCAACATGGCCATCATGTTTGTATTGTACACTGTTTGATCATGAGACAGAGGATTTTCTCACACTGATAGCAAGGTTGCACAATAAAGGAGCACTCTAACATCCCCCGACTCAGAACCTACAAATGATGAGGTCTACACCATGCGAGGAAGACCCTAATGTAAATATTGTGCTCCAGAGTGGAATTACAACAGGAGATGACAAAGGCAAGCATCCTGAAGAAAGTACACAGGTTTGCAAGGCTCCAATGAAGGAACCAGAGTTTGATTTGGAGCGCGCTAAGGAAATATTCATGGAAACCAAGAAGAGCTTCGTCGATCCCTCCACTTCAGGAAGTAAGGACAGACTGGAGCTAGAGATGGACCCATCGATGCTCACCACATTCATAAAAACATGCATGAAGCTATTGCACGATAGCAAGGTTGTAAAGGTGCTGCAAGAACTCATAAATAGATGCATTGGGACCGTGCAACGAGAACCACACGTAGTCCGAAAGATCGGAGAGCATACAACGTGAATGGGAAGGGAGATGAGATTGACTACGTAGATTGGGGAATATGAGATCAACCAAGTGATTCTAGATCTAGGATTGGATGTGAACATCCCGCCAAGGTAGACATGGGAGCGCATGGGAAAGCCTACACTACAATGGTCTCCTACCCAACTGCGAATGGGGAACCAGCAAAAGATCCTACCTATGGAGAGATTGTAGGGAATCACAGTAGATATCGAAGGAGAAAGCGCGCTAGCAGAATTTGAAGTGATAGAGATTGTTGATGACAACAATCACTACTCCGCGCTATTGGGAATAGATTGGGCCACTTACGTGAATGGGGTGATAAATCTGATGAAGCGCAAGATGATTTTTGAAAAACAGTCTCTGTGTGTGGTTGTACCTTTGGACCCTGCAGAAGGATCGCACTACACGGAGCCGGTGCGCGACTATGATAGTGATGATGACTTAGACTGCATCTACAAGATAACTGTGCGAGAGAAATACTAGGTGAATCTGACCGCGGATGGACGAATCTCAAGGTAGCATGAAAGCTCCTTCACATCAGACTCAAACAAGGAAATAGAATGATGGTAGAACTGGTTACACGAGGTAACCACACTGAATTGTAACATGATGATGAGATCATTGTGCTGCATATCAACGTAGGTAAGGGAGCTACCTAAGTATGATGGTTTAAGTGAGGTGGATGACTTCTTGAGCAGGATTGAAAGAGAAGTGCTGGAAGAACAATGTTTGGAAGATTTGAAATAGGTACTACGCACTATGCCCGTGAGGTGGTGGGGTACACACCAAAGAAATTTTGAGGACTGGAGCGACTGCAGAAGAATGATGCGCATGCGGTTTGAGAAGCGTCAGATGTGACTAACAGATAATATTTCCAGATGAAACGGTCTACGTGCCCACCTATCTAGATGGATACAGGCATATGGTGTGAAACCTATGTAGAGGCACAAAGTCTTCATGTTAGGAGACACAGTCAGTAAGCAGGTGCGAGCAAGGAAATGGCATGAATGACCCCTCCAGTTGGAACCACAGAGTATGCAAAGACCAAGTGCGTAGAAGGATATCCACGCAGAAGCCTTTAACAAAGTATGTGAAGCACTAACAAGGTCCACAATGCGAAGCGGACTGACTGGGACCTACATGTACCAATAGTTCTATGGGCTTATAGGACCATGTGAAAGAACCTGTCAGTGCAAGCACCTCCGAGGCTGAAGTATGAAGCGCTCCAGGAAGTTCAAAGGAGGTGCGGGACTAGAAACTATTTTGCCTGGGAGCTGCGCGATGTTGGAGCTGCACGCAAAAGCAAAGACTCACAGGGTCCGCGACCGCATGAGGGCTACTACGCTACTGCGTAGGTTGGCCAGAAAGTGATCATTGAAGTCACTATTCTCAATGTGATGCTCGACTTGAGACCAAATGGAGCTAGTGGAAGTTATTTAAGACACGATTTATGGGCAAGATTTGAGAAAATCTACAGCTAAGGGAGCATTAATGAACTGGATTTGGGGGGAACAGTTGAATTCAAATTCAAAAGGCACTATAAATTACGAAGGGCTGGCTAGCAAACAACACTTGGTCATTTGCAAATTGAGCAATTGTATACCCCGTGTAGCCTGAGCTGAATCCTGTTTCACCTATCCAGAGTGTTAATAGAGCCCGTAGTTCCGTGAGTGATAGATTTCTGGACAGACACGATGGCAACATCTAAAGAAGTTATGGAAATTACAGAGATGACTGTCGAAGAGGCCTCGTAGGCCCTGACTGCCTGAAGGCATCGATATTGTGGCAGAAATCTGTAAATCATCATGCATGCCAAGACAAAAGAAAGACAAACAGGCAATGGTTCCCGTACATGTATCCCCACGAAACCCACTGTGCACCAAGCTGTCGATGGAGGAGAAGGGGAAAGCTGTTAATATAGAAACCAATGAGGAGGAGGAAGACCTGGTGGACCTTATCATTGAAGAAGATGAGGATGAAGGCATGGAGGAGGAAACTGAGCCTGCGCACCCTCCAACAAAGTTACTTGCCTATATCCCCCCATGGAAGGGGAAGGAAAAAGTTCCCAAGGATCTCGACGAGAGCAAGAGCTTGCTCCAGACCCTGCTCCTCCCAGACAACATTAATTTTTAGGGGATACACGTTGGATGGGTGCCTAGCTTAAAATTTGAAGATTGGGACCTCACTGACCACGAGAAGTTCCCTCACCTATAGAACGCCTAGCTCATGAAGCCTAAGCAGAACACAGCGGTGGGGGTTACTGAATTAGAGCCATGGATTTGGTTGCATGGAGTGGAAAAGGTAGGGCTAATAAACCTGCTTTGGGTGCTACATTTCCACCGTGCCCCAATAACAATTTTCGTCATCAGGTAGCTACTCTGCCTAGTGCATGGTGGGTGTTTGTGGCTAGAGGAGCCCATTCCCATCATGGAAGACTTGATTCATCGCATTACCCGGTTGTCGTGCAAGGGAGAGGACCCCATAGATATCAAGGAGGGGAAAAGCAGTGACTTGGCCATCGCAGAGGCCATGAAGAAGAAATATAAACTGGAAAAGAATAAGAGGGGCTACGCCATATCCAACATGAATGACAAAGTAGTAAAAGTGGTGACCCAAATACTAGCAGGTAAGGTTATGCGCAAGTGCCATGTGGAAGAGGTACCCATGCTAGTGGTAGCATTGGCTTAGAAGTGCACAAAGGGGGTCTAGTTTAACTGGTCAGATTTCCTCTGCAAGGAATTCTTGGAGAATTTTCGTGAGGCTCAGGAAGAAGGCAAAAGATTCCACTATGAATGGCCTCTGTTGTCCGTAGTGATCGTGGCAGGGGAATTGCCAGAGGATAGTCAGTTCCCCATAATTAACAGGGATCTGTTGGAGGCCACGAAGTATGCTTCACTCTGGGCAACAAAGGACACGAGCCAGATATACATCAGATCGCGCAAGGACCCAACCAAGCAATGGAGAGAGCTACCCTTTACAGCCATGGATGATGTAATCTTTAATGTACTGGAGACATGGCTGCTGGAGTGGCGTGCTCCAGATGTCGCAGCAACGGAAAAGTATGTGACGCAGAGGAAGAAAGAGAAGGCCAAACTACGCATGGTGTAGTTGGCAGAAAAGAGAAATAAGGAGGCAATGGTAGCAGAAGCATAGGAGGGATGGGGCGCTACACAGATAGCAGCTGAATAGAAAAAGGCCACAATAGCAGCAGCAGCACAGGAGCCAGCTGAAAAGGCATGTGAGGGCCAGAAGTTGCCTTCGCATGAGCAAGAGATAGAAAGGAAAACAAAGGAAGAAGAGGGAGGTGTGGACCCACAAACTGCATAAACACAGCTGAAGCACTAGCACCTGACCGAGCGAACAAGGCCGCACAAGAAGGTCAAGGAATTGAAGTTTTCTATTGACCCGATCACCCTTACCAAGGGTGATCTACACGACATAAGTGAGACAGTGCATGATGTCACTTCCGAGGCCCACTAGAATTTTATGCAGCTGAACCAGATTGTGTTGGGGGCCCTCAGAGCATAGTTTTAGGAGTTGCAGGTGTGCAATCCTCAGGCTGGTACCCTTTCGACTAGCCTCAAAGTAGGGACAACTGCAGCAGAGAAGATGCTGCATGCTCGGGTGACAAATACCATAGTGCTGCCCGAAATGGCACTAGCTATAACAAATGAGGCCGACAGGCCTATGATTAGTGCACTGAAGGGTATCGGAATCAACATGGCTGAACTCCCATGGGAGACATTATACGTTCTGCAGGATGGGATTACTGCAAGACTGCAGTCTAGGGAGAGCCGTGCGCTGCAAGTACCAAGCGAGAAGAAGATCAACATGGAACAGTTGAGCTTGTAGCGCGATGAAGTGTTGTCACAGAATCGGCAGCTGGTATAGGTACTGGACAAAGCTTTTCAAGGCATCCCTGAGCTGGCCATCCTAGCAGACACAACAATAGAGGTGCACATCCACAGGCTAGCAGTAGGGGTGTGCGAGACACGGGAGGAAATGACAAAGGTTCAGCTGGAATTGAACCTTCAGATCACAGAGTTGTGGTTGAAGGCGTAACTGTCCACCCCTCCATAAGTAAGGGAACAATGCGCTAGCGCTATTACAGCGGGACTCAACGAGATTGGAAGTGCAGTGAGAGACTACACCAGAATGTTGGAGGAGTCATTTAAGGTCCTCACGGATCTGCAGGAGGACCCCAACACCCAATGCTTAGAAACAGAGGCACGTGAACTCCAATAGTAGTATGACAGCATCAAAGGAACTGCGCAAATGGTGGCCCTCACTCATAGTCTTGCACGGATGCAATAGAACAAAGCGCTAAAAGAACAGGTGGATGCAGCACGGCACAAGGAAGCAGTCCTGAAGGCATGCGTTCAACCTTGGATTGACAAGGCCTTTACCATCACAATAGAAATTGAAGGCAAGCTCACACAAATGTAGGGGACACAGGCATAGATGTAGAGAAGCAGTTCCAACACTACGGTCTCGGAACAACACGTACAACAAATCCAGTAGGTAGCAGCTCAGTGCGTTGCCGACCTCGCAGCAGTTCGAGCAAAGTTGGAGGGACTCGACGTGAAGATCTCCACGCCAAGAGAGTGACTCGGGGACAGGTCATGATGTTTGTGTTGGGGGCCTATTGGGCATGGAATCCCCCCAAGGCATGTTTTGGGGCTTAAAGCCCAAGCTTTGACCAAATCCTTTGTAAAAACACCGTGAATTATGGGCACAGAGAGCGAAGTCATAATAGAGTCACAGGGTTGTCTGCCCTTGTTTTTGTAATGTAATGTTGGCTTGATAGACCTACCCATGGTTCACAGACCATGGGATTGTATAAATAGAACAAGGCTTTAAGGGTAGAAAATAGTGAAAAAATAGGAGAACTAAGAAGGGAAGCATGATGAGTCTAAGTGATTGAGTCGAAGTGTAAAGGGTGTCTTTGGGTCGTAGATTAGGAGAAGGCACTACAGCTGAGTGCAAAGATGCCTAGTAATCCATAGCTGAGTGCACGGACCCCTGCAGCTGAGTGCGCAGGGCAGGTCGACCCTGTAACCATTGGAAGATTTAATAAAGAGAAGTTTACCATATTTCTGTGTATCTTTTACTTTTTTAATGTATCATTGGGTATAAATTGCAAGTTTACTATTTATTTCTATGCAAGCTCATATGAATGTGTGATATAAATAAATATAACGTAAGACATCCATTTACGCGAAGATAATTAACTAGTATACGAATATAAGTAAGATCTCGAGTGCATCTTGGGGGAATAGCACAGAGCACTGCTGTAGCAGCATGGAAGCCCCACAGCCCTTGCTTAGGGCTATTCGAAGGGAAGTATATCAAGGCCTGAAGGCTAGGGAAATGTGTGAAGCAGCCTGTGCGTAGGGAGGAAAAGTTGAATTGAACCAAACCCTTAGACATCTCAAGGGTGCGGAAACCCGGTTCCAGTACCCCCTTCCCCCCCATACTACTTCTAGTGAGACCTTAGTCTGCGCTCTGTGGACTGTTGCCAAAAGAGCCAGTAGTACAGGGATTCTCTTGGCTAATTAACTTTGAACTTGGGTCAGGTCCTAACAAGCCAATAGTCAAGATCATAGACCATGGTGGCCTTCAATGGATGGTAGTCCATAGATCCATGAGAGAAACAATTTCCAGTCTAATAGTGCCAACATACCGTGAAAGAAGTCAAGTCTTCCGGCTCATGGGAGTGAGTTGATCCATCTATAATTTTCATGGAAAATTAATAGAAGAATTGAGCAACGCAGGAGTAGCAGGGTGGTTTTTTGCTCGGTATGGGTTTTCCCCCCATAAACACTTGTGTCCATTGTGTTGATTGGTTTTATGGTTGCATGTTTATTTTAATGCTCTGATCTATGTTTATGTTTTTTCAATTCATGCATGGTTAAATACTAAATAATTGGAGAAAAACTATATAAGTTCTCACACTACTGATTCACCTCCCTTGTCAGCAATGACCTAGTTTCCAACAATTGGTATCAGAGTAGGGCTCTCAGGTGTAGCTTGATCATTGGAGAGTGGATATTGGAGATTTTGGCATAATTTTTGCAAATTTTTTGAAATCGATCAACAAAGTCTTCCTATACTTCATGAAGGTAAATTTTTAACTTGGACAGTGAATTTAGATTCATATTTTATATCTATTAATGAAAATATTTTTTTATCAGTAGAATACAGAGTTAGAGATGAAAGTGATGATATGCCTAAGAATATTATTATGAATAGTGTTTAAAAATATGATAGCATGCATGTGAAAAATTGTGAGACTGCCAAAGATATGCTGGATAAGTTACAAAATTTGTATCTTGGAGGAAAATTGCATTTTTCAAAAATGGAGAAAAATGCAAAGGATTCTACCTTTATTGCAGTTACTAATCAATCCTCCTCACAAGATGAATATGAAGGCATGAGTGATAGTAGTGAGAGATCAAGAAGAAAAAATGTGGAGCAATCCAAAACAATGGCATTTGAAGAAATGAAAATATTGAAGGCTAAATTAATTTCTGCAAGAGAAGAAGTAGAGAGGCTCAAAACTAGTGCTCATGTTTCCACAAGTAAATTTGAAATTGTTGGAGCACCTAGTTGCAACAGAAATAATGAAATCCATGAGCCATTAAATAAGAATAAAAACAAGAGAAGAAGTTAAAATAAGAAGAATATATAGAAAAATGTTACAATTGTGGTGTTTGTGGACACATAGTAGCAAGTTGCAGAAATGGAGAGATCAATATCTCTCATCAAAAGGAGTAGCCAAAGGAGAAGATACATCAAGCATGCATGTAAAGGAGATCTCTATCCATCAGGTATAATAGTCCTTTTTATGGTTATTATTTCTCATGCAATGAGTTTGGCCATAGGGATATTGGTTGCAGCTCACATGCAAGGAATAAAAATCATATCAATAGAATACATCAACTTATTCCTACATTCCTTGGTCACATTTGATGTTTTGTCTGTTATAATATTGGGCCTAAGGAAAAGGATTTCAAGTTGTCCATGTGTTTTAGGAGATCCTACTAGTGAGAGAAGAATATGCAAAGCCAATCGCATAAGAAGAAGAAGTATCAACAGATAAAAGTTTGGAGGAGAAAAGAGCAACAAGGTACTCCCACCAGAAATTGAGGCATGCATGGTCTCAGGGGGAGAATATGGTTGAATTACATTTTGCATGCAAACTATTAAATGTGAAACCATATGGGAAATAGTATGAGAAGAAAAATATGCATTTCAAAGATGTATGTGTTCAAAGGGAGTCCTTGAGGTGAAGCATATTCTTATGTTTGATCTATTTTCTTCTAGTTTGGTTTGATTGTTGCTAATGATGATATGTCAACCATGCATTATTTATGTGAATGATCAAGGTGTGATGAGAGATCACACATTCAAGGGGATAATGTATGCTTCCAAATGGATTTGAAATGTGTTGGAATTGTGTGTAGGAAAGGAGTTTTCTATTGTCGCTGCCATATAGTAGAAAGATCATATATTTTTCATGACATAGTTGGTTTATTGATGACAATAATATTGCTAGATGATACTATGTCACGTGTATGTTGCTACCATGGAGATCTGTTGACTCATCTAGATTGTGAAATTTATGTCTCATGTTTTTATTTCTAGATACATTATGTTGTTTCTCATGCGTTGTTGGATGGATGAGATATGAGAAGGATGATAGTTGTTGTTGATGATATTTTTATGCATGTTGTTGATATGTATTTGGATGGATGAGAGATGATGGTATATATGATTTTTCTTATATATGGAAGTATACATTTTCTTGCTCACTGATTTATTACTTATACCTCATTGATGATATGTTTCTCACCTATGATGGGGATAAGTATTTGTTGCTACTTATGTGTTTTGGTATGATGGATGTTTCTGCTTGGTTTTCCTCTCATTGGGAGAGAGAATGTGATGATGAGGATGTATTTTTTGTTGTTTTATGTCATCTTCCTATGTTGCTACTATCAGTTGATTTTCTTGTTGAATCACATGTAGAGTATGGTGGTGGATGCTAGTTTTTTCATGATTTTGTTGCAAGATATTCATTGTTGGGATGGTAGTGGCCAAGGTGTTGAGTGGCCATGCACTAGCATATGTTTTGGTTAGTGCTGCTACTTGTTGTTCCTACACATGGAGATTATATTGTTGCTCATGGAGGGCTAGTATATGGATGCATATGCCATGGATTGTATTATCATTGTTGTTGCCATATGGAGCATATGATGATGCTCATTGTTTCCATGTACTCATGATATTTAAATTTTTGGGCACGTATTGATTAGAGAACCTTTGTGTGCATATGTAAAATCCACATACTATCATTATTTCATCATTTGGGCACATTTCTTATGGAGTGACCCTTGGTGTCTACCATGTCTTGTCATTTACTATGTATGGGTCAATGGAGTCCAAGTCATGTATTATTTCACATCTTTGATGTAGCTCCACTTTATTGGGAGCATGATGTAAACTTAGGTCCATAAAAATCATGGTTATTGATAGGTGTTAAGGAGTCATATGTCATTCCTATGTACTATTCACCACTATGTATTGCTCCATGATGTTTTATATTGTACTTCATTGTATATCATGTCAAAGGTCATTTGGAGTCATGGTCCATGAGTACTAGTCCCTTGCACTTGGCAAGGAGGTTTATTGAAATAGGCAGAGTGTATGATTGTAGCCCCATTACATGCTTAGGGGGAGCATGTTTAGTCTTCAGAGTTGGCATGGAATTGGTAGAGATATGTTTGACAACCATTTTCCTTGTCTTCATGATTATCTTTTAGGAGACTCTTGTATGGATTGCATCAGTATGATTTTGTGTATGATAGGGGAGTCCTACTCTCATATGACATTATTGCCATTGTTCTTCAGTGTTGATATGACCATTTTCCATTAATTTCAAGAGAGATTTGTATGGTTAGAGTTCAACCTCGCATGTTGTATTGAGGTTGACATCAATGCCAAAGGGAGAGTTTGTTGGCATTATAGTGTTGGTATTGATGTCAACAATATATAGATGTTGTTACTCATCTACATGTGTGATGAGTATGTGGTGATGTTTGTTTTGCTTGGTGGTCTTGTTAGTTTCCATTGAAGTCAACATACCTATGACTAGACCTAGTGGAGATGACGTTGTGGCTACTGAGTGTTAATACTCTGTAGTTTTCCAACGCTGAAGAGGAAACTGTAGAGGTAACCACAAACCAATTTTAAAGGTGGGATATAGCCCTTCAAGCTTCAAAGAGGGCTCTCTTTGTATAATTTTTAATTTTAATTTTTAGACCTTAGGCTAGGTATGAAAGTTTAAGGTAGGTTTTTTTAAATTTTTGTTGTATAATGAAAGAAAATTCCATTGGGCATGGAGTCATAGAAATATTTAGTAATCAATCACAAATAAACAGAGTAGCTGAAATAGGGAAAGGTAGGAAAACTCTTGGATCTCATGAATTATATGTGGTATGAATAAGATTAATAGGAGGTAATATTCAATTAAATAGAAAGCATACTTAAATGAATTTTATATTTAATCTCAGAAGGAAAACATTAATATTGTTTCACAAGCTAGAGCAAAGTATTATAAGTAAATTCAGCTCTTACCCTTCTTGTAACAACCAGGAAAGAACATTCATGTGAAAGCTTAGAAGGAGAAACACATTAACAAAGAGGAAAACATCACCTTTTATTTTCCACAAGAATCTTGAAAGAGTACTTCCTCTATATTTCTGAAATTGATTACTTCAAAATATACTTCAATGCTCACAATCAAAGAAAATATCTTCTCTTTTCCATAATCCAACCCTTTCTAAATATTTTTACAAAATATTTATATAGTTTCTCTTGAACTATATCAGACCTCAAAACAACCAAATTACAAAATAATATCTACCAGAAGATGTAGATATGTCAAAAATAGAACTAACTAATACGAAATCTGGACTAATTCGGATGTTCTGTTCACACTTTGAGGAGAGTTGTCGCTGAATATAGCTACGTTTATGCTTCTCCCATTTGCCTACTTCCCAATCTGTAGGATTCCTATTTAACCTTATTCAATGAGCTCCAACAATTTATCCCACCACTCTTCACTAGGAATGGACACATTTACCATACTACGAAATATCTCATTTACTTCTGTATATGTTTGAAAAATTGGTTTGTTTATAAATAGATGATGGATTTCATACTAAATGAAGAGATCATATTGTAGTCCTTCATTGAAAGCTTCTCCACCTATTTTTCCTTTTAATTTAGTGAATTTGGATGCGTCTGCAACTATATTACACAAATGATTCTGATAATTTTTAATGGAATCAATTTTCCATTACAAGCTATTAGGGCTAGGAACCCTTTATCCTACAATAAACCAAATTTTCTATTAAATATTTTCACCTGAAGTTTTAATTCTTTAAATTTTTTCTCCAATTGTATCATGAGGTTCTTCTTTGTTAAGAATCTCTTCACTTCAATGATTGTGTTTGTTCTGTCTTGAATGTGGAGTTCTTCAATCTCCTTCTAGTTTTGAATTCAACATTTTAATAATTCGGTGTGCTTCTGATGGCTTGTATTATATCTCAATATTTTTTTTTCTCAATTGTTGTCCTGACATGTTACACTAGTTCCTCCTGCTAAAATATGATCTAAATTGATGACCATAACTCTATAATATTTTCATTTATATTATGCCATATGATTCACTTAGTATCTTCCAACATTTGAGTTGTTAAAGACTGATTCTCATATTTTTAAATTTGTTGATTCAGTTTGAATTTTCTCCACACCTCTGCTAGATATGCATTATTGTCTTTGATTTGTTTTCCTCCATTGTTTTCGGTGCTTCCATTAAATTATAATTCTCCCTGTTTTTTAATGATATTTCTCCCAAAGCTTTTACTAGCTTTTAAGAAGAATTTGCAGTGGATGTTTCTGTTGTTTGTTGTACTTCCTACTGTGCTGATGTACCTACAAATTCTAATGGTTCCCTTTCTTTTAACAGTGCATCCATGTCTGCCTCCATCTTCTAAATTTGAATGTTCTGTTCAACTATTAATTTGAACAACTTTTCCTTTTCTATCTCTAGATTAGTTATTTCTTTGGCATGAGGGTGTTCTATGGTTGGAAGCTTGAGTTGTTTCCTTAGAGCTTGAATATCTACATCTTTAGTTTTAATCATCTAGTCAGTTGCTTAGATGTTACTAGGATGATATCCTAGTTTAATCAATAAATCTTCTAAAGATTTGGTTCTAGTGACTTTGGCCAAAGATGAAATTCACTCTATCTTTAGCTATGAATGCATATTATTCAAAGAGGCCTACAGTTTTGAGGCATCCATGGTTGAACTTGTCAGTGTTGAATAGATCATTTCATCTGCCTGTTTATGAAAATCAAATTGATTAATTTCATGGACCTTTTTGGTGTCAAAAGAAAATACTGAGGCTTTGTATTTTTTTGCACTTTTGGGGACTGGAACTGTAGGTTCCAAGAAGGCCAATTAGAATTGTCCCTTCTCTGTGTCAAGTGTAGACAACAACTTGCATTGAGTAGTAGTAGTTTTCCCAAAACTCTAAATATGTTGTAGTCTTCAATGCTTCATTCTTCTTCTTGATCTCCCTGTATCTGGAAAACATATACTACTTTGTTGCAATCTGAGATGTAGAAGACATAGGTGACTTTGTTGCCTCCTCAACATATGGGAATGGAGTAGTGGGAATACCTATAAAAACCATTGTGGCTTGCTCCTATGAGCCCTTTTATTCTGAGGTTTCCTCTTGAATATTTATTATTTGAGCATCATTTTTAGTATTGGTCTTCGGATCTTTCTTTCTCCTCTTGAAAGCATGAAATTCTGCAGCTTGAGATCCTAAATCTGTAGGGAACATATTTTCTTTTGGTATCTTGATTTATTTTTCCTTTGGAATAGGAGTTTGTAGAGATTTTTAACTGACAATTTTCTCTTCAGTCTCCTACAGTGTGTTCTTTGTACATTGCTCCTAATTGGTATACAGGTCTATCTCTAGTCTAGGTGTATGTGCATATGGTGTTGCCTTCTACTCGACTCTTAGTCTTGAAATTATCCCTAATGGATCATAAGACCATGTGAAGCTTAACTTAAATTTCATTTTCTTTAGTATTTCATCCACTTCCTTTGTTGTTGATATGGTATTTACAATATAAGGCCGAATATGTGCCTGCAATTCAAATTTTTCCTTCTTTTTGATTGATACAAAATGTAGGTTATCCATATTTAAAATTTCTCTAATGTATTCCAAGGAAAAAATCCTTACTAGTACAAATACTGGTAATATATAGGGTGGAAGTTCACACCCATAGATTCTAGTCTATATATAATTTTGGTAAAGATACTAGTCTCCAACCTTAGCTTGTTCTGTAAAATGTAAAACATTTTTGATCTCTGGTGAAATTCTTGGTATAATATCACTACTAAGAAGACACAAGGATGTATGTAAAAACTGATCCACAAAATCGTTGAATGAATAATCCTCTGAATTATTTTTGACCAAGGAAGTCAAGTGAATGAATGATAGTGGAATTCCTTGTTCACCCAACTTCTATAATTGGAACTTGAACCTATCTTCTTGATAGAACAATATTAAATATAGTAGGATTGACTAATGTTTGAATGCACCTTCAGCTTTAAATTTCATAAATTGTTCATGAATAACATCTACTAGGTATCGAATATAATTGAAAATGACTGATGGCTTATGACCAATTGAAAACAATGACAAAAACCATAACACTACTTCAACCACCCATTCGTCAACGGGATAACCTAATATGAAAGAAATAACTTGCCTTGACATTTTAGGGAAAATAGAAGCAGAGTATGGGGGATTATTCCTAGGTAATTCATAATCCTCAGGCATAAAACATTCAAGAATATGGGCTCGTTGGGGAAAGGTAAGCTTTTGGTATATTTCCATGAGTGAATCAATGGAAAATGGGTGTAAATAAGTTTGGGAATTAATCTGAAGGGCTTCAAAGATAGCTTCTTAGGTAATTAAGAATAGGATTTCATTGTTTTTAGTAATTAGCACTTTATAGATGGGGAGGTATCTAAGATGCCACCATGTAACAAATTATGGGAAAATATGAGTATGGGGAAAGGAAAAATAAGGTAAAAATGATTCACAACTGCTTAAATCATCACTATTATATAAAAACTTTTGATTCATCCAATTATTAAGCTCATATAAATCAAATTCACACTGAGTTCTTGCTATCTTATATTGTCTTTCAACCAAAGGAAGCTCATTTAAATTGGGAACACAGGGTAAGACAGGAGTCTCAAAGACCAATTTTTCTTTTCCCTTATGTGATGACATTTTAGATTGTAAAGAGCCTCAAGGGAAATTACCTTATTTGTACTTGATTGATAATAGAAGAGGATGTCGATTGTAGAGGGAAGTGGTGCACTTGAATAATCTCTAGGCATGAACCTACATTGATACAATGAAATGGCAAAGGGAGAAATGTTGGGCAATGTGGTATTTTTAAAGTGAAAAGGGAAAGAAAATTAACAACAAAATTACCATTTTTTGAGCGTCACAATTAATGGTTTAAACATTGGTGGAAGTTAATGACCAACATCTATACGACTATTGGTAGGAAATTTGGCCAATAGTAATGTGATATAAAGGGGGTGATGTGACATGGACGAATGTGGTGGTGTGGCGTGGATAGATGTGGTGGTGTGCCATGGACAGATGTGGTGGTGTGGTGTGGACAGATATGGTGGAGGGCTTTGAGTGGAGTGGGAGAAAGGGAAAGTGGAAGAAGGAGATGGTTTTCAAGTTGGTGGGGTTGGACGGTAAGTGGTAAGGGAGGAGAGGCCCTTGAAATGTCTATGGGGCCTCAACGTGGTTGATGTTGGTTTCAAACAAACCACTTTTTGAATCCCACCTCCTCATTAGCCTTCGGGAGGTCGGGGGGTGAACATCGTTCCCTACCATTGATTTTGGCGAGGATGATCTCATTCATCCAAAAGCACCAGTTCTTTATTAAAAAATGACAAAACATCATGTCAACTTTTATTCACCATTTAAACCATACTTTTGCTAATTTAATCAAGATTTAAGGATAATAAACAAAACAACTTAGGAAACATTTTGGCTGGCATGCCCTTTTGAGGATTATATTTCATTCATTTTTCTTTAAATACTTTTATTTTATTCCTCTCTTCATTTTTTCTCTATTTTTCTTTCTTTTTTATTTTTCTTTCTTTTTTATTTTTCTTTCTTTTTTTTCTATTTTTTTTAACAACTAAACAACTTAAAATGAAAAATAATTTACAACATCCCACTGGGATAAATGGCTAGATAATCATACCTTGATCACTATATTTATAGGACCCTAATAGTGGCTCCAATGGGGATGGCATCCTCCCTATGAGGTGCCAAGAACACTGTAGACTAGTAGCCTTCTCCATTGGGCATTTATTTAACCTTCAAACAATTGAAATTGACCTGATTAACTAGAAATTCATTACATATGGTAGCAATTCAATTTGGAACTTAGGGCCTTCACTCTGGCCTTCAATTTTTTATGACAACCACCCATACCTATAGTACTTGGAACACTAAAATGGTATATACAATGTTGTTGGTTTAAACCAGCGAAATTTAGGTAAAGTAACATTTGAGTAACCTTCCATTGACAGACCCTCCATCTAGTCATTCTCCTAATATATCTTTTAACAGAAAAACATTGATCCCACAAAAAGCTTCAATTTTATAAGATCCCTTCTATAAACTGCCAAATTTTCCATGTTTTCCCTCTTCCTCATTTATGGCATCCCATTTTAACACAAGGTAATTAAGATGAAAATCATCATCTTTCACTCTGTGATCATGAATTATTTTGATCTTATCCTGAATTATCTGTGTGTTGTTGTAGACTTGTTCTATGGTCTACTGCAATTGTATCATTTGATTTAGTCTTCTTTGCGCATCATTTTTTTCAACCTCTAATTCTTGCAATAATTTCAATGTTGGAATTCCTAGGGAGGTAGGGGAAACTGCATCAACTCCATAAACTAGTTGGAAAGGTGACATTCCAATTTATTTCTTAGTGCTTACCCTATCAATCAATAGAGCATTTATCAACTTTTTGTGCCAAGATTTCTTATTCTCTAGTAACAAATTATTTACTATATTGACCAAGATATTGTTAGAATATTTTGCTAACCCATTTCCTTGAGGATAATAGGCAGTAGAATGTCCTAGAACTATATGATATTTATTACAAAAATATACCATCATCTTAGATTTAAAATCAGCAACATTATCAATGATGATTTTGTGAGGATAGCCAAACCTAGAAAAAATATTACCTTCCATGAATTAAATAATTACTGAGTTTGTGGAGTACCTAGTTGGAACTACTTCTATCCATTTGGTGAAGTAATATGTGGCTATCAGAATCCACTTTTGTTGGACCGAAGAACTAGGATGAATCTCACCAATAAAATCCAAAACCCACTGCTGAAAAGGTACTTCTACTGAAATAGGATTTAAAGGAAAAGGTAAAAGTTTCCATTTTCCTTCAAAAATATGACATTGATGACAAGTAGAAACCCTTTTGGGCACATTAGCAAACAAATTAGGCCAGTCAAAACTAGCTCTCAAGATTCTAATTGTTGTAGTCTTCCAGAAAAGACGCCCTCCACAATCACCTTTATGAAATTATTCCATCGTCTTATTTGCTTTGTCCTCTAACAAACGATTCAATAAAATCCCTCCAACATCCTTCCAATATAAATCTTGATTCAGAATGTAGAGTTTAACATCTTTTAATTTTAGGAATCTTGCTTTAGTCTTTCGCAAGCCTAATGGAGCTTGTAAATGTTGTAAAACATAAACAATGTCTGTGTACCAGGGGGCAGTAACAAAAATCTCTGATACCTTGTTGGGAACGGGATCCCCCAAGGACATTTTTGGGGCAAAAGCCCATGTTTTGGGTCAAATTTTGTAATAAACTTGTAAATTCTTCGCATTTTGTGGTCTCAGAGCACGAATGTGTCATGACTCATAAAGGTTTGTCCGCCCTTAGTTTTGTAAAGTAAAGTTAGCTGTAAAAGATCTACCCATGGTCCATGGACCATGGGATTGTATAAAAAGAGCTAAGTAAGTAAGCTCTAAGTAGTAGTAATGAGTTGAGATAAGTCTTAGAGAGTCATAGCTCTCAAGTAAGAAGTCTAAGTTTCAGGTCATAGTGTAGGCAGAGGCTTTGTAGTTGAGTGCGTAGAGGCCTAGGGTGGAAGTCCACAGCTGAGTGCGCGGACCCCTGCAGTTGTGTACGCAGGGTGGATAGATTCTGTAATCACTTGGAATATATCAATAAAGAGAAGTATTCTGCAAATTTTGTGTCTGTGTTCCTGTTAATCCATCTTGACATGTTATGTGTGAATTTCATTTATAATGCTTATAGGATGCGCGAATGTATGTAATTACACTGGTTAAGTGAATGCATGTAAGAACATCTGTTTATGTGAGGCTAACTACGTTTTCATAATAAGATAAGTAATATTCTTAAGATAACTTGATGATTTGTGCAATACGTTGCCTTAGCAGTGCGAAAGTATCTTAATCAAAGTTTAGGGCTGCGCGAATGTCAGTTGTACCCTTTTGCGGAGGTATCGAAGAGAGGAATAAGGGGCTAGGTACACAGAGCCCTAGAACTTAATGACCAGCGTGAAAGCAGGAATAAAAGGAATAAACCGACATCACGACCATCTCAAGGCACGAAAACTTGGTTCTAGCATCCCCCCATACTGCATCGGGTGAGACTTCGATCTGCGCTCCGCAGGCTGATGCTGAAAGGACCAATAGTGTAGGGATTTGTTTGGCTAACTAACATTGAACCTGGGTCAGGCCCCCTCAAGCCAACATACCTATTGGGTAGATTCTTCTTCACCATGTAGAGAAACAATAAAATTGATGTCCAATGCATGCAAATTTGATTCAACTATCAATTTGGCCAATCCCCTACCCTTAATAAGCTTTGTGTGCTGAATCTCAATATCATATTCTAAAATAACATCTATCCACTTACCTCTCCTTCCTTTTGGATAATTCTAAGTAACGATGTCTTTTACTACTGCATTGGGAACAAACACAATTATATTAGAATGCAAAATATACATTCTGAAATCTTTCAAAGCTTTTACCAAGGCAAAATCTTTCTTTTCCATAATATTGTATTTCAAAGAAGCATCTCTTAACCCCCTACTGGAAAATTCTATGGGTTGCTCATAGCCCTCCTTGTTTTTTTGCATTAGTACTACTACAATAATCTGTTTTGAAGCGAAAGAAAAAATAATGAAATCCTTAGTGAAATCAGATCTGGATAAAACATTAGCATGGGTCAAGATTGCATTTACCTCACTAAATGACCTTTTTGGTTCTGCATTCCATTTTATTTCATTGTCCTTTCTCAACATGTTGGTGATATCTCTTAAGATTTAAGCTAAATTTGGGATAAAACTCCACAGAAAATAAATTCTACCAATGAAAGACTATACTTCCTTTTTGTTTCTTGGGGGATCAATTTTCATGATAGTCTCAATTCTACTTGGGTAAATTCTAATACCATATTTGGAAATTATATGGCCTAGAAGTTTACCTTGTTCCAAACCAAAAAGAGACTTTTTAGGATTTAAGGAAATACCGAAACTTCTACATTTCTCAAAGACAATTGTCAAATGAAACAAATGACCTTCCTAAGTTTTAGAAAAACAGGGATATCATATTGATATATCACAATAAATTTGTCCTTTTCATGTGAAAAATCAATGTCAATTTCTCTCTAAAAATGTTCCCCTGCATTCATAAGCCCAAAAGGCATCTTCACATACATGAAAGTTCCCCATGGTGTTGTGAAGATTGTTTTTCTTGATCATTTGGATGCACTAAAGTCTGGTTGTAACTTGAAAAACCATCAAACATGGAAATTCTACTAGAACCAACTACCCTCTACAAAATATGATGCATGTTTGGGAAGGGGTAATTATCTTTGAGAGAAAATTTATTAAGGTTTCGGAAATCCACACATAACCTTACTTCTCCAAGATTTTTCCTCACTAGTATTATATTTGAAAACCATTTAGAAAATCTCAAAGGTACAATAATCTTGGCATAAAAAATCTTCCTTACCTCTTTTTCAATTAAAGGTTGCAGAAAAAGGTTCACCCTCCTTAGATTTTGTTTATAAGGTTCCTGGTCCTCTTTGATAGGAATAGTATGTTGAATAGTACTAGTATCATCGGCCTTCAAATATTCGTATCCCCATGCAAAAACATCAGAGTATTATCTCAATAAATCAATGGATTTTTGTTCCTCTTCTGGAGGTAAAGACTTAGAAATCTTCACAATATTTGGATTTCCTTTAGTGCCTATGTTACAATCCTCTACTTCGGCTCCCACAGGTTGAATTTTGGGCTTTTGAGACACATCATTGAAATAAAACAATTCTTCAAGTGGTACCAAACCTCTTGGTATTACATTGTCCTTTAACTGCAGGACTTCAATCTCTGCTTCATGTTCATCAGGATTCTCACTGATTTGATTCAAAATAGTTTCTTGTCTATCATCTTCAACACTACTTTCTATATCAATATGTGAATTTTCAAACTCCCCTCATTGTCAAACAATTGTCAATACCTTATGTTATCCAGGATAGCAAGTCTATGTTTTACCTCAATCTCATATTTCGTATTTGGATGGAAAGGAATTTTACACGTACTTGCTGAGGTAGCCAATGCATCAGCAAACACGTTTTGATTTCTAGGAATCAAATACAACTGATACTTTGGAAAATAGTGAAAAAATTCAAAGGCAACATTTCTATGTGGCCTCAATCTAGGATGCTTAGTTCAATAATCACCTTTGATTTGATTTATGATGAGTTCTAAAGCTCCATGGATTGAAATTATTTTGGCTCCTAATCCCTTCAATAACTGTAACCCCAAAATAAGTGCCTCATATTCAACCACATTGTTGGTCCATTGGAAAGAAAGATTGTAGGAGTACTTTTTTGAGCTGCCTAATTTTGTGTCTAAGATCCATACACCAACCCCTACTCCTTCCTTGTTGACTACCGCATCAAAATCGATATGCCAAAGGTATTCAGCATTATCATCTTATTTTTTAGTCTTTGAATCCACATCTCGTGTTTTCTTTGATTGAATTTCCATGTCTGTCATTTCCTATTCTAAACATATTTCATTATATAAAATGAAAGAACCCATGCATTAATGTATATATTAAAGTGGGTAATTATTGGGTTTCTCCTGGTTTCTTACCATATATTTTATCAAATTCTCCCTATACAACCTCCTTTTTTGTGTTAAAAGAGGAATAGTTGCATATGTCATATCCATCTGCAAGGTGCCTTGCAACTTTTCTCCCCAAGAACTTGACAAGAGAATTCCATATTTTGGAGGTATATCAGGCACAACAATATCCATCACTACATGTTTTGCTAGGATTTGGGCAAGGGTTACACATAAATCCTTGATAAAACCTAAGCATCTTACTCTACTTGAATTAAAATAGAAAAGGTCTTTATATGGTATGGTTATATCTAATTCGAGTTTCTCCATAATCTCTTTGGGCATGAGATTATGTGAAGCACTTGAATCTAACATGGCATTATGCAAAACGAAATCATGAATGTTAAGCCTAACATAAAATGGTGGCATATTACCATCTTGTGATTTTCCCTCAAATTCTAGTCCAAATAGCAATTTAGATTGATCATCACTTATGTTTACAGTATTTTTTCCCTCCTCTATCTTTAATGCTTTTATAAACTGACTTTTATAAACATCCTTTTTCGTTAATTCAATTAGAGGAACATAAATTTTAACCTTTGACAACTCATTTTCAATGTTAAAAGAAGGTTGATGCTTTTCTACATCTTTCGGAGTTGTATCTTGTTTTTGAGGGGTTTCCTTTGGAGGATCAACCTTTTCTAGACTTGTAGAATGTGTATCAATTTGGATCTTTTCAGGAGGATTTGCTGCAACTTTCTTACTTCTTATATTATATTGTTTATGCACTTCCATAATGGAATTTTGATAACCCTTTTTATAATCCTCTAATTTTGTAGGCATCACATCTTATTGTGCTAATAATAACAAATCTTGTTCCTCTTTGGTCAAGAAAACATTATCTGTTTCTCCTTCATCAAAGAGATTGATTTGATAATTTTATGGATCATCTGTTGTCTCATTTTCTTCCTCAGCATAATTTTCTTGAAAGGGAGGTCTAATTTGTTGTTGATCTCCTAGGTTTCTTGGCTCTCTTTTTTTAATTTGGGTCTGCTGCATTCTAAAATTTGGATTCGTGACCTGAGGACCGCCTTGTGGTTATTTTGGTGTAACTCTATCTATCAAAGTCATTCTTTCCATCATTCTCTCCATAGTTTTAACCAAAGTGTCTAGTTTCACATCTAACGATGAAGAAAGCTCTTCTTGAATAGTCACTCTCTTTTCATCCCTCAATTTAGCTTTCTTGGCCAGCAGATTGGCCTCTACACTAACAAAATTCTTTTGCATCTCTTCTAAAGTGGTTGGATTTCTTTCTCTCAACTGATAGGCCATGTCAGCATCAAAACCATCTGGATATTGAAGTAAAGCCAATCTTGGAGGGGGCTTTATTTCTATTGGAATATAATTATAAAGGTTTTTGAATCTATCTGAATAATCTTGAACTAACTCTCCTGGAGCTCTTCTTAAACTTTCATATTCTACAAGAATATGAAGTGGATTATTTTTAACCTCCCAATGAGAAGGAAGAACTTGATGAAATTGTTGCAAGTTGGCAATACTGCCTACTGCTAATCCCCTATACCATTTTCTTTCTTCATCAGTCAAACTTTGAGAAAACAACCTTATTTGAACATCATCATAATCAACCTCTTATAGGTCTACAAAATCATTCATCTTATCAATGTGTTGTTAAGCTAATTGTGGTATACATTGTGAATAATTTAGTGGCATAGAATTTAATGGTTGTTGCAAAACAAAAGGGACATAACAAGCTACCATGATTGGAATATGAGAGGAAGATGAAACTGTAGTTGTGAGTGATGTTAGGGGTGGTAAAGGAGGTGGGACTGTAACCTATTGAGTGGTTATAAAATGAGTATGAATGAGAGATGTAATGGGGATAGTAGAAAAAGGGGAAATCAAAGGGGAATTAAATCATGAATTAGAAGAAGAAATGGTAGTTTGCTAAACTATGAATGATTTTTGAGAAACCCCATTCAATAGAGTTACTAGATATTTAAGCTTTTCAAACTGTTGTACAACATCTTTATTAGAATCTGAAATAATAAGATTTTGTGCTAATATATATGGTTTCAAAACGGATTCATCAAAAACTTTTTTTGAGAACAAAAAGTCAGATTTTGTTCTAAAAATACTAAATTCAAAGGACAGATCAGAGTCATTATCCTCAAGTTTTGGGAAGCTTTCAAGGAGTAAGTAAGACACAAGAAGAGAGTATTGTTTTCTCAACTTTATTTAAGGTTCTTTTTCTTAATCAATCTCTCAGGATCACTCACAACTTCATGAGGATCAGGATCTGGATGTGATCTAGTATAAATCTTTGTAAGAGCTAGATTTCCAAGGGAACTGGTCACAGCTAGGTAAAAACACAACTTATGGGTGAAGAATTAAGCCTAAATATTTCCTAACTCACTGTCACCCACATGAAATAGGATTAATCTTTTTGAAATCTAAGTTACTAGGAAAGTAGTCCCTAGTATGGTCGCTAGAACGTTAGCACTCCATAGTTTTTCTAGGCTGAAGAGGAAACTACAAAGGTAACCACAAACCACTTTTAAAGATGGGAACTAGCCCATCCAGCTTTAGAGAGGGCCCTCTCTATATGATTTTTAATTTTACTTTTTATATCTTAATCTAGGTAGGAAAGGTTAAGGTAGGATTTTAAAAATTTTGGTTGTACAATGAAAGAGAATTCCATTGGGCATGGAGTCATAAAAATCTTCAATAATCAATCACAAATAAATATAGTACCTAAAACAAGGCAAGGTAGGGAAACTCTTCGATTTCATGAATTATGTGTGGTATGAATAATATGAATAGGAATTAATATTCAATTAAATATAAAGAATACTTAAATTAATTTTATATTTAATATCAGAAGGAAAATGTTAAGATTGTTTAACAAGCCAGAGCAAAGTACTATAAGTAAATTTAGCTTGTAATCTTCTTTTAGCAACCAAGAAAGAACATCCATGTGAAAGATTAGAAGGAAAAACATATTAACAAAGAGGAAAGAATCACCATTTATTTTCCACAAGAATCGTGAAACAATATTGCTTCGTATTTCTGAAATTGATTACTTCAAAATATAGTTCACTGCTTAGAATAAAAAGAAAATATCTTATGTTTTGCATAATAAAACCCTTTGTAAATATTTATAGAGTTTCTATTGAATTAGTTCGTACCTAAAAACAAAATAATTACAAAATAATATCTACCATAAGATGTAGATATTTCAAAAATAGAACTAAGTAATAGGAAATATGGACTAATTCGGATGTTCTATTTACACTTTGAGGAGAGTTGTTGCTAACCGTAGCTACATTTTTTCTTCTTCTATTTGACTGCTTCCCAATCTGAAAGGTTCATGTTTAACCTTATTCGATGATCTCTAGAAATTTATCCCACTGCTCTTCACTAGGAATGGACAAATTTACCATACTCTGAAATCTCTCATCTACTTATGTATATGTTTGAAAAGTTGGTTTGTTTAGAAATAGATGATGGATTTCATACTAAATGAAGAGATCATATTGCATTCCTTCCATGAAATATTCTCCACTTATTATTCCTTTTAATTTAGTGAACTTGGATGTGTCTACAAATATATTACATAACTGATATTCATAATTTTCTAATGGAATCAATTTTCCTTTAGAATCTCTTAGAGCTGAGAGTCCTTTATCCTACAGTAAACCAAATTTTACGTTAAATATTTTCACTTGAATTTCTAATTCTTTGTATTTGTTCTCCAGTTGTATCATGAGGTTCTTCTTTGCTAGGAATCTCTTCACTTCCATGATTATACCTGTTTTGTGTTGAATGTGGAGTTCTTCAAGCTCCTCATTAGTTTTTGAATTTAGCATTTTAATAATTCGGTGTGCTTCTGATGGCATGTGTTTAATATCAATCTTTGTTTGCTCAATTGTTGTCCTGATATTTTCAACTAGTTCCTCCTACTTAAATACGATCTGAATTGATGACCATAACTCTCTAATATTTGTATTTATATTATGCCAGATGATTCGCTTAGCCTCTACAAACATTTGAGTTGTTAAAGACTGATTCTCACATTTTTAAATTGGTTGAGTCAGTTTGAACTTTCTCTGCACCTCTGCTAGCTATGCATTATCATCTTCGAATTTTTTTTCTCCACATTTGTTAGTGCTTCCATTAACTTATCATTCTCCCTGTTTCTTAATGATAGATCTCACAAAGCTTTGACTAGCTTTCGGAAGAATTTGCAGCGGCTGTTTCTGTTGTTTTCTATACTTATTGTTGTGTTGATGTACCTACAACTACTAATTGTTCCTTTTCTTTTAATAGTGATTCCATGTTCATATCCATCTTTTGAATTTGAATGTTCTTTTCAACTATTAAGTTGAACAAATTTTCCTTTTCTATCTCTAGATTAGTTATTTCTTTGGCCTAAGGGTGTTCTATGGTTGGAAGCTTGAGTTGTTTCCTCAGATCTTGAATATCTGCATCTTTATTTTTAATCATCTCCTTAGTTTCTTTGATGTTACTAGGATCATATCCTAGTTTTTTCACTAAATCTTGTAAAGATTTGGTTCTAGTGTCTTTGGCCAAAGATGGAATTTGCTCTATCTTTAGGTATGAATACATATTATTCAAAGAGGCCTGCAATTTTGAGGAAACCATGGATGAAATTTTCAATGTTGAATATATCATTTCACCTACCTATTTATCAAAATCAATTTGATCAATTGCATGGAACTTTTTGGTGTCAAAAGAAAATAGTGAGGCTTTGTAGTTTTATGCACTTTTGGGGACTGGAACTGTAGCTTCCAAGAAGGCCAATTGGAACTATCCCTTCTTTGTGTCAAGTGAAAATAGCAACCTGCGTTGAGTAGTAGCAGTTTTCTTCCAAAAAATTGAATATGTTGTATCCTTAAATGCTTCATTCTTCTTTTTGTTCTCCCTGTATCTGGAAAAAATATACTATTGTGTTGCAATCTGAGATGTATAAGACATAGGTGACTTTGTTTCCTCCTCAACATATCAGACTGGAGTAATGGGAATACCTATCAAAACCACTATGGATTTCTCCTGTGAGCCCTTTTCTTCTGAGGATTCCTCTTGAATTTTATATTGTTTGAGCATTGTTTTTAGTATCATTCTTAGTATTGGTCTTTGGATCTTTCTTTCTCCTCTTAAAAACATGGAAGTCTACAGCTTGAGATCTTGAATCTATGTGGGACATACTTTCCCTTGGTCTCTTGATTTCTTTTTCCTTTGGAATAGGACTTTGTAGAGATGTTTGACTGAAAATTTTCTCTTTAGCCTCATGTAGTGTGTTTTTTGTCCACTACTCCTGATTGGCATACTACTCTATCTCTGGTCTAGGTGTATGTGCATATGGTGTGGTCTTCTTCTTGACTCTTAGTCTTAAAATTATCCCTAAATGATCATAAGACTATGTGAAGCTTACCTTAAATTTCATTTGCTTTAGTATCTCATCCACTTCCTTTGTTGCTGCTCTGGTATTTACAATATAAGGCCCAACATGTGCCTTCAATTTAAATGTTTCCTTCTTTTCTCTTGATACAAAATATAGGTCATCCATATTTAACATTTGTCTAATGTATTCCAACACAAAAATCTTTACTAGTACAAATATTGGTAATCTCTAGGGAGGAAATTCACACCCATAGATTCTAATCTTTGTATAATTTTGGTAATGGTACCAGTCTCCAACCTTAGCTTGTTCTGTAAGATGCAAACTTTTTGGTCTCTAGTGAAATTATTGGTATAATATCACTCCTAATAAGACACAAGGATGTATGTAAAAGCTGATCTACAAAATTGTTGAATGAATAATCCTCTGAATTATTTCTCACCAAGGAAGTCCAGTGAATGATTGATAGTGGACTTCCTTATTCATCCACCTTCTGTAACTGGAACTTAAACCTATTTTTTTGACAGAACTACATTAAATATACTAAGATTAACTGGTGTTTGAATGCACATTCAACTTTAAATTTCAAAAATTTCTCATGAATAACATCTGCTAGGTATTTACTGTAATTAAAAATGACTAATGGCTTCCGACCAATTGAAAATACTGACAAAAACCCTAACACTACTTCATCCACCCATTGGTTAGTGGGATAACCTAATATGTAAGTAACCATGGAAATAACTTGCCTTGACATTTCAAGGAAAATACAATTAGAGTATGGGGGAGTTATTCCTAGGTAATTCAGAATTCTCAGGGATAAAACATTCAAAAATATGGGCTCGCTAGGGAAAGGTATGCTTTTGGTATATTTCCATGAGTGAATCAGTGGAAAATTTATGTAAATAAGTTTGGGAATCAATCTAAAGGTCTTGACAAATAACGTTTTGGGTAATTGAGAATATGATTTGATTGTTTTGAGAAATTACCACTTTTTGGATGGGGAGGTACCTAAAATGATACCATGTAATGAATTTTGGGAAAATATGAGTATGGGGAAAGGTAAAATGAGGTAAAAATGATTCCTAGATGCTTAAATCATCACTATTATCTAAAAAAAATTGATTCGCCCAATTATGAAGTGCATATAAATCAAATTCACACTGCAATTCTGTTATCTTATACTGTGTGTCAACCAAAGGCAACTTATTTAAATTGGGAACAGAGGGTAAGATAGGATTCTCGATGACCAATTTCTCTTTTCCCTTATGTGACAACATTTCAGTTTGTGAAGAGCCTGAAGGGAAATTACCTGATTTGTACTTGATTGATAATAGAAGAGGATTGTGATTGTAGAGGCCATTGGGGAACTTCAACAATCTCTGGGCATGAACTTGCACTGGTACAATGAAATGGAAAAGGGAGAAATGTCGGGTGATGCAAGATTTTAAAAGCGAAAAGGGAAAGAAAATTAATGGAAAAATTACCCTTTTTGGAGCATCACAATTAATGGTTTAAATGTTGGGAAGAGTTATTGACCAACATCTATATTATTGTTGGTGGGAAATTTGGCCAACAGTAATATGACATAAGGGGGTGAGGTGACATGGACGAATGTGGTGGCGTTTCATGGACGTATGTGGTGGTGTGCCATAGATGGATGTGGTGGCATGGCATGGATGGATGTGGTGGCGCGCTATGAGTGGAGTATGAGCCAGTGAGAGCGGAGCCAAGTGGAAGTGGGAGATGGTTTTTAGGGGGGGGGGGGTTGGACAGTAAGTGCTAAGGGAGGATAGGCCCTCGAAATGTCTGTGGCACCACCACATGGTCGATGTTGGTTTCAAACAAACTATTTTTTAGACCCTCCCTCCTCATTAACCTTTAGGAGGTTGGCGGGGGGGCAAACATCATTCCATGTCGTTAATTTTGGTGGGGATGATTCATCTAAAAGCGCCAGTTCTTTATTAAAAAAAAAAACCATAATGTCAACTTTTGTTCACCATTTAAATCATATTTTTTCTAATTTAATCAATATTTAAGGAGAATAAACAAAACAACATAGGCAGAATTTTGGCTGGCACACCCTTTTGAGGGTCATATTTCATTCATTTTTCTTTAAATACTTTTCTTTGATTCCTCTCTTGATTTTTCTCTATTTTTCTCTCATTTTTTATATTTTTCTTTTTCTTTCTTCTTTTTCTTTTTTTCTTATTTTTATTTTTAACAACTAAACAACTTAAAATGAAAAATAATTTACAACATCCCACTGGGATAAATGGCTAGATAATCATTCCTTGATCATTATATTTATAATATCATAACACTGAGGAGATGGATTCTAGACATGTTGAGTTGATTGGAGATCCTGCTGCTGTAGGAGGATTGGATTGCTGCTATGGGTGTTAATGTCGCGTTGATGGTAGATGTTGTTGGTGCAGGTGGTTGGAGTGCTTCTCTAGATGTTGCATATGTCTCTACATGTCTTGGAGACATTTCATATACTTCTACATGTATGGGATGTATTTTCTTGTGTTGGATGTCCTTCTACCATTGATGGAGGAAACTATATGACTTGATGGTGTTGCTGCAGGAGTTAGGGATAATGCTACAGGTGATTAAAGATGCTACTACATGTATTGGAGATGTTGGCACAGATTAAGTGTTATGCATGAGGAGCATGTCATAGACATGTTCTTATCCTATTTCATCAATTTCAGACTTAGTATAGAGGCTTGGAGGAGTGCTTAGGTGTTGGAGAAGATGATGGAACAAGTGGTAGAGGTTCTAGGCTGAAGGAATTATGCTTTTATTGAGTTTTAGCCCCAGTCACATGCACAAAGGCCTATAACAGTGGCTAGAAGCCTCTAATCGCATGGAGGACAAATTATGGGAGCCGTTATAGCCCCAATCAAGTTTTGACAGTGTTAAGGGTGTGACTGGGGAAAAACACAACAAAATATTTGCTTTCCTCACGTTGTTGAGCTAATTTTTGGTCTATGGTGACATCCTTGATCAAAAATTTTTGTTTTGTTGTCAGAAAAGTTCATGGGATCTTTAGAGAGTGATTAAAGTTGAAAATATAGAAAAGGCTAGTGGAGTTAGTGGTTGATTACGTTAACGAGCTGAATCCGGATCTAATAAAGCATATGAACATGATTATTGAGCTTAGTAGTTCTGTGTAATTATTGAGTTGAGCACTTGATTTCATCTTTATATTGGGGAAATCTCATTGTTAGTATGGTTGATTACACTAGTTTATGGAGTGGGAGTGAATTTGGAGAAGACCTTGCAAGCTGTATGACCTTCATTATGCAGAATTTCTAAATTAGTTTGTAGTAGTAGTAGCATATAGCTACAATTTATTTCATCCATTACATTATGTAGTGGGTGAGGTGTGGATGTGTGATTTGGAGTAGTGTTTTGAGGAGATGACTGATAGAAATACTAATCTTAGGCTAGGTATATGTGTGAAAGAGTTTGATTGAATGAAATGATGTTTTGTTGGCTCAAATGGAAAGGCAGATCTGGGTCTGGGGAATGAGGCTTAGTTTTGCAGAGATCTCTATGGGGCAAGGTAGGCAACTGATTTGGCACTTCAAAATGAATGAGATGGAGGGATTAGATAGGTGAGGAGTTGAAGAGGGCAAGAGAAATCATGGATCCTCTCCAAATAGCTGAAAACATCAAGAAACTAAAGCAAACCTCAAGTAGAGCACTGCAATTTCAATGGATTCTACTTACACTCTTGTTTGATTTAGTTAGGAAGACACACGATAGATAATGTCATACATAACACATATGTAAATTAATAATTACAGAGAAAAGCACTGTACCAAAAAAAAATGCCATAGGGATCCCAAAGAGTGCTACAAATCCTGGTCTCAATTCCTTAGCCAAAATGTTGATATGAGTGTACAATGAAGCTCAAGGCTTTCCCAAAAGTCCAACCATGCTAATGACTGAAAAACAACATAATATAGACAACCATATCTCATCCTTGCCTCTAGGGGTCGAGCTCACATGTTTAGGAGCTGTTCCAACTAATTCTAAACAGAGAACTAGAAATTAGGTAGTGGAACAGCTTGCCTCTAGAAACAAGGGAACTGATTCATTTAGTTTCAAACAACTTTTAAACTGATGAATCTACCTCTATAAGTGAACATTTGACACATTTACATCATGATCCATCAATGTACATTACATTACATCACAAATTTTCCATTAAGAAAGTGAAAAAGTCAAACTGGCCAAAGCTGGGCGAAAAACAGAGTAATACTTGGTCAAACTAGCAAAATTTCCTCTATGTGCCGCGCCTGATTCTCTATGCGTAGTTCCTGTTTGGACCCACTTTTGGAGGCCTTCCCGATGTCCAAATTAGTTCCAAGTGTGCTTGTTCGAAAGGTCTTCCTATCTACTTTCCAACCCAAGTGGAATTTTTCAATTTGGCCTCCATTTTCCCCTCCAAAAGTCAGTTCTCCCAACACTACTTCCTGTGTGTCAAAATAGGGGCAATGAGGTCATTTTTTGAGTGTTTTTGACCTTTCTGAGGGCTCAAAACCCGTCCAAATTTCTTGACCATTGGTAGGAAAGCATATTTTTTCATGCCAAATCCAAAAATGCTGATTTTTTGTGATTTAGAGGCTCCTAGCAAAAGCGAGCGCCAGGTGGTGCAACGCATAGAGTAGAAAATTCTGTTTTTTGTGCCAAAAATTCCAAAAATGCAAAAA
Source organism: Pinus tabuliformis (assembly GCA_031772625.1). NCBI lineage: Eukaryota > Viridiplantae > Streptophyta > Pinopsida > Pinales > Pinaceae > Pinus > Pinus tabuliformis. Next base: position 311,128,469 of record CM062820.1, on the reverse strand, counting down.
GTGCTCCAAATTTTTTGAAATTTGGGCTGACTCTTCTCCATCAAGCATTGTGTTGGGCCAAGGAAGCCTCAGCCAAGATCTGAAGTTTATCTTGAGCTTTTTTCCTCCTCGATCTTTTCTTCAACTTTGCCTTCAAGCTCCTGATTCTAGCTTGGCACACCTTGTTTCTCGGCAAGTAATGATGGGCCATGTGCCTAAACATAGTTTTCACGTTGTTGGCCTTCTCTAGCGTCCTTTCCCAAGTGAAAGTTTATCCTCTCAAACCAAGTTTCATGATCATCTTGAATTTCTTGCTCAAGTGTGGTTGTTGGGTCCCTATAATACTAGTGATTACCCCATTACTATTGTAGTTGTACCCCTTATTAATATTCTTGTGCCCCTATTGTCCCCATATTGTTATTACTATGCCCCATAGAATCCCTCTATTGTTATTTTTGTGGCTTTATATTATTATTGTTAGGTCGGCTGGGTTATATTGTGACTCCTTAGACTCCTATATATAGAAAGGAGGTTTTGTCATTTGAATCATCCAAGAATTGTTCATTTATGTAATGTAAAGGAGGTTTCCCCCTCGAAGAGGTTGAATTTTAAGGCATTGATCTATTTTTTCTATCTTTTTCCTGAGCTGGTTTCATAACATTTGGTATTAGAGCTTTGGATTCTAGGGTTTGGCTGCTCCAAACAGGTCATCGTGGAATTTTTGCTGTAACTTTTTTTCTGCGATGTTTCAGAAGCTAAAAAAAAGAACCCATTTGAGAAGACATCACACTGAAGCTCAGGTCCAAATTTCAGAGTTTTTCGCGCTATATTTGTGGAGATATGATCTGAGAAAGTTGGTCTTTTTGCAGACTCCTGAATTACATTCCAAACAGGTGACCTGGGGAAAATCATCATAACTTTCTCTCTAAGCATCGGATTGAAATTTTGTAAGAAGGTATAGAAAGAGGACAGACTGCAGTTTCTTGTATATATTTACCAAAGCCAAAGGTCAAAACAGGGACACGTGGCATGTCATACAAGTTCACTCTACTGAATTAGTCTATAATCAGGTCACTTTGGGAGATTTGGCATAGCTCTTCATTGGAGAATCCAATTGGGGTCAGACTGAAGGCATTGGAAAGAGGACATAGAGGGCTACCATAGGTCGCAATTTCAGAATGGGATGATCTGAAATTATAGAGATACATCAAAGGCAATATCGAGCTCCTACAAAGTGAAAAAAGGTGTGCAGATTTTTTAAATTTTTGCTTAAGCTTGGTTTGAAAAATTATTTTGAAGGAATTAAAAGGGCATAGTAGAGCATTAGTATCGGTAACTGATGCCCTGAGGAAAGAAAATGCAAACACCTAGTAAGCAATCTGAAAGCTCTAGCATGATTCATGAAGAAGAGGAAGAAATTCTACATGATATATCAAAATTACAAGACCAAGTGCAACAAATTTCACTCTCACAAAAGCTAACAGAAGCTAAGATAAATGGAGTGGAATCTAAGATAAAGGGTGTGGAAGCCAAGATTGACGATTTGAAGATAGATTTGAAGGCAGATTTGACAAATTTTCTACAAGAAATACTTACTAATGGTGAAAGGGGAGGAAAGGAAACTCATGATGCAAACAAAGGAAATGTTAATCATGATTTCATAGACTCTAATGTTGGATCGAAGATGCACCATATTCCAAAAATAGATATGATGAAGTTTGATGGCAAGGATCACGCAACATGGATATTACAGATGGAGCAATTTTTCGCTCTCAATAATGTGCAAAACACACAAAAGGTATATATTGCAACTTTATATTTGGAACCAAATCAGTTTGTATGGTATCAATGGCTTTGCTCTCATAAACAATTTATCACTTGGGAAATTTTTACGGAAGAATTGATAGCACATTATGAGGATACAAAAAGCAACACTTTTTTTAGCCAATTGATAAGTCTCAAACAAAAGGGTTCAATAATGGAGCACATTGAGGAGTTCCAAAAATTGAACATAAGGGTAAAAAATATTCCAGAGGAGCATAGGATTGATGTGTTCATAGGGTCTTTAAAGGATAATATCCAACATGATGTTCACCTTTGGGAACCTGATTCATTAGAGAAGGCATTCAGATTAGAAAGAAAAATGGAAAGCAAAATTATGGCAACCAGGAAGCATACCACTCAGAACTATAAATATGGAAGTGTTGTTGCCGCTAGTCTTCCACAACCTATAAGGTTGACACCACAACAATTGGAAGAAAAAAGAGCAAAAGGGCTTTGTTACAGTTGTGATAGAAAATACACTAAAGGTCATAAGTGTGCTGAGAAGAAATTATTCTACATAGATTGTGAAGAGGAAGAAGAAAAGGAGCAAGAAAGGTCAAAAGAAGAGGATATACTCCAGGAAAAAAGCCTAGATGAAGAACAAATGAATCCGACCATATCTTATAATGCATTGGTGGGAATTACCACTCCTCAAACCATCAAGATAGAAGGACAAATCAAGAAGAAAAAGGTAATAGTGTTGATTGATTCAGGAAGTACCCACAATTTTATTCATTGCAGGGTAGCAAAAGAATTGAATTGCTTCTTATATTCAGCACCGTAGTGTCAAGTGATGGTTGCAATGGAGGAACAATAAATTGCTCTGGAAAGTGCCATAATATCAAGCTATCCATGGAATTTCACAATTATGTTCGCTAGATGTTTCCACATTGGAATCATCTATTTCTCCAGATCTCCAAAAAGTCTTGGATAATCATTCCAAGGTATTTGAGACTCCCAGAGGTCTCCCACCTATTCGTGATCATGATCATGCTATTCATCTGATTCCAGGAAGTGCTCCTCTAAACATCAGGCCATACATATATCCCTATGCCCAAAAGAGTGAAATTGAACGTATGGTTGCAGAAATGCTAGAGGCTAGTATAATTGAACCGAGTCAAAGTTCTTTCTCTGCTCCAGTAGTATTGGTGCACAAGAAGGATGGATCATGGCGCATGTGTCCGGATTATAGGGAGCTCAACAAGCTCATTATTAAAGATAAGTTTCCCATTCCTGTCATTGATGAATTACTTGATGAATTGCATGGATCAATTTACTTCACCAAGTTGGATCTTCGTTCAGGATATCATCAAATTAGAATGAAGACTGAAGACATTCTGAAAACAACATTTAGAACTCATGAGGGTCATTATGAATTTTTGGTCATGCCTTTTGGACTTACCAATGCACCCTAAACATTTCAAGGTTTGATGAATTCAATTTTCAAACCATTCCTTAGAAAATTTGTGTTACTATTTTTTGATGATATACTAATCTACAGCAAGTCTTGGAAGGATCATGTTGAACATGTTGACATGGTGCTACAACTATTAGAGGAAAAACAATTATATGCAAAAAGATCCAAATGTTTCTTTGGAGTATAAGAGGTGGAATATCTGGGTCATATTGTATCTCATGAAGGAGTTAAGGTAGACCCTAGAAAAATTAAAGCCATTAAGGAATGGAAAATCCCCACATCCATAAAGCATCTGTGAGGATTTCTCGGGTTGACAGGGTATTATCGTAAGTTTGTTAAGAATTATGGGAGAATAGCAGCACCTTTAACAACACTATTGAAGAAAGATGCATTTTCATGGACTCCAGAAGCAACAAAGGCCTTCGAACATCTTAAAGAGGCAATGTGCCAAGCACCTGTCTTAGCTACACCAGACTTCACAAAAACCTTTATTGTGGAATGTGATGCTTCAGGAAATGGAATTGGCGCTGTTCTAATGCAAGATGAAAGACCCATTGCTTTTGAAAGTTGTCCAATCAAGGGAAAGTTTTTACACAAAGCTATTTATGAGAAGGAAATGTTGGCAATACTCCATGCACTTAAGAAATGGCGACCCTACCTAATGGGAAGACACTTCAAGGTAAAAACGGATCATGATAGCCTTAAATACTTTTTAGAACAAAGATTATCCTCTGAAGAGAAAAAAAAGTGGGTCACAAAGATGTTGGGTCATGACTTTGAAATCATCTACAAAAGGGGAAGCAAAATGTGGTGGCAGATGCACTCTCAAGAAAGGATGAGGATGTGGAAGCATTGTTGTGCGCCATTTCTATTATCCAACCAGATTGGATAAATGAAGCAAGGGAGGAATGGAAGAATGACGAAGAAGTGTGGGCACTTATTCAAAAGTTACATCAAGATTCCAGTACATTGGATACATTTAGCTGGAAAAATGATTCGTTATGGTACAAAGATCGCTTATACGTCTGTAAGAATTCCTAGCTAAAACAAAAGATTCTTATGGAATTGCACACTTCTCCCTTAGGAGGGCACTCGGGATTTTTAAAAACTTACCACAGGGTTACGAAGGAATTTTTTTGGGATGGCCTTAAATTAGATATTCAAAAGTTTGTGGCGGAATTTTTGGTTTGCCAACAAAATAAAGTTGAAACAATTAAGACATTGGGTCTATTACAACCTTTATCCATTCCAAGCCAATGTTGGGAGGAGGTTTCAATGGTTTTTATCACAGGTTTACCCAAGTCTGAGGGAAAGAGTGTCAACATGGTGGTAGTTGACAGACTTACCAAGTATGCACACTTTTGTGCATTATCACATCCATTTAAAGCCAGTACATTTCTAATGCATTTATGGAAACAATCCAAAAGCTACATGGAAACCCAAAGATTATTGTAAGTGACAAAGATCCCATTTTCACTGGAAATTTTTGGATAGAATTATTTTCTTGTCTTGGTACTCAGTTAGCTCATATCTCATCTTATCATCCTCAATCTGATGGGCAAATTGAGATAGTAAACAAATGTTTGGAAGGATATCTCCATTGCTTTGTATCTGATAAACAGACATAATGGGTCAAATGGTTTCCTCTGGCTGAATGGTGGTATAACACTTCCTTCCATACAACAACAAAAATGACCCCATTTATGGCACTTTATGGGTGTCAGCCACCATCCATCACATCATATTTAAGAGAAAATTCTAAGGTTCAAGCAGTGGAACATCACAACGAACATCAACAACAAGTCCTCCAACTCTTAAAGGATAACCTCATGTTGGCAAAGAATAGAATGAAACAACAGGCATATCAACATCGCAGCGAAAGAAGTTTTGATGTAGGTGATTGGGTATTCCTAGGGCTACAACCATATAAGCAAATGTCCCTCAAGTAAGCTAAGAAGGATAATAAATTATCACCAAAGTATTATGGTCCGTACAAGGTGTTGCAAAAGATTGGTACTATGGCATACAAATTGGAGCTTCCTGCAGCTTCTCGATTGCACCCAGTTTTCCATGTTTCATGTTTAAAGAAGGTTATAGGCGATAAGCTCCCAGTTAAAACAATATTGCCAGAACTTGATGAGGAAGGAAAAATTATATTGGAACCAGAAGCAGTCACAGAAACAAGAACTTGACAGCTGCAAAATCGATCAATTTCAGAGTATCTTATCAAGTGGAAGAACTTATCTGCTGAATATTCCACATGGGAGGATGAGAATTTTATACAGAAGCATCCAGAACTACTCAAGCATTGAGGACAACACTTTTTTGAAGGAGAGGGGCATGTTGGGTCCCTATAATATTAGTGATTACTCCATTACTATTGTAGTTGTACCCCTTATTAATATTGTTGTGCCCCTATTTTCCCCACATTGTTATTACTGTGCCCCATAGAATCCATCTATTGTTATTTTTGTGGCTTTATATTATTATTGTTAGGTCGGCTGGGTTATATTGTGACTCCTTACACTCCTATATATAGAAAGGAGGTTTTGTCATTTGAATCATCCAAGAATTGTTCATTTATGTAATGTAAAGGAGGTTGCCCCCTCGAAGAGGCTGAATTTTAAGGCGTTGATTTATTTTTTATATCTTTTTCTTGAGCTGGTTTCATAACAGTGGTCAATTTGATTTTCCTCCTCTTGGCAGCTTGCAGGTTTTTCCTTCATGTTTTTGAGCACCATGGATGAGTGGGACTGACGAGGGGAGGATTTGATGCTAGCTACAGGATTTTAGGGAATGAAAGGGTTTAGGGGATGATATTTAGGGTTTGGGATGGAAATTAGGGTTTGGGGATTTGTAGTTAGGATTTCGGAAAATGGGAATTGGGGATAGGGATGACTGAATATGGGAGTTAGGGAATGGGTGGATAAGCTGAGAAAATTAATGGAGGAGTGAAAAAATGAGGGAGTGGTAGAACAAACTTGGCAGAAAAATGACAAGTACAAACCCTAGGCAATGGCTTTTGAGAAGTTGCAAGGTATTAGGGTTTGAATTTTCTTTTACACAGCCACCATAAACTTTAAGAAAAACTCCTTTACTAGCAAGGAAAAGATCTTGACTTACTTGCACACTAGAAGAGTTGAGTGATTTTGGCAATTTGAGGGAGTTTTTGAGAGAATCGGGCTTGGCAGATCTATGCGCCACGCCTCAAACCCAATGTACCACAACTTCTCTATGCGTCGCGCCAGTGTATTTTTTGCACTGTGGAGGGCAGCCCAATGCATCGCGCCAGCTCTATGCATCGCGCCGGTGACCCAATGTGTAGGGCTTTTTGCGGGAGACTTTTCGAGGCCTTCCTGGTGTCTAAATTGGGCACGGGATAGCTCGTTGTAAATATTATTGAGTCTACTTTCCAACCCAACTAGAATTTTTCAATTTGGAGTTCATTTTCCCTATCAAAAATCAAATCTCCCAAGACTGGTCAAAATGTGCCAAATGAGGCTGCCTCAAGGCAGAGCGCTATTGAAGTCAAATTTTGAAGGTCTTCCTCAACTCAAAATTGAGCTCATGATATCTAATTGGAAATCCCTTTGTGTCTAGTTATCATTGGACTCATCAAGCAAGTCATTTGGCCAACCAAGCTAGGAGAAAACTTGATTTTCCCAAGGTCACTTCAGAGGTGCATCAATTCTCCTCAGGCAACTGTACTTTTGAAATTTCTCTAAATCCATGATACTTGTGTAAAACGTGAAGGATTTTTTTCTTCCTTGGCCTATTTTGGACAAAAACCTCTCTTAGTTTTCCCAAATTCATCTTTTCTTGCTCAGAAATATCATTGAAGTAAAACCTATCTCGATGTGTGGAACAGGGGATTTGTCGAAATGAAGCAAATTGAAGGGGATAAGGGGCTTATAAATTCTTGAGAAATTTTTTGGAAGTAGGGAGGGATGTTAGGAAGTAGGGGAAAGTGGAATTTCAAAGATTGAGTGAGGGGAAGGGGTCCAACAGGGAAAAACATAGGTCTAGCCTAGAAAATTGCCAAGTTGTAGCAAGAAACTAGGGTTTGTGGAAAAATGAGGAATTTGGGGGATATCAGTGATGGGAAGTGTTTAATAAGGTACATTAAGGATAGGGGAAGGTGTATGAACATCAAGATACAAGTATTACTGATGATTTGACCATCCAAGGGAAATTACCTTCAAAACCCTAGGAGAGGGAAATGAACCTTACCTAGGTGCAACTGAAGCATGAACAAGGTATAAAATGACCCATTGGAACCTAACATGATGATGACAACCCTTTGAATGATGGTACATTCATCTGAATGGTGACATGGACCGACATTTGGACAACTTTGACAGGAGTAAAAGCAAACCCTAGACCTAATACCTAGTGACCAAATTTTACTTGAAGACTCACTGAAATGACAAAATTTGACCTTGACACCTTAAAATCACTTTGTAAGAGCATGTTTGATCACTAGAGGAAGGCTGCAAAGACTGATACTAACAGATGGAAGAGGTTTCTCCATCCAATGGTGATTGGATAGTTCATTAGAAACTAGGCGAGTCTCATTGGTCGTGATAGTACTAGCAGATCAAAGTTTGTAGAGTCATTTTTAGTTCAGAAGTAACTGGTGAGGATCATTGATCATGGTGGCCTTCAGCAAATGGTAGTTCATAGATCCATGAGAGAAACAATTTCCAGTCTGATAGTGCTAGCACATTGTGAAAGAATTCGAGTCTTCCGGCTCATGAAAGTGAGTTGATGCATGTATAATTTTCTTGATAAGTTAATAAAAAATTGAGTAGTGTAGAAGCAGGATAGTTTTTTGCCCAAGATGGGTTTTCCACCAAAAACACTTGACTCCATTGTGTTGATTCGTTTTATGGTTGCATGTTTATTTTGATGCTCTGATCTATGTTTATATATTTCCAGTTCATGCATGGTTAAAGATTAAATAATTAAATAAAAATTGTATAAGTTCTCACACTATTGATTTACCCCCCCTCTCAGTAATGATCTAGTTTCCAACAGAAAGACAATGCAACAAATGACTAGAAAGTCGTAAACAACCTCAAAACCTAGAATAAAAAAAACTTTAAGAGATTTTTGCAGTTTTCCTTTGAGAAAATCAAACTGATTTCCAAATTTACAATCAAATATAAAAAAGAGAGTTGTACATAATTTCATATCTGTGTGAGAAGTGAATATCAATCATTTTCAATTATCCAATTCTCAACAATTTCTCAGTTGTACTTAGATTGGGCTAACTACATCAAGGAAAACACACCACATTTTCTCATCATGGACAAAGAAGACTTGATGAGTAGGAGGAAGGTTGAATGACCAGCATGATTGTCCTACACAAAATACTTTCCAGAAGCTTTAAAATTTAGGAGCATGAATTCTTCTTTTTGTAGACAAACTTTACATATTTTCTCATTCCAGACAATTGAACAAACTTTCCTTTTATTCATTGCTATTTATATGACCTCTTATGTTGGAGTAAGGATCTATATGTTGATGAAGTGCAATACTTTTATTTTCCAAAGTATTTTTTGAAATCAAAGCTTTTTGAAGACAATAACTTAGCATTGAATGCATGTTGTGCTATCACATTCATTTCCTCTGATCACTTTAATTTCGTGATGGATGTACCTTCTCTACATTTGTTAAGTTTAATCAAGTTTATCTCTGGCTCAACATTTGCATATTGTACTCGACATTTTTTTTGGATAGGCCACACTTTATTTTATTTCTCAAAGCAATTTCCTTTTTTTTCCTGTTATTGCATATTTATTTGAAAGCCAAGCTTGGTATTGAACCTATAACACACTAAAATGTTATCGTTCTCAACATTATTTTCAAGCTCTATATTTCTAGGCTTACATGCAAATATATTTTTCAAACATCTCTTGTATTTCCCTAGCAATTTTTAAAGTCAAAGTTTTTTTTTGAAAAAGTAAACTCCTAGTCGAATGTGTATTGGCCTATGGCATTGATTTCCTGTCATCTATTTCATTTTTAAATGGATGTATTTGATGCTCCACTGTTAAATTTTTCAGGTTTATCTATGGTTGAATATCACCACATTCTCTTCAACATTTCTTAGGATATTTCACACCTTTTATTTCCTCTGTCAAAGCAAATTGGTTTTTGTTCTCTAGTTGCATATCTCTATGGTAATGAACTACGACATTGTAACTATATTGTACTAAATTTCTCATGTTTTCAAGATAGTTCCTTTTTAGGTTTTTTTTTTTTGCATTCCATGCAAACATATTGTTGCAACAAGACTCGTATTTCCCAATCGATTTTTTTAAGAGAAATCGTTTTGCAGCACAAAGCTTAGAGTTGAATGTGTATTGACCTATGACATTGGTTTCCTATCATCACTTTAATTTCTTAATGCATGTGTATTCTACCCAACTCTTATCTTTATCCATGTTTTTCTTTGGAAGAATATTAGAATATTCTCTTAAACACTTCTCAACATATTCTAAACTCTTTTTTTTCCCTCTGAAAGGAAATAGTTATCACTCTCAATCTGAACATAAATTATTTTCGTGTAATTTATTTTTGGCAGTAAATGGAAATATGTGTTTGGAACAATATTTTTATTTCAACATGAAATTTTCAAGTGAAAAAATTATGTAGAACAAAAGTGTGAGTTCAATGCAGACAGAGCCACTACATTGATTTGTTTTCATGACTTTTACCTCTTAACGAATGTTTCTTGTACTCAAATTTTAACTTTATTAGTGTATCTATGTAGTTGATAAAAGGATATCATGTTCAACACTTCTCAACATATCTTGATTCTTATTTCTTTTTGTCAAAGTAAATTGTTATATATTCTCTGATTGCAATATATTTCATTTTGAGCCCTTTTATTGAAACTACAATGCACTTAATCATTTATGTTTTCAACATAAGTTCTTTTCAGGCAACTTTTTTCTATCATCACATGAAAATATATTTTTTGAAAAAATTGTATTCCCAATAAATTATTGAAGTCAAAGGTTTTTGTAAAGCAAAACCCTAAGTTGAATGCATATTTAACTATCACAAATTTCTTGTCTTCAATTTATTTTGTTAGTGCATGTATTTCCTACTCATTTGTTAACTTTGTTCATGTCTAACATTGCTTGTATATAATGATATTCTACTCAACACTTGTTACCATGTCTTGCACTTTATTTTCTCTATCTAAGCATATTTTTATTCCTTTTGTGATTGCATATCTTTTGGAATGTGAACCCTAATATTCAAATGACAATGCACCTAATTGTTCTCCTTCTGAATAGTTTTTCCAAGAAAGATATATTTTTCCAATACGTGCAATTAAATTTTTGATGGAATATTTTAATTAAAGAAAACAAATATTTTAGAGTGATATTGGCTTTAATTGTTCCTCCTATTTCTTCCTAAATGTAACATATGCACTATTTTTCATTTTAGAAATTTTTTGAAAAGAAAAGGTGGTGAAATTAGTGAACCATACAACAATTTCACTCTTGTTATAGTTGTAAATGTCAAACCCTACCTCTCTCTATCTCCTATATCAACAATGGCTTGTTGCAAATTCATGCACTAAAATTTATTTATATTGAACAACCATGCCATTTTAAAGGCATATTTTCAATATTCCCTCTGGCAACAGGTGTTATAGGCATAATGTTTGGAAAATTTATATTAAATGGAACACCTTCTAAAAAACAACTGTAGCGAACATTGGAAGTTCACACTGATTTTAACTAGGAATATAGAAGATATCCTCAACATATCCAAGCGAACCATTTACCAACCCTACTTCAACCAACAAATTGCATTTCGACATGAAACACTCTCCACGACATAACAACACTTCACGCTCCAACACATCATCATCGTTCTCAACTATTTTTGTTCCTCTGGTCCACTCCCCAACACACCTCACAATTGGACAATTCAATGATTTGAGCATCTTCTGATTGTGCAGGTTAACCAAATTATTCGTTGCAAACAAGTGAACCGAAGAATCAAATAAAATATTTTCCTCTGGATGTAGGAAAATGTCAACACATGACATGAGAAGAATCCAATCATAAAGAATAGACTCTACATTTCTGATATTGGTTAAAATATTTTTAAAAGGCACTTTTCTAGGATCATCTCCTTGTTGCCTGAAGATTTTATCCAAAGTGACAACAATATTGAATCTTTCCCACAACACCTTCCCTATTGTTATGCCTGCATATAAAGGTTTATCCTTGATAGGAAGTAGCTTCCCAAGGTCACCCATAAGAATAATCGACCTACCACCAAAAGAAGAGTCCTTTGTTTCAATAAAGGTTTCTTGCTAACATTAATCTATTTGTATAAACAACCTCAGACCTATAAATCTCATCTCATCAATTAGAAAATAATGAATATGCCTCATTTCTTCTTAAAACGTTTCTATGACTTGCCCACTCAATGATTTCATATCTTTTATGGGATTTTTTAAAGTTGAGTGTATTTTTTTCCATGTATATTGAAAGAAACAATGCCAGTAAGAGAAAGCAACAACAATGGACTTCTACCACCCGTTGCAGAATTAGAAACAGCATGAGAAACACAATGAATAAGAGAAGACTTCCTAGTTTCAGTTGTTCCTTGAATAATCATTTTCAAAGCATCATTGCTTTCAGCATCAACAAAGTGGCGTAAAATGATTTCAAAAGTAGCTCGTTATTTCTCAGATAAAGATAAAGGTGTCATTGTTGCCTCCCCAATTGAGCTGCCATTAAAAACACCCTCTGGCTGAGCATATTTTATAAAATGAATATCCTATTCCACAATTTCATCTAGAACCATTATTTCCTACAAATTACAATGGATTGTAGAATTTTCTCTACAAATCAGCTAGCTCACTGATATCATGTAGAAATTTCACCTACAGATCCAACTGATATATGCAATGTACTAAAGCATAATACTAGATCTACATCTACCATAAACTTAGCAGAAGCTTAATTGAACATGAGCAACATCAAGCATGAACAGATATAACTGAGAATGAGAAGTAATCAACCATAACACAGAAGATATAACCTGGGGAAAGCACCAGCCTAAAACCCCATCTCTGTATTATCAATCAAGTGGAAATCCTCAACAACATACAAAAAGAATCAGCTCAAAAGCTATCCTGCTCTCTCTGTACTCTAATGATGTAGCTCATGGACTACCTAGGCCTGTATATATAGGTTGCACAAGTCCTACAATCTCCTATTTCCTTGCATAGTTTTGATTGGGGTCTAATGTCATAACATGTGTGAATTGGCCACATCATACGAGTTGTAACCTCAGGTCCAACTACACAATCCATAAGGAAAAATATTCCTTCTGCATGCAAGGAATATTCACCAAGGAATATCTTAGAAATTGATAGTACATTGTCCCTCCATCTGATCCAACTAGATCTCTATCTGAACTAACATGCATGAGTTATCCATCAGTGAATCTCAGTTATCTGAAATACAGTAGTTACATGTATGCAAGCATTAACTAACTGAACTCTCATTAATTTAACAAACAGTTAAATTAATCTAACTGGACTTGACTCAGTTAATTGAGCCAACTACTTACAACTCAATATTACAACTCGTCCTTATCTCTTTAACTGATGGATAAATTCCTCAATTAATAGATAAACTGTTGCATGTCCTCACATAGACTTCAAGTTTGATTTTCCTTAACTAATTAAATCAAGATTAATTAATTAATTAATTTACAAATTGTTGTTAATATCAAATTCGAATTTCACTTCCTATTTCTAGTCCAGGGATTGACTAAAATAGGAATCTATCTTGAACTACTAAAAATAGAATTCTATTTTTAGCACTTCCATTTTTCATTCCCTATTACCCAATCCAGCACTGATACCCAAACTGCTATTTTTAGCACTTCTATTTTTAACAATTTCTTGTTTCCATTTTTCAACACTCCCTCTCAACAAGAAAGGTTTCCTCTCAAACTCGATCCTATACCTTCAGAATGTTTTGCATGCAATACATCTACCAAGTGTGGTTCTTCCAACAACTCTCGGAACAAAAAACACTCCCAATTGACCTCTCTGTTGGGCTAGAAACATACTCTGATGTTGAAGCTCTACCTGTTGCTGACAAGTGCTCCCTCTTTATCCTCTGCACTACTGCAACATCTCCATGCATCTCGCATCGTTGCACACCTCTCTGTGTTACCCTGCACTATGCAACACACTTGTGCCTATCGTATTGCTACAACCTACTAGCTCTGCATTGTCCTGCGAGTCCCTGCACTATAGCTCTCTCTGTCACTCCATCTACATCTGTCTCTACCAAATCAATCAATTATGCTACTCCTCATTGGGGATCCCATAGCAAATTCGAATCAAAGAGGTTGAGTACCTCAAGGATCTTGCCCCTCCTCCTTGGGACGATCACTCCACATCACCCCACCTCCTACCTGGATGTATGACTGCATGTGATCCCTCAACCCACCTAGCTCGAAGTTTCCCCCTACTAGAGGTCTCTGCATGAGTAGATGTCTCTACTCAATCTCCTCTCAGCTTCTCTAGTTGTGGCTGCTCCCTAACCTACTGAAGCTCCTGCACCAATCATGGCTCCTCCACAAGCGTATGAGACTTCTTCTGGCACTGTATGTTGAGAAGTAATATACTCTCCCTCTCAACCATCAAGTCTCCATCAGTTGCCTTGCTACTCAAGGCTTTGCATGCATCTTGAACCTCAAGAGAATACAGGTTATTGACCTGTGAACCAATCTACTTCACCTGTCTAGTGATGATGTGTCTAAGGAAAACCTTTCCCTTACTGAAGACTACATCATAGCCTCTATCTTCTAGCATCACGATCGATACCAAGTTTCTCTTTAGTCCTGGTACATACTTGACATCGGTCAAGGTAAGGTGAGCTTCATGATCCCTCTAAAAAATAACCGTGCCTACACCTGAGACACTGTAATTTTCATCATTACCCATCACTATGAGTATCTGGAGATCATTCTCCTCCAAAGTACTAAACAAGCTCTTGTCACTGTTCATGTGGAAAGAAGCTCCACTATCAAGAACCAACCACTTCCCACCATGGATGAAACCATGCATGCGAAGAGTGTGAAATCCAACTCGAACTGTGAAGCAAGTGCCTCACCTTCAAATCCTTCACTGGATCCCTTCTTGGATTTCCTCAATGGACAATTTGTAATAAAATGGCCCACCTCATGACAACAAAAGCACCGCACTTTTGATTTGTCAAACTTCTTCCCACCATGGGAAGAACTGGACTCGGAAAGAGAAACCTTCTCCTTCCCCTTCTTCACCTTACTCGCTAAGGCACAGTTCTCTCCATCCTCCAAGGATGAAAAATCATCTCTGGTGCTTCTTCTTATCTCCTCTTGCATTAAATCCGACCAAATTCGTTCCCAATCTGGCAGTTTCTCTCTTCCATTAACCGAGTCCTTGTAGCTATGCCGGCTCTTAGGAAGACCAAGGAGTGCAAGACTCACCATGTCATCATCAGAGGTCATGATCCCTACACTTCCAATCTCATCCATGCATGAGGTGAGCTTGTTCAGATACATAGAGATCGTGTCCCCACTTTCACACTTGATCTTTCGAAGTTTTTCCTTCAATGCCATCTTCCTTTGATCATTGTTATTCTGATAAAGATCTCTCAATGTTTTCCACGTCGAAAACGGAGTCTCCTTCCCATGGAGGCTCAAGACAATGTGATCTCGAACTCCCTCCAAGAGGATTCTCCTAGCTCTAGCCACACACTTCTTCCATTCTGCTAGTTGAGTAGCATCAGTTGGCTTCTGGACTTCCTGATCAATGAAGTCCTTTAAACCATTATCTTCTAATACTGCCTCCATGTGATCCTTCCAGTCTATATAATTCTAATTGCCATCAAGGGCATATTCGAGTCTCAAACCATAGAACGCCATCGGTGAAATAGATGTGATAAGAACTCAATTCAATATTTAGAAAACACAAACTTAAACTTCTCCCTTCTTATATAATGTTCTTCATTGATCACCTGTGCTTCGATACCATGTAGAATTTTCACTACAAATCAGCTAGCTCACTGATATCATGTAGAAATTTCACCTACAGATCCAACTAATATATGCAATGTACTAAAGCATAATACTAGATCTACATCTACAATAAACTTAGTGGAAGCTTAATTGAACATGAGCAACATCAAACATGAACAGATATAACTGAGAATGAGAAGTAATCAACCATAACACAGAAGGTATAACCTAGGGAAAGCACCAGCCTAAAACCCCATCTCTATATTGTCAATCAAGTGGAAATCCTCAACAACATACAAAAAGAATCAGCTCAAAGCTATCCTGCTCTTTCTATACTTTGATGATGTAGCTCATGGACTACCTAGGCCTACATATATAGGCTGAACAAGTCCTCCAAGCTCCTATTTCCTTGTGCAGTTTTGATTGGGGTCCAATGTCATAACATGTGTGAATTGGTCACATCATACCTGTTGTAACCTCAGGTCCAACTATGCAATCCATAAGGAAAAATATTCCTTATGCATGCAAGGAATATTCACCAAGGAATATCCTAGCAATTGATAGTACATTGTCCCTCCATCTGATCTCAACTAGGTCTCTGTTTGAACTGACATGCATGAGTCATCCATGAGTGAATCGTAGTTATCTGAAATACAGTAGTTACATGCATGCAAGCATTAACTAACTGAACTCTCGTTAATTTAACAAACTGTTAAATTAATCTAATTGGACTTGACTCAGTTAACTAAGCCAACTAATTACAACTCATCCCTCTCTCTTTAACTAATGGATAAATTCCTCAATTAATAGATAGACTGTTACATGTCCTCACATAGACTTCAGGTTTAATTTTCCTTAACTAATTAACTCAAGATGAATTAATTAATTTATTTACAAACTGTTGTTAATATCAAATTCGAATTTTACTTCCTATTTCTAGTCCAGGGACTGACTAAAATAGGAATCCATCCTGAACTGCTAAAAATAGAATGCTATTTTTAGCACTTCCATTTTTCATTCCCTATTGCCCAATCTAGCACTGATACCCAAACTGCTATTTTTAGCAGTGCTGTTTTAGCACTTCTATTTTTAGCAATTTCTTGTTGCCATTTTTCACCATGGATATCGTAATTCATTCTGCCAACATTGTCAAGATCAGAAATGGTCACACTATTTGGAGGAAAAATCCGGGAAAGGACCTGTCACTCTACATAATCTCTATTAAAATTATATTCATGAAAAAGGAGATCGACATCCTCCTCATCACTCTCATTTGGCAAGGGACCGCAATTAACATGCCACACATGATATCTTAGACTCCTCCAATTCTCAATGATAATTTCACTTGAAGTTCCTATATATGAATCATTATTGTGAAATGGCTTGTATGAAAGCAACTCACTCCAGCAAAACGTTTCGAAATCTCCTTACTCCTCACTCGGAATAACAAAGAACCATGGCCATACACAAATAATATCATGCACATTATGTGGTATCCATGACTCCTAACTACACTTGGCATCATAACTCCATGATCTCATTGTTTCTATGAAACACAAATGTTCCAAAAAATGGGGGCACTTTTAATAAAATTGGACAAAATTGTTCTCATATGAAATTTCATCAGATTGCACCAACAATCTTTGGAACACTTTATTTCCAACATTCAAGGGAACAAATTTTCAACTGCACATAATAAGAGGCAAATTCAGTAACATATACCATGTTTCTTGTGCACCAATGTCACACTCAACAAGCGTTTATGAAAGGAACCTTCTATATGAAAATAATACAAGATGGTTAGATCCACCTGCACTTGCAACCCTTGTCAGAATTTCATGATGTCTTTTAGATCTTCTTTCTACATTTGAAGCATATTTTACAAAGTATTTTAATAATGCATGTTGAGAAACAACTGCTTGACAATCAAAATTTTCTTGCAACATTGTGAGAAGATCAACATTGTGGACATTTAAATGGTCATTGTTCCATGCTACTTCATATTTATTTCTCCCTTTTTCATCTATGTACATTGCAAACTCAGCACACACCTCCCATGGAGCATTGTAACTGCATACATGGATAAACACATTTTTTCGTAAACAAGAATCAACACTTCATTTTGTGTTTTTTTTCATTATGTTGACCAAATTCTCATAATATTCATTAGGATTGCATGAAAAAATGAGTGAGGTTTTCAAAAGGCACAGATCATCATTAACACTTTGAGGAACGATGGCATTATGCCGGTGTATTTCACATGGATTCTAGGCTATTACATATTTATCAAAGTAGGACTTCTCCTCATCAACATTCAAAGGGTTGGTCCAATCCAGTTTTTCACATTCAGAGCTCCTAGCAGCCATAAGAAACTGTGTATGTGTGTTGAACCCCTATGCTTCCTTTCATACCTACCAAAAAATAAATAAATTTAGTTAGCATATAAAAACCAACAAAAACAACAAATGCATTGTTCCAAACCCATAAACAATACAACAAAAGTAACAACAATGAACCTATACCAGAAGTATTTAGCTCCAAGATATTTCTCAAGAACCAATTCCCGAAATATATTAAATCTTTGGTGAATGTATGTAGTAACTATATGCAAGTACTAAATAGCATTCTCATTTTTTTTCACATGTTAATTTTGTGGATGGTAGCATTTGGTTGTAAGGCATAAGACAATGAAAGGTAGGCCACTTAGTGTCAGCCACACACAACATAAAAATAAAAGTTGGGCAACCCAATTGCGTGACAATATTAGTGAGTTCATAACAACACTTTTTCTAATATGCCCTTGTGCCCCAAAGAAAACAACCAAATAACATTAATTTATTAGCCAATTTATTGTCAGGTAGATCCCCAAGTTGTTGACACGAGTCTTGAATAGTTGTAGGTGTAGTCTCATGGATATTATTTTTCAAAAAGAAATAAGTATTTCCATAGCTACGATGACGCATAATCATATTCAACAGGAAATATTAAAACCACTGATGGGTTTCAAATCTTTGATCACAATACCTAAGTAGATGCAAACCATATTCATGCATTTCATGATTGCAAATACATGGATGCAACAAATTAGCATCACTAGTGGGAAACAAAGTTGGGAAGGCCATGTCTAGCAACCCTTCAGTGTTATATTCATTGATGAGGGATGTGCCAATATCTAGCCATTCCACTTCTTCATCGCTTCTAGAATCTATGTTTTAAATGAATCTTCTTATATATTTTGATTCCCTGTAGTCATTAGGCATGCGAGAAAGAAATGACGATGGATGGCAGTCTAAACCACCTATTGAAAATGCAGTAAGAAAATCTCAGTTTGACTTTGCCTTGGTCAAACTAGAGAAAATTTGGATTTCTATTTTAGCAAAAACCTTGGAGGTAGTTAACTGAGGTGACATGGCACTTGTCACTCAGTTAGCTCAATTAACTTGAGTTGGGGAATCTTGAGTTCAATTTAGTATGTTTGATTTCTAATTTGTAGCAATCTATTTCAGTTAATTTGAGTTATTGTCAATTAAACTAATTCTAACTATCAGAAGTACTAGAGGAGGTCAAGTTCTGGAACTGTAACTTCAACCACACTCAATGATCACCCAATTACTGATCAATTTATAGGGTCCTATAATTTTTAGAGGATCGTTTGATTATTACTGATTACTATTATGTTTGAAATGTTGTAAATAATATTCCATGTTGTAAATTATTTCCAAAAAAAGGTCAAAACTTTAAGAAAAATAAAAAAATATGCATGCAAGTCAAAACGAAGCATTAGAGGATAATTAAGTATTTTTAGATCAAAATTAATCACATCATTTAAATGTTATTAAATAAATTGTAATAAGGCCTTGGTACTATAGCTTTGATTTTAGTGCAAAGTTGAAAACGACAAATGGAGATTTATCGTATGTGGTTAAAAGGCACACATGTTCAGGCTCCCGATCACAACTCCATTTTCATTGGACAACTCCAACGTATTTTCTTTTGCAATCTCACAAAATTACATAGTGCTAACACAATCAACCCAAAATAATTTTTGTATGCAAAGAATTCGAGTTACCCAGTTGATATGGAGATTCTAAGGCAATGTACTATTAGTTGTAGCATATTCCAATGTGTATAGGTGGTGCATGCAGTCAGAAGGACCTAAGGAATTATGAATTCAATAGTGGAAAATTCCTAAATAATAGGGGCTAAATTATTGGAGGAAAAATGCAAGGGAATGGGAGCTTGGAGGGCTTGAAAATTGGATAAGTGTTGGACAGAGTCAGTTAGCAAGGTAGAGGGATAGACTATACACTTACCGGGTGTGCTCAGGCTTTAGAAAACATATGTATTTCATCTCTATTCTTTTATTAATGCAATACATATAGTAAGGGGTTTTGAGCAATTTGTTTCCCCTTTATAAATCGTTGTGCATGTGTGATTTTTCCTTTTGCATGTCTATAATTTGTGTTCTTTATTGTTAATTTCCTTCCGTTGATCAGTAGAGTAGCTTCAATTCTTGTGATTTAGTAAATTTCATAATAAATTTTAAATCTACACATTAATTTCTACATGGTGTCAAAGCTAGATTCACTGTAGAGTAGATATTTTGAAGTCGTTATTGCAGGATGATAGTATTTGAAGGATTAATTCTTCAGAGAAAGAAGGATGGATTTATTTGGACTAAGGCTTGAGTATGCCCTTGAGGGGAACTCGAATTATGTTTCTTGGAAGGAAAACATGGAGGAAGTGCTAGAATATAGTGGACTGAATGAAATGATTGATAATGGTACTCCAAAACGAGTAGCATCTAATGCTCAAGATCTAGTAGAATGGAAGAAGTGTGTAACCAAGGCAAGGAAAACCATATTGGATGGAATATGAGACCATATAGTCTCAAATTTCCATGGGAAAGAGACTTTGTATGAAATGTGGGAAACATTGACATATATATTCGAGAATAATAGTGACCAAAGGAATCTGGCACTCAAGGACAAACTTAGAAATATCAAGATGCAGAAAAATGAGACTATTCCATTGTACCCGAGTAAGGTAAGAAAATTTTGTGATGAACTAGGTCAAGTGTCTATTATTGTAGCAGAGTGTGATTTGGTAAGCCTATCCCTTCTAAGCCTTCCCAAGAGCTAGCAGAGCTACCAATATTGAGTGAACAGGAGGGAGAAACTACCAAATTGGGAATGCCTATGGTCTGATTTGGTATAGGAGGAAATAAGGTAGAATACCAGAGATGAGAATTCATCCAAGGGTGAGGATGAAGAGAATAGTGCCTTGGATAGAAAGGCAAAGAAAGGGAAGAAATCCCAATCCAAAGTAGAATATAGTCAAGGAGGGAAGAAGAAAGACTTGTCCAGAATCAAGTCCTTTCATATGAATTTGGGAACTATGCCATGAAGTGGCCACATAATAAGACAATAAATAAGACCTCAAGAGGAGTAGGAGGTGAAGCATTGGATTCACAGTTCTAGCTTTATTTTACTCTCATTGACTGCATGGCTAGCATAATGATGGGGAGCATGTGGTACTTGGACAACGGTGCCTCATTCCATATGACAAGAAATAGATATTTTTTCAGTGATTTAGAGGATAAGGATACCCATATGCACATCAATATGGGATATGATGGAAGGTACAACATGACCAAGATTGTTACAGTCACCTTTTAGAGGGAGTCAAGCTCCCCTCTCAGACTCAAGGATGTGATGTTTTTTCCCACTCTAAAGAAGAATCTTGTCTCCATTGCCGTTTTGGAAGACCATGGTTATGATGTGATCTTCATCAAAGGAAATGCATTCATGACACACATAGCCATAGGACAGGTGAAAAATATCAGGGTTTGTGTCAAGCACCTCTAAGGGCTAGATATGGAAGATTGTGCTACATTGAGCACAAAGGGGGAGAATCTCTGTGAAATTTGGCATAGAATACTTTGCCATTTGAATCATGGTTCATTGAAGATCATGCAACAGATAACCACAGGCCTCACTAAAGGAGCACTAGAGAAACATGACACATGCAAAGGGTGTACCTTGGTGAAGTACACAAAAGCCACTTTCCATGATCAGGACAACAAAGTACATGTAGTCCTTGAAAGGATCCACTATGATGTTTGTGAACGTTTCTCAACAACCTCCACTTGTAGACACAAATATTTTATCATTTTTATTGATGAATTCTCATGGAAGTGTTGGATTTCCTTCATGCAAAAGAAGGATGAGACTTTCTCCAATTTTGTGGAGATCAAGGAACTAGCAGAGAAAGAAATGGGAAAGAAGGTGAAGGCTCTCAAGAGTGATAATGAAGGTGAGTACCTATTGAATGAGTTTAAAAATTTCTATGCAAAAGAAGGCATTTGATGAGAGTTGACAACACCCCACAACCCACAGTAGAATGGGGTGGTTGAGAGAAAGAACCATAGCATTGTGGGAGTAGCGTAGGTAATGTTGCATGACCAAACCCTATGTCTGCACTTGTGGGTTGAATCATGCAACCTAACGGTCTATTTGTAGAACAAGAGTCCTCATTAGATTCTTGGCATGAGCACACTGGAGGAGGATTTCTCGCGGAGAAAGAAGGATTTGTCACACTTTAAGATTTTTGGAGCCTCTATTTACTGCCATGTCTCCAAAGAATAAAGGAAGAGGCTATAGAAAACAACATAATTGGGGGTATTTGTGGTTTACACAGAAACACCCCACAACTACCATGTGTACTTTCCATTCCTTAGGATGAAAATTGTGTGAAGGTATCTAAAATTCGATCAATAAAAATACATGCAGTGCTCTCCTGAGTGGGAACTTCAGATCCCACTAGAGCAGGAGATTTTAGCATGAAAGGAGTAGCCTCAGGATGTTTTGGAGAAACCACAAGTTTAGGAGAAGAGAGTGGAGACAACCACTCAATCAGAACCATCTAAAGAAGGTAGGAAAAGGACTAGAGAAGCTAAGAGACTTGTGCAGGATGTGAGGGAGAATGTGGGTGCTTCTTCAAATCAGCGTGGGAAGAGAAGGTGACCAGATAGGTACACTGTGTTATGCTATTAACCTACAAGATGAAACCAGAATACCAAATATGCAAAGAAATATACCCAAAACATAGAACAGTGAGAATTAACAACAAGTATTTTATTATTCAGAAAGCAATGTTCACTTGCCTCTTTGAGGGGGCAACCTCCAATAGAGCAGAGCTCGATTACAAAGTAAGACATAATGGTCCTTGCAGGGAGTCTCTATCCTTTATATAGGATTCATACATGTAATACCATGGGGCAATACCATGGTTCTTATTAATACCATCTATCTAATACCATGGCCCATTTGCAACTAATTGTGGTCCCATCATTAAATGCGGGTTAACCATTTACAATTATTAATATGGGCTTTATTGACTCTTTACTAGCTATAACTATGACTCGATCCTATTACATAAATAAGGGGGTTAGGGTGGGACCCTAAAATGCCCTCCCCCATAAGAATAGCCTTGTCCAAGGTTGAAGCTGCGGAATGTGTTGAAGAATAGTGGTTGGTTCCCAGGTTGCATCTTCCAGAGAAGTGTCTGTCCACTTGATGAGGACTTCCTTGATCATGCGGCCACGCAGGTGCCATTCTCGTGTGTCCAGGACCTGTTCAAGTTGGAGCCAGATTGACCCTTCTTCATCCAGTTCAGGTAGACTGGTTTGAATTTTGCATTTGTTCCCAATCACTTTCTTCATGCATGAGACATGGAAAACTGGATGGATTTTTGTAGTGGGTGGCAAAGCTAGCTTGTAGGCCACTTCTCCAATGCACTGAAGTACTTGATATAGTCCGTAGAATTTTGGAGAGAGTTTTTGACAACCCTTGTCTTTGAGTGATGTTTGCTTATATGGTTACAGCCTCAAAAATAGCTAATCCCCTTCTTGAAATTGGCGTTTTGAGTGATGTTGATCTACCTGTTGCTTCATGTGGTTTTGAGCTTGATGAAGATTCTCTCTAAGATGGGCCAACATGGTTGTGCGGTTCTGTAGGAGTTGATCCACTACTTGTACCTTCGAGCACCCCTTGATATAAGAAGTAGGGGATGGAGGGAGTTGACCATAAACTGCTTCATATGGAGTCATGTTGGTGGTGGCATGATAGTTGGTGTTATACCACCATTCAGCGAGAGGTAACCACTGTACCCAAAGATGTTGCTTTTCTGAAGTGAAACACCTAAGGTATGTTTCCAGACATTTCTTGACTACTTCAGTTTGACCATCATTTTGTGGATGATAGGAAGTACTAAGTTGTAGTTGGGTACCTTGTAGCCGGAAGAGTTCCTGCCAAAAGTTACTGGTGAAGACCGGCTCACGATCAAACACAATGGAAGTGGGCATGCCATGCAATTTGAAGATCTGATCCAGGAAAGATTGAGCAACCAAAGTTGGTGTAAAAGGGTGGGGTAGGGCACAAAAATGAGCATACTTAGAAAGTCTGTCCACAACCACCATGATGACTAACTTATTTCCTGACTTTGGAAGAGCTGTAATGAAATCCATAGAAACCTCCATCCATATGGATGCCGAGATGGGTAATGGTTTTAATGTGCGTGGTGCTTTGATTGTTTCTCCTTTGTGACCCTAATAGATGTCACATTCAGCTACAAAAGTAAGAATGTCCTTTTTCATGCCTTTCCAAAAAAATGATCTTCGAGTGTGAGCATACGTCTTCTAAAAGCCTGAATGTTCTGCAGTGAGAGATGAGTGCAACTCTGCCAAAATGTAGCTTTTAAGGGTGGATGCTGGTGATATGACGACTCTGTCCTTGTAGCGAAGAATCTCATCTTGCCACGAGTAGCCCTATGTGGAGTTTGGATCCGCCTGCAATTGAGTAATGAGTTGGGAGAGCCAGGGATGTGAAAACCATTCCTTGCGAGCCTCTTCAATCCATTCTAGAATGGGAAGCGAAATTGCGAGCAGGGTACTTTCCTCCTATGAACTGTGATCAGTAGCATCAATTTGAAAGAATTTGGGCTCCTTGCATTTATGCCTTGGGGATTATTTTTAACCTTGAGTGTTTGGGTAGTGCTATCAGCCTGTGGGGGATGACCCTTAGTGGTGAAATTTGGGTGATTGAATTGGGTTGCTAACGCATGTTCTACTCACGAGCTATCCTGCAAGCCTCTTGCCATGAGGGAGGGTGGTGCAGTCAAACGTGGGCTTGTATGGCTTCTTTAAGACCACTGATAAAACATTCCGTGTAGAACTCATCTTGTAGACCTCCAGTGCGTAAAGCTAAGGCTTCAAAGGCTATAATATATTCATCCACTGTTCCTATTTGTCGGAGCTTAGTGAGACGACCCAAAAAGGAAGAGTCATGGTCAAAAAGATCCATAAGAGCTTTTTTGAATGTCTCCCAAGTCAAGGGCCTTCCATAGCAACATTGATGCCATTTCCACCATTTCCATCTTTAATTGTCCAAGTACATGATACCCACACTAAGATGAGTGGCATTATCCAGGATGTAATTCAGATTGAAATATTTCTCCATTTGTGCTATCCATGTTGCCAGGTGAGAGCCATCAAATTTATACATGTCTAGCTTGGGTGGTCACAGACGGGATTGTTGGTGGGGGCCAAAGAGGTGAAGAGACTAGATAGACTCACCCTCACTGTGTTCAGTGCCAATATGTGCCTCCTCATAGGCTTCCGCCTTGCCCATAGAGAGTGCTGTAGTTATTCCCTTCAGCTGTGCTTGGATTTCTTTCAAGGATGCTTCAAGGCTATCCATCCTCTCATTCGCCATAGCTTGATTTCTAGTTTGTACCATGCACCAAGCTGATTTACTTGAAATTGGGGACCACCTGAATTTTTTGGCACTAGCAATTGAATGGTACCACCTTGATCAGCTCGTCGTCCTGATTCTTATGTGCTAAGTCACCAATAAGCATCCTGGGGGGTCTCAAACTCATTTTTTCTTTTTTACTCTGAACGGAGTTTTACTCCTTGCTTAGGAAACTTGCAGTGGCCGAATCCCGGAAATGTCAATGTTGCCAAAAGTCCTGCAAAAATCGTGCCCAAGTATAGGAACCCACAAAACTACTGAGATCTGGATGGTGGATCTGAGAAATCTGAATGGCTAATCTGATAGATCTGAACGGCGGAACTGATTACTGTTGCAGATTTGATGGATCTAATAGAACTGAATGGTTGTTCTAATAAATCTGAACGATAGAACTGATTGCTGCTGCTGCAAAACCCCACTTACGATATATGATCTGGCAGAGATTATGCGTGATCTCGAGATAGAGAAGGGAACTATGGTCTCTAGGAGTGTTAGGTGCTACAGATCTCAATATACATAAGGGTATGACAGTAGTACTCGGCCCAATTTTTCAGGGCACTAACCAAGGAGGATCAACAGTACCCTTAGTCGTACAACCTGACTACCCTATCATACGGGTGAGTAATCTCTCCGAGTGTTGTTCTTGGTGTACTGTAGTAGCAAGACGACTGACGGTTTATCTATGGCGAGGTTTCAAGGGAGCTAGGGGGCTTCCGATATACCCAGAAGGTACTTGGAAGACAGTCTGTGCGTGGTTCTGTCTAATGCGCCACTACTCGAAGGGGTACCCACAAGGGTTACAAGGGAGTCCAACAAGCATGACCACCTCTTGTATTTCCTGCATGCATGCCTCCCCAAATCTATAGGTTTTTGTGCTCAATGATAGATCTTGTGGTTTAAAGACACCAGAACATGTCTCTAGCCAAAAAAAAAATTGCTAAAAAAAGGAGATCCCACTGGCCTTGGAAAGCACTCTGATACCACTTGTTATGCTCTTAACCTACAAGACGAAACCAGAATACCAAATCTGCGAAGGAATATACCCAGAACATAGAACAGTGAGAATTAACAGTAAGTATTTTATTATTCAGAAAGCAATGTTCACTTACCTCTTTGAGGGGGCAACCTCCAACAAAGCAGAGCTCGATTACAAAATAAGACACGATGGTCCTCACAGGGAGTCTCTATCCTTTATATAGGATTCATACATGCAATACCATGGGGCAATACCATGGTTCTTATTAATACCATCTATCTAATAACATGGCCCATTTGCAACTAATTGTGGTCCCATCATTAAATGCGAGTTAACCACTGACAATTATTAATATTGGCTTTATTGACTCTTTACTAACTATAACTATGACTCGATCCTATTACATAAATAAGGGGGTTAGGGTGGGACCCCAACACATTGGCTACATTGCTCTAATGACTAAGCCTGTAGATACTGAGCCATCCTCTTTTGAGGAAGTAGTAGAGAAACTAGTATGGGTTGATGCAATTGTGGAGTATGAATCCACTGTAAAGAATAGTGTTGAGGAAGTGGTCCTAAGACCAATAGACAAATCAGTTGTAGGTTCGACATGGATCTTCAAGGTTGCTGCATTGTTATAGCATCATTTATCACCTTTATATACTTTATGCTCTGAGTCATGGCCTTGGGCAGCCCTTTCACTTAAAACTTAGTCCAATTATTAAAAAACATTATTTTAAATTCCATACGTGACTATGTCCTTCCAAAAACACATGCATACATGGTTCCATCTATACCCAACTCGTATATATGATTTAAAATATGAAGAAAACATAACTCCCTATTTTTTGGGTGGGGTTTACTCATTACACCGGAAGCCTACCTACAGGAGCTCGTGGCCTAGTTATATCCCAACTTAAAAAACTATTTTGAGGTGATATAAATACACCTCACAGGGAAGGCCTAGGGGTAGAGAAAGATAGGATATTGACATTATATCAAATTAGTTCCTGATCAAGTCTAATTTATCCCTATGCCTCCTGCACTCCCAGCTATAGGAAACCCCTGTTTCCTCATAGAGATGCCCATCTCCTTTATATGGCATCCATGTGTATGCATTTGAAAGAGGATTGTTGAGTTTTGGGCTGGACGGATTCGGAGGAAGGTTTCGCTTGGTGTCGTGGACGAATCAAGTTGTATTCTTCCACATTCTTTTGCAATTATCAATAAAGAATCTCTATCTTGTTCTTGATGTTATGATCTTAATGCTTTAATTCATTTTATAATCTAATGATATATGATTTCATGTTTTATATTTATATGCTTATATGATCTAACATCTATATCATGAATATGCTTTGAACGACTGCTAGTATATATGCTTTTCTTGATTGAATTGTAGGTTTTCAAGCATTGGAGGAAGCAAAGGGTTTGGACCCTATGGGAATGACATAAAACATAGGACCTTTGGGTACTATCTCTTCTTCCTACTTTAGTAGTTTAAGCATTAGGACTTCTTGTTTTATTGCTTCTTGTTGGTATATGCCCTTTGATCTGTTGGGGGGCCAACCCATACCCTAGGGTGTATTATTCCTGTAATAGAATTGGTGACTCTACTGTGGAATACATCTAGTATTTCCTAGTTTGGGTTGTTTCTCTCTTGATCTGGGCCTTCTTGTTTGGTTTCTTGTTTTTCCAGTATCTTTGACTTGTCTGTAACCTAGGAAAAAAGTCTGATCTTCTGGATCAGGTCTAAATTTTTTATTTTTCTTTGTTGACTTTTATATAAGTGAGTTTTAGTTTACACAGACACCTATACATGCACTTTTGTCCAAAGAAACACTTGTATATGTGTGTTTCCTTGATAACAATCACGTATACATGCGGGTCTATCTCTGCACAGTCACGTATGCTTGGTTTTGAACTAATTTTTCAAATGCTGGGTCCAATAAAGGGTTTTGCCTAATTTTTCTTGCTTATGTTTAGTCATTGAGTGTTTGGGAGAGTCTTGCTTCTTACAGATTTTAAGTTTCCTATCTCTCTTTGTGGAAATACCTAGTCAACCTAGGGTTTGGTTTTTAGTAAAGTGTTGGTTTCTGTGTTTGGGTTCAAGGGTTCTCAGTGAAATTATTGGCTGTTCTAATCCTTTGGAATAGAGAATTGGTTTCCATTCACTTATAAATCAGCCCTTACATTTCTTTTCCTTGTTTTCTTTAAAGTTGACACCTTTGGTTTTTTCTTGGTCTTTGAGAAATTCTTTCTTACAATCTTGAAAATTTTTCTTGGTCTTCTTGAAATTTTTCTTGTTTGTTGTAGTTTTTATGTTGCTATTCAGATCATTTTGTTTGAGTTCATATCCTCTTTTCACTTTAAGTCTTATCATGCTTATGATTTTTGTGGCTTGTGAAATTTGAGGTTCTTTATGCTTGAATTTGATCTTGAAGCCTTTAGTAGCTTTTGTTTTCTCAAGAACTCTTTGTGTCCTTAAAAAGAAAAAAGATAAAAACATATTTTGTTGCCTTTCTTTTTCTTTTTGGTTTTGTTTTTGGTCTTCTTATCATTTAGAGCAAGTGTGAAGTCTTTTCATTAGGTTGAATTTTCTTGATTTTGGGAAAAAGTTTGTGATTGAATTTGTTCTTCCTTTTGTCAAGTTTTGGCCTCTTGATCATTTTGAGAAACACATTTTCTTTCTTTAAGAGTAGTCCTTAGAATCTTGCATTAAGCATTTAGTTTTCATTAGGATAGTTGCACTGTAATAATTTTTAGTATTTTTGTAGATTTTGAGTGTGTGAGCGTGTGTTTTGAAAAAGAAAAAATATTTTTTTCTTTCATAGTTTGTTCGTAGAACCTTGTAGAAATATCTTTCATCGAAGAAAAAAAGTTGCATATGCATGTAGCCAGGTTTTCTATTGATTTACTTTTACATCCATAACATCATAAATTTGCACTTCCATTTTACCCCTAACTTAAGAAAATCCATTAAAATCAAGCGCTAAACTTAAAAATGAACTAGAGTTTTTATTTTATTTTTCATAGTAATATCAACTAGTCTAGGTCATTTAGGGCCTTGGAATAGGTGAGTGGAGAGTTAACTCTCCAAGGCCACTCTAATTTTAAACATAGAAGTTGATTAAAAGATTGAAATCTAGTGTCGTGAAGTTGATTAGGAAATCTATTTTCTTTTGGGAGTTAAGCATGAGGGTGAGTGAAGGCGGAGAAGAGAGATACAGCCTCTTCAGTGTGTTGGATCCTGACCAAAGACTGTTCCGCCCGGCTGCCGATATGAACTGGTGACCTTAACATCCTTTGCTAGGGACCACATAGGGACTGCAGGGGGAATACCCGTGGTTCCTGAGGTAGACACTGTATCACTCTCATTAGTACTTATGGAGGGTGCCTTGTGGAGCTTGGGTACTTGCATCAGCAAAGGCCTTTGATTGGAGGTCAATGTAACTATTTCTGTTACCTTCACTAGTAGGCTTGGGCCGTCATTATCCCAAACTATCTTTGGAAGGTCCTTTACTTCATTTTTTTTGTATTTTCGTGTCCGTTCCTAATCACCTAGAACAAAAATCCCTAAAATTTGCTTGATTGATTGTATCTTTAGGGACATTTTAGTGAGTGTTATTTTCTCCTAGATTGCCATAGCATTATAATTTTTTGAGTCTTTACAAGTTCTCTCAATAATTAGAACTGGTTGATCGACCAGTTTATTGGTCCAAGAGGCTTTGCGGGTTCTCACCTACGAGTGTCGAGCCTTCTTCTAGAAGGCGTAGGAGAAATTCTGTTGGTGATTTTCAATCAGTAGCAGCAAACATACCGGATATTGATTCTCCACTTCAGGCTATAGTTTCATTGGGTAGAACTAGTGTAAGTCATGATTTGGAGAGGAACACTCTAGTACTTTCTATAGTTCTCTTCCAGTCGGAAGATGAATTTGAGGATGAAGACATTCCTGAGTCCCCTACGACTCCTTCTTCACCTCTTCCTCCCAATTACCCTAATGTTCTACTATACGTTAGGACCCCGACTCACAGGATGGAAAGACTTGGTTTTTATCGTCCTTTTCCTTTGATGGCCACTATTAGGAGCATGAATATGACTATGAGTGCTACTAGTGAGCATAATCCTCTTTCAGTTCAAGGAGGAGGTACTATTTCTATATCTACTATCACTCATAGTACTACAATATTTTTCTCTACCTCCATTCCATATTCGAGTGGAGGTGCCCAAGCTTTTGCTTCCCACACTGGTTCCTTCCCCTTTGGGATGCCTTCTAGTGCAATTCCCCTGGTTCCTTTAACCATCCCATCTGTTGTTTCCACAACTATGACTTCTATGGCTAGTGGTTCAGCCTCTTTTTATTGTTTTCCTTTTGGAAGTGATCATATACCTCATTCTAATCCTTCTTTAGGATCTCTTCCTTTCTCCGCTCAAGGTCAAAGTTATAATCCTTTTCAAGGATGGACTAACCCTTCTTTTAGTGGTTTAGGAACCAAGAATCAGTTTTCTTTTGGTCAACAGGGGAATAGGCCTTACTCCTCCGTAAGTACCTTTCAAGGTTATTCTCCCTTCGCCAATGCATGGGACCCTTACTAAGGGCTCTCCTCTCCTTTTAATACTTCGCTTGGGGAAAATATTCCTGGTTATGGTAATTTTTTGGTAGGAGATGGTCAAACTCCAGATTTTTCTAGACCACAAGGTTTTCCTTGTGGTTCAGTTTCTTCTATGAATAATCCTTGGCAACATGGTGCTTCTACATATATAGGATATTCTTTTCAAAATGTTGGGAATCCTTCTCATAGTGGTTGGAATTATCAAGCTCCTCTGCACTTACCATTCTTGGCAACCTTAAATTTTCCAGATCTCTCATAATTAATGAATGATCTAATCCGATATAATCTCGCCTGGCCTCTGGTTCCCACCAAACTTCAATAAGATATTCCAAAATTCGAAGGAAATTCTAGGGAGGATCTGGCTGACCATATAACAAAATTCCATTTATGGTGTTCGTATAACTCCCTAATTGACGATTCAATCAGGTTGAGATTGTTTCAACACACCTTAACTGGAAATTATGTGAAATGGTATATAGAGCTTAATGGGGGTACCTTTCCTTCATTTGGTGAATTGACTACTATGCTTTTGAACCATTTCCAGTTGCTCGTTCAATATGATGTTGGAACTGAGTTATTGGCTAGATTCCAATACGACAAGGAAACTCACATTTCTAACCATATTTAGGAATGGCGGAGAAGGAAGAGGCTCATCAAAGCCTATATTCCTAATGAATTCCTTATCTAATGGTTTTTAAAATATTTACCACCAAAAATTTCTAAGGATGTATTGCTCTCTAGAGTATTCACCGAAGAATGGGCTATATTTAGAGCCCAACAATTAAAAATTATATATTGGGAGTTTGGGATTCTTGAAAAGATTTTTCCTGATGCTCTTTGATCCAAGATCGATTTCACCAAACAGAAGCATGGTCCCCATGCTGACGGGATAGTTGGATTGATCGATAATAGCATGGCTAACCTGCTAAGCCAATTGCAGTAGTCCTCTTTACAAATGGCTTCTTTGATTCAAGCATCGCCGTTAGTGCCTATGCCTTCTCAACCTTCAACTATTAACAATGTGCAATCTTCTAACCCCAAAGGAAATCAACAATCTGATGGGAAGAAAAAGGGATGTGGTAAGAAGAAAGATAAGCACAGGAAAGGTAATGTGAAAAGACCCAATAATAATACTAGGGAGGGTAAAAAGGAGTCCAAAAAGAAAGTTAAGTTTCCTTGCAAATTGTGCAATGGAGACCATTTAACTCATCTTTTCCCTAAGATTTAGGATTCTCAGTTCTTGTTAGTGCAGCAGGGTTCTTCTAGCTCCCAGGCCATTCTAACTAACTCTTTTCCCCAAGGGCAGCAAATGTTTGCTGGTGTGAATGCTAATACTAGAAACCCCATAGGGGGCAAAGAGGAAGGGGAAAATACATCAAATGTATACCTGATGATTTCTCATTTTGATGTTGCTACAATATCACATGATTATGGTGAACCAAAATCCTCTAGGGCTAAAGCCGCTCTTGATGTTCCAGAGCCACTCCATATTGATACATCCACAGTTGATTTTGTTGAAAATAGCAACAAGGAATGATAAATATAGAAGTGCTAAAAATAACATTGTTATAAATAGCATTTCGGGATACATTCCAATTTAGTTAGTCCTTGAACTAAAATTGAGAATTAAAATTCGAATTTCATCTTAGCAGTTGTTTGAAAAATAATTAATTAATTCATCTTGAGTTAATTAGTTGGAGAAAATCAAACATGAAGTCAATGTGAAGACATGCAACAGTTTCCCCTTTGATTGAGGAAGTTATCCCTTGATTAAGGAGATCGGGATGAGTTTTACTTTGAGTTGTAATTAGTTAGCTCAGTTAACTGAGTTAACTCCAGTTAGATTAGTTCCAACAGTTTGTGGAACTGATTGTGAGTTAAGTTAGTTAATGCACGTATGCATGTAACTGCTGCACTTCAGATAACAGAATATTCTCGCATAAATAACTCATGCATGTCAGTTCAGTCATAGACCCAGTTGAGATCAGATGATGGGACAATGTACTATTAGTTGTAGGAATATTCCATTGAGGATATATCTTGCATGCAGAAGGAATTCATTCCTTGAGGATTGTGTAGTTATTTCTGAGTTTTGATGTGTGTGAGGTGGGAATTCACACAAGTGGCAACATTGGACCCCAGGAGAAACTGTGCAAGGAAATAGGAGGCTTGGAGGACTAAGGGAAGGCATATGTTGTGTCTATTTAGTCTGTGAGCTGAATTGAGGGATTGTACTGAGAGCTGGATAGTTTGTGAGCTAAAGTTTTGTGTAATATAGACATATTTCCACTTGTATGATAATACAAAGATTGGGGTTTTTAGCTGAGGCTTTCCCCAGAGTATTATTTTGTGTTCATGTGTGATTGATTTCTCATTCTCTGTTACATGTGTTCTATTTAATCTTGCTCAAAATCAATTAAGCTTCTGCAAGTTTGTTTGTAGAAGTCGATTAGGTATTTTTCTTTAGTATATTGCATTATCAGGTGATCTACTGTGAGAATTTCTACATGGTATCGGAGCAAAGGTGATCAAAGCGAAGAACAATATACAAAGAAGGGAGAAGTTCAAATTTTGAAGTTCCTGATTATAGAATTCAAATTCTTATCACATCTCAAATCTCACCAATGGTGTTCAACGATTTGAGACTCGAGTATGCCCTTGATGGCAGCTCGAATTATATAGCTTGGAAGGATCGCATGGAAGTAGTATTAGAGGAAAACAGTTTGAAGGACTTCATTGATCAAGAAGTACCCAAGGTAGCAATTGCTAATGCCCAAGAATTTGTAGAATGGAAGAAATGTGTGGCTAGAGCAAGGATAATCCTCCTAGAAGGAGTTCGAGACCACATTTTCTCTAGCGTCCATGGGAAGGAGACACCATTTTTAATGTGGAAAGCATTGAAGGATCTATATCAGAATAGCAGCGATCAAAGGAAGATAGCACTAAAAGATAAGCTTTGGAAAATCAAGTGTGAAAAGGGTGAAACAATATCTACATATCTAAACAAGCTCACCACCTGCAGGGATGAGCTTGGAAGTGTAGGGATCATGACAGCCAATGATGACATGGTGAGTCTTGCTCTCCTCGGTTTTCCTAAGAGCTAGCATAGCTACCAAGACTCGGTAAATGGAAGAGAGACTGCCAGATTGGGAATGACTTTGGTTGGATCTGATGCAGGAGGAGATAAGGAGAAGCACCAGAGATGGATCTTCATCAAAGCAAGATGATGAAGAAAATCTAGCCTTAGCGAGTAAGGTGAGGAAAGGGAAAGGGAAGGCATCCCATTCCAAATCAAGTTCTTCCCATAGTGGGAAGAAGTTTGACAAATCGAAAGTGTGATGCTTTCATTGTCATGAGGTGGGCCATTATGTTACGAATTTTCCACAGAAGAAATCCAAGAAGGGATCCTTGAAGAGATCAGATGGTGAGGCACTAGCCTCACAGTTCGAATTGGATTTCTCTCTCATCGCATGCATGGTTTCATCCATGGTGGGATGTGTTTGGTACCTAGACAGTGGAGCCTCATTCCACATGTCAGGCGACAAGAATATATTCAGTATCTTGGAGGAGAAGGATCTCCAGATGCGCATCAAGATGGGCGATGATGGAAAGTATCGTGTTTCAGGTGAAGGTACAGTTGTGTTTTAGAGGGAGCATGGAGCTCCTCTCACCCTAACTGATGTAAAGTATGTGCCAGGTCTGAAGAAGAATCTTGTGTCTGTCACTATGCTGGTAGATAAAGGCTATGATGTAGTCTTTAGTAAAGGAAAGGTATTCCTGAGGCATATCGGCACTAGACAAACCAAGAGAATTGGGATTCGAGTAAAGAATCTCTACAAGCTAGAGGTAGACCACTGTGCTGCATTGAGTTCCAAAGTAGAGTTGGTGCAAATCCAAGATGTTGGCGAGCTATGGCATAGAAGATTGGGCCACCTGCACCATGGGGCCTTGAAGATCATGCAGCAAATTTCTACCGAACTACCCAAAGGAAAACTGGAGCAAGTGGATACATGCAAAGGTTGTACCTTGGGTAAGTATGCAAAGTCTTCCTTTTAGGATCGAGACAGTAGAGCTAGAGCAATCCTAGAGCAAGTTCACACAGATGTGTGTGGACCATTCTCTACTACCTCCACCACTAAACAAAGGTACTATGTTATTTTTATTGATGATTTTTCTCATAGATGTTGGATCTACTTTATGCGGAAGAAGGATCAGACCTTCTCGAGGTTCTGTGAGTTCAAAGCCTTGGTAGAGAAAGAATATGGAAAGGAAATAAGAGCCTTGTGAAGCGACAATGGTGGAGAGTATGTCTTCCAATAGTTTAAGGACTTCTGTGCAGCAGAAGGAATTAAACGGGAGTTGAAGGCACCCCATAACCCACAGCAGAATAGGGTGGCCAAAAGTAAGAATAGATCGATTGTGGGAGCAACTCGAGCGTTGTTGCATGACGAAAGCCTACCACTTCATTTGTGGGTTGAGGCATGCAATACAACAGTATACTTGTAGAATAGAAGCCCGCACCATATACTAGGGATGAAGACACCAATGGAGACCTTTTCTGGGAAGCGACGAGATGTGAGTCACTTCAGGATCTTTGGATCATTGGTTTATTTCCATGTGACCAAAGATGCCCGAAAGAAGCTAGATCCAACAGCTAAGTTGGCGATACTTGTGGGGTACACTGATACACCCCAAAACTATCGAGTGTTCCTGCCTACCAGTCAGAGGATAGTGGTACACATAGATCTCAAATTTAATGAGAAAAAAGCCATGTGAGTGTCCCTTGAGAGGGAGCTCGAGTTGCATGCAGAGGAGGAACTTTTAGTTCCAAAGGAGGAGGAGCCTCAGCCTGATGCAGAGCAGCTACATGCAGAGGATCCAGGAGTGGAGACATCCACTCATGCTGAGTCTTCCAAAGATGGGCGGAAACACTCAAGGGAAGCTGACAGATTGATGTTGGATGTAAGAGAGAATGTGGGACAACCATCTTCTCTGTGCAGACAGAGGAGTTAACCCGAGCGGTACACTGGTTACATGGCCCTGGTTGGGGAGTTTGTAGAGACCGAAACTTCTTCATTTGAGGAAGCAGTGCAGCAACTAGTCTGGGTTGATGCTATGGTGGAGGAGTACGACTCCATCATTTAGAACTATGTTTGGGATTCTATCTCAACACCTGAGGACAAGTCAGTGGTGAGTTCCCGATGGCTTTACAAGGTAAAGCTAGCAGCTAATGGGAGTGTTGAGAAACATAAGGCAAGGTTTGTTTCCCGTGGTTTCTCACAGGTTGAGTGGATCGACTACGATGAAACTTTTGCTCCTATAGCAAGGTACTCATCTATCATATCGATGTTGGCACTATCAGCTTAGATGGGTTGGAAGATTCATAAGATGGATGTGAAGACTACATTCCTCAATGGCAAGATTGAGGAAGAGGTGTACATTGAGCAGCCGTAAGGATTTGAGACCTTTAATCGCGAGTCTCATGTGTGCCGACTCAAGAGAGCTTTATATGGGTTGAAGCAAGCACCTCATGCTTGGTACACCAAGATCGACAACTATTTCACTGGGTTGGGCTTCATGAAGAGTGAAGCAGATGCGAACCTTTACCACATCATGGTAGAAGGTAAGCCATTGATCATTGTTCTTTATGTTGATGATCTCATATTGACTGGTGATGATCAGTTGATCAAGTCTTGGAAGGAGGACCTTGCAAGAGAGTTCGAGATGAAAGACATGGATCTTATGCACTACTTTCTAAGCATGGAAGTGTGGCAGAAGTATGGGGAAATGTTTGTGTCTCAAGGGAAGTATGCCAATGAGATACTCAGGCAATTCAACATGGAGAAGTGAAAACCCATGCAGACTCCTCTAGCTGGTAACTGGAGGAAGGAGGATGCTACTTCAGGTGAGGTAGTCACTGCTACTGTTTATTGGCAGCTTGTGGGTTCATTCATGTATCTAGTGAACACATGACCAAATTTGTGCTTTGCGGTGAACCAGCTAAGTTAAGCTATGGTTCCGCCTACCAAGCTACTTTGGAAGGCAGTGAAGCATGTACTAAGATACCTCAGAGGCTCATCTGAGTATGGATTATGGTACAAACGGACAGAGAGAGTGAAGTTTTAGGGCTTCAAAGATGCTGATTGGGCAAGGAGTCCATCAAACTGGAAGATCACTTCTAGAGGAATCTTCAACCTTGGTTCAGCTATAGTTTGTTGGTACAACAAGAAACAGATAGCTTAGCAGAGGCTGAATACATGGCTACTAGTCAGGCAATATGTGAGGCCATTTGGATGTGGAAGATTCTAGTTGGATTGTTTGGTTAGAGGATGGATGCTACTGCGATCTATTGCAATAATCAGAGTTGTATCAAACTCTATGAGAATCCAGTATTTCATGATAGGTCGAAGCACATCGATATTTGGTATCATCATCTTCGAGACTGTGTGGTGAAGACGATCATGTTGTTGCTGTATGTTTTGACCAAGGAGCAGGATGCATATATTTTGACTAAGGCATTGTCAAAATGCAAATTCGAGTTCCATAGAGACAGGATTGGGTTAACTGATAATCCCTTTCTTGTTGAGAGGGAGTGTTGAAAATAGCAACAAGAAATTCTAAATATAGAAGTGCTAAAAATAACATTGCTATAAATATAATTTTAGGATACATTCCAATTTTAGTTAGTCCCTAAACTAAAATTGAGAATTAAACTTTGAATTTTATCTTAGCAACTATTTGAAAAATAATTAATTAATTCATCTTGAGTTAATTAGTTGTAGAAAATCAAACATGAAGTCAATGTGAAGACATGCAACAATTTCCCCTTTGATTGAGGAAGTTATCCATTGATTAAGGAGATCAGGATGAGTTGTACTTTGAGTTGTAATTAGTTAGCTCAATTAACTGAGTTAAGTCCAATTAGATTAGTTCCAATAGTTTGTGGAACTAATTGTGAGTTCAGTTAGTTAATGCATGCATGCATGTAATTGCTACACTTTAGATAACTAAATATTCTCTCATAAATAACTCATGCATGTTAGTTCAGTCAGAGACCCAGTTGAGATCAGATGATGGGACAATGTACTATCAGTTGTAGGAATATTCAATTGAGGATATTTCTTGCATGCAGAAGGAATTCATTCCTTGAGGATTGTGCAGTTATTTATGAGTTTTGATGAGTGTGTGAGGTGGGAATTCACAAAGGTGGTAGCATTGGACCCAAGGAGAAGATACGCAAGGAAATAGAAGGCTTGGAGGACTAAGGGAAGCCATATGTTGTGTCTGTTCAGTTTGTGAGCTGAATTGAGGGATTGTGTTGAGAGATGGATAGCTTGTGAGCTAAAGCTTTGTGTAATCTGGACATATTTCCACTTGTATGATAATACAGAGATCGGGATTTTGAGCTGAGGCTGTCCCCAGAGTATTCTTCTATGTTCATGTGTGATTGATTTATCATTCTTTGTTATACATGTTCTATTTGATCTTTCTCAAAATCGGTTAAGCTTCTGCAAGTTTGTTTGTAGAAGTAGATCAAGTATTTTGCTTCAGTATAATGCATTATCATGTGATCTATAGTGAGAATTTCTATAGATTCTATACCTCGAATGCTGAAAGGCTTTACAAAATGTTCCATGATTAACCCTAGTGCCAGGGATGCCTAGAACTACTCCATTATTGAAGATCTAGCTCAAAGTCCTTATGCGATGTCCATGTTAAAGGTACTCCAATCATGTCCATCACAAAGGAGTGCACTACCCACTGTGATCGGGGTGATAGATCCAAAAAACTCTCTTATTGTTACATTTTACATGTCAAATAT
Source organism: Pinus tabuliformis (assembly GCA_031772625.1). NCBI lineage: Eukaryota > Viridiplantae > Streptophyta > Pinopsida > Pinales > Pinaceae > Pinus > Pinus tabuliformis. The sequence goes on along the minus strand of CM062820.1, from coordinate 311,089,966 downwards.
TAAGAAGAGACTACCTCATCGTATGGATTTCTAAATTAAATCTACATATCCAAAGATCAATATCTTTCAAACTGTAGTTGATGAGGGAGCTTCCACATGTGTCATGTCTATTGCATGTTGGAAATATATCAGATCTCCTCAATATATTCCTTCACCTATTCTCTTGACAACATTTAATGGTTATTCTCATAGACCACATGGAATTATTCTAGCCTTTCCCATCTATGTTGGGGGCAAGTTGGTCAATATCGAGGTGGAAATAGTCAATTCAAATTTGGATTATAATCTTCGATTGGGACAAAATTGGATTTATGAAATGGATGCCATTGTATCATCATTACTTCGCATCCTATGCTTTCCCCATGAAGGGAGAATTTTTTCTTTTGATCATATGGAGGATTCTACAAAATAATCCAATGCATCCTATGATTCTTCTTTTCCCTTGGTGAATAATCCCAAGCAACCTGTTGAGAATTTAGGAGTCAGAATTTATTCCTCATTGATGGGTACTTTTTATCTTCCTTCTCCTATTACTTGAATAAATCCCATTTCATCATCCAAGGCCCCTTCTCAAAGAGAGTTCTTCAAAACTCATTATTTTTTGGATCCTTGGCCCTTACCTTCTTCTACCACCACATTAGAAGTAGGAAAACTGGGTGGAATGGCATATCCCATGTCTATAGCTGAAATTTATTATCAATTTATAGTTAATACTGCAGATTCCAATCCTACTCCTCTTTCACCAGAGAATCTAGATGGAGATGTGGCTCCAGCTTGGACTCTTGACTCTACGTTTTCTATGGACTACCTTGATATTTTTTTACCATATGAGGAAGCAGTCCTAGAATCAATGATGGGTATAGGAAGACCATGAGATGATTTGCATCATTAGTCATATTTTCTCCCAGACTTACATAAAGTAGAATCGATTTTTTCTAGCCCTTCATCAATTGGTGTTGTTCACATAATTTTAAATGCTTAGGCTCCAACACAGATTTTTGCCGAAGGTAATATGTCTATCATTTCAGAAACTATTCTGGTGAACATCTCTAGGAATCCCAATATAATTGAAAATGTTTTCATTATATCTGAATGCTCCCCTAAAGAGATTCAAATCTATACAAATCTCTTTAAATAATTTCGCAATGTGTTTTCTTCATATTATGAGGAAATACCTGGAATTGATCCATCAATAGTCCAACATGAGATCAAGAGTTACACGGATGCGAAGGCTATACGACAAAATCTTTAGCCAATAAACCCTAGGAAAGTGGTAGCTATCAATGCCTAGGTTGAGAAGCTGCTTAAGGCGGGTTTCATATACCTCGTTTTGTTGATTGAGTGGGTCTTGAATCAAGTCCTCGTTGATTAAAAACAAGGAACGATCCACGTATGAATATGCTTTAGGGATTTAAATAAGGCTTGTCCAAAAGATAATTTCCCCACAACTTTTATTAATCAGATGATCGATATATGTGCAGGAAATGAGATTTTCTCCTTCATGGACGGTTTCTTGGGTTATAATCAAATTACTATCCATCCTTAAGATCATCATAAGACAACTTTTATTTTCCCCTCGGGTAATTTTGTATACAAAAAGATGCCTTTTGGTCTTAAAAATGTTGGAGCAAATTTTCAGTGGGCCATGTCCAACGCTTTCCACGATATCAAACATATCATCGAGGCTTATTTGGATGACCTAACTTCTCATTCTCGAGAGATAATTGATCATCCTCATTATATTTGATAATTTTTTGAGCAATGATGTTTTTATAAAATTTGGTTGAATCTAAATAAATGTTTTTTCACTGTCACATCCAGTCAGTTATTGGGATTCATAGTATCTATTGAAGGAATTCATGTAGATCCTTTCAAGGTTGAGGTAATACTTCAGTTGCCTCCCCCATCTACCATTCATCAACTTCAAAGTCTCCAAGGAAAAACTAATTTCTTCAGGAGATTTATCATCAATTATGCTGAGATTACAAAGGGATTTATGAGATTGCTGAAGAAAGGTGTTCCATTTCAATGGGATGATTTTTCTCAATGCTTGTTTGATGCTTTGAAAAAATCATTGACCTTTTCTCCTTTATTGAGTCCACTTGATTATAGTAGGGGTTTCCTCTTATATCTCGTTGTGGTAGAATCAACCATCGATATGGTTATTATTCAGGAAGGTGATGCTCTCCATAAGCACGTCATTTATTATCAGAGTTGAGGCTTGGTAGGTCCTGAATTATGATACTCTCCTATAGAGAAATTAGAGTTAGCAATTTTTCATGTTGTCCAGCGACTTCGACACTATATTCTACTTTGAAAAACTTCTATCTTAGTGGTTGTCAACTGATTTCAGTTTGTTCTTAGTAGGCAAGTGATTGGGAGAAAATATAATAGATGGATTGTTATCTTACAAGAATTTGATATCGAGTTCTTGTTAGTCAAATCTAAGAAATATTTATTATTTCCATAGTTAATCTCAGAGTTTCCTTGTTAAGAAGAAATGGTTTATGAGGAATCATTTCCTGATGAAAATATTTTCCTTATTTCTTCAGAAGATCATTGGTATGGAGATATTATAATATATCTTCAGACTTCAAAGTTTCCCCTCACTTTTTCAAATGATGAGCGAAGAAAATTGTGTCACTTAGCGAAAAGTTATATTATTATCGTTGACAATTTATATCGTTGTGGGGTTGATTCAATCCTTAGACACTACTTAACCTTAGAAGAATTTGATTTAGTGATGAATGATTTCCACCGTGGAGCTTGTGGTGGTCATCTATCTGGGCTTTCTATATCCAAAAAATATTGTGTACAGGGTATTTTTGGCCTTCGATTTTCAAAGATTGTGTTAAAGCAATCAAAAAATGCCATCCTTTCCAGGTTTATAATCGAAAAATGCACGCTCATCTAGCTCCGCTCCTTCCTATTATTATCATCGATCCATTCACAAAGTGGGGCATTGATTTTACAACTTGTAACCCACCTTCGGCAAAGGGTCATAAGTATATTATTGTAGCAGTGGACTACTTTACTAAGTGGGCCGAAGCTATGCCCACTGTTGTGAATGATGGTGAAACAATAACCCTATTTCTATTCAACCAACTCATTTCTCATTGCGGTATTCCAAAGGATATTATCACTGACCATGATAGTCATTTCCAGGAAATGATAATGGTTGAATTGGCTCTCAAGTTGGCTTTCAATTAGGAGCATTTATCTCCTTACTATCCTCAGGCCAATGGTCAGGTGGAACCTGTGAATAAATCCCTAAAATTTATCCTACAAAGGAAAATTAATGATGCTCAATCCAATTGGAATATCATGTTATATCTTGCACTTTGGGCATACCAGATGTCGGTTAAGAACACTATGGGTTTCACTCCTTTTCAACTAGTTTAAGGTTTGGAATCGATATTCCCCGTGGAATGTCAAATTCCTTCTCTTAAATTAGCTGTAGAACTTCTTATAGACACTTCAAGTCCTAAAGAATGCCTCGTTTATTAGGAACTTCTTGACAAGCAGCATTGAGATGCAGCCACAATTAACGAACCTCATAAAAAGAGAGTGAAATTTTAATATGATAAGGTTGTGTGTCCTAGGGTTTTCTCTAAAGGTGACCTTGTCCTAGTCTATGACCAAGACAAAGGCACCTTGGGGGAAGGTATGTTTAAACCCATGTGGTACAACCCTTTTATTGTTAAAAAGGTCTTGAAAAAAGGATCTTACAAATTGATTGATTTTGATGGAAACAAGTTGCAGACCCCAGAAATGGGCTCTATCTTAAAAAGTAGTATGCCTAGGCTTCTGCCTAGCATTTTCTTGGTTGTATATATATTTGTGCATATATGTTTATAGGTTTCATAGTGATATGAATATTTTTGATCTACTTTGGCAGGTATCGATGGATGATCTGGTATATCTAGGGTTCATCGATGGTGCTAGTTGACATACCCAGAATTTGGATTCTGCGGCTTGGGTGATTTACTATCCATCTAGTTAGTTGTTGGTTTCAAGAGGCATATGTATCAGCCCTACTTCAAACAATGTTGTCGAATATACTGTTGTTGTTAACTTACTATATGAAGAAATATCTCTTGGTATTGATTTGTTAGTAGTATACTTGGATTCACAACTAGTGGTTTCTCAGTTAAACAACATCTATCATGTGAGAGATCCTTATTTATATCACCAATTTATGAGAGTGCGTTTATTACAAATATCATTTAATTTTATCACATTTATTCATATTCCATGATCAGAAAACTCATTTGTTGATTCCATAGCTAATCAAGCATTAGATTGGCATATTAATCATTCATCACATTAAAAATAAAAATAATAAAAAATCATCTGTATATATGGTCATCACATCATGAAACCATTTGTATATAGATAGAAGTTTTATGTTCAAAATATTATACAAAATTGGGACAAAATTTCCTACAAAATTAGGGCTTAAGCCCAATCATGTCTATCAAAAATATCTGGACATATTTAATCTATATCTATGGGTCCAGCCTCAGATGTGCATCTCAGAAGAAGACGATGGTAGTAGCCACCCATCGAAAGAGCTACACCCAACCCTATGGTACTCCTACCACGCGTATTTACATAGCCTCTAGTAGATCTGTTGTCGCTGCCATAGGTACCTAGTGAGTCAATCTCTCCAAGTTCCTTTGTATGATATGGAGGAGTCTCTCAATCTCAGTGGCGACACTCTCCATGGCTCTTCCACGATGCCTATTTTGTAAGAATTTTTGTCTCATCAAAATAATTTCAATTCATAATTTTTGAAATCCAAAAAAATCAAATAACTTTAAAAAATTAGAAAAAAAATTACCAATGGAACCCCATGCAGCGTCAGGTGGAAGCACTAGATTTGGATGCGTTCTAAAGTTCGTGCCTACATAGGGGTAGTCCTTGATGGAAATGACTTGTTGTTCCCACCAAAGGAAAAACTCATCATCAAATGTCATTCTAGGGACCTCACCACTCCCTAGTCTCTTCATCAAACCAAACCATCTACCTATCCATGGATCTCTTGGGTTTCTGATGGTGGACAACACTTTGGGTTGAAGTCCTGGTAGCCTGTGAAAGAAGAAAGTGAAATGGATGGTACCATACCCAAAATGTTTCGTATTACTCTTTTTTATAGAAGTAAGTTGTTTTTTTATATTGGTTAGGAGGGTTGTACACCAATCAAAAACTGTGTTAAGGAAATCGACTGCTAGGGTCATTATAACGCGTGATTCTTGGTGCAATGAAGTTGATCCTGCTACCCTCACAATGGTAAAAAGGAGAATTCTAAGGGGCAGACTTTCCACATTTTTTATTGGGATATGTGTCCCTACCTTCTCATTATTTCCGGGTCAATATATGCAAATGTGATCATCCACACTTAGGCTTCCTTGGGCCTTCCCTTGCAAATTAGCTGGCTCTCCTCTCTGACAAATTCCACCGATGAAGTAGATGTATTCTACTTTGATTCGCAAGGGCATTTGATCAATCATAAAATCATTTTCTTATAGATTCCAGTAATTCAAAAGCATCTCTAGCAACCTTGTGTTGGTTTTCATATTTGGCATTTTGAAAAATTTCAACAATCCACACCCTCTCAATGCATCCACTGCTAATGGATCATTCATTACCTCAATATCCACTGCATTGTGCTCTCTTTCCTTCCATGTAATAGTCATCCTGAAATTCAAGCATTTTTATCCATTAAAATTCATAATTTAAATTTTTTCACTACACACATGCGTGTTCATTTCATACATAGTCACATATAGGGATTAATGGTATGTGACTTCGATATGCCCAACCTGTGTACGCGCAGAGTAAAAGTCTAAAAACAAAATTCCTATGGTAAATAATGTAAACTTTGAAATGGGAACTGATACTATTACCTGTTTTGTAGAGATAGCAAAAAAGTGACCCGATTTTGAAAAGGGGTGATGTAGAACACACATGTTTTTTTAGAGCATAGTTTTTGGCACTTTAATTTTTTTTATGTACATTATGTTTTAGAATGGTAGTGATTTTCATGTTGATTTAAAAAGGTGGTTATTCTGCATCATACCTTTTTTTTAAAAGATCTATTTTTTGACTTTAAATTTTCTAATGTATGAAATGTAAATAATTATTTTGTAAATTTAATAATTTTGGAAGTGGTCTTCTTCTTCATATTTTCTTGTTTTTATTTTTATTTTTAATTTTTTTTTAGTGAGGTTTTTATTGATTTTCATATTTAAAGAAGAAGGTCGATATTCTACATATTTATACATCATTAATTAAATTTTCAATTGACATGAAATAATTGTCTCTAAAAAACAAATATAAAAATATATATAAAAAAGACAAAAATAAAAAATAAAAAATGTTAAAAGAAAATCATCTCATAAACCATAAAAGAATTTGGAAAAAAAAACAAAATATATATATATAAGTAAAAATTGAGAAATTTTAAAAAAATAATTAGCAAAAACTAGGAAAACAAAATTAAAAACAAACTAGTTTTAAAAAAAATAGATATTTAATGAAAAAAAATTAAAAACTAGTAAAATTAATATTGAAAAAAACAAAAAATGTTAAAAAAAGATTATCTCACAAACCATAAAAGAATTTGGAAAAAAAAAAAAACAAAATTAAAAGATATATATATATATATATATATATATATATATATATATATATATATATATATATATATATATATATATATATATATATATATACATATATATATATATATATATATATATGTAAAAATAGAGAAATTTAAAAAAGTCACTAGCAAAAACTAGGAAAAAAAAAAAAAAGTAGTTTGAAAAAAAAATATAAAATTAACGAAAAAAATTAAAAAAACTAATAGAATTAATATTAAAAAAAACAGAATAGTTGTGGGAGAGATCTTTGTGAATGCTCAACACGGGAGCGGAACGGAACTAGGGTTTGCGAAAACCTTCAACGGCACCGACTGCACTGCACGGATACGCGCAGGGACTGTAGGAAAATCTCTGCGGTGTGACAGAGCTGCAGGACACTAGCGATGCGCTATGGAACAACCTCAGGGGAGGGCGTCAGAGCCCTCCCCTTCGCAGCATGATCCTGAGCAAACAGTAATCTTTGGATTAGTAGATCAGGAAATCTTAAACAAGGGGAAAAAGCATCAAGATGATAACAATGAGACTGGGAATCGGAAGAACATAGACAGCAATACTCAAGAAGGAAGAGAAACTCCAGAAGAAAGCCCAAAAATAGCCTCATCAACATGCCGACCAGTCGCCAAAGAACGACCACGAATAGAGCTGCCGGGAGACAAGATTGACAGAAGAATAGAGTTCATGAAGGATCATGCCCTCATTGGGAAGTTTATAGGGTTTTGGCCGACTGAGAAAGCCTTATACGGCTGGATTGCGGTGAAGTGGAAACCCAAAGGAGATGTCACTCTGCAGTTAGGGCCGAAAGGCTTCTTTACTGCTACATTCTTCTATCTTGAGGACAAATATAGGATTCTAGGAGCCGGGCCTTACTTTTTCAACTCGGTAGGACTGTATCTGAGGGAATGGATCCCAAGATTCAACCCAGATAAAGAAGATCTCACTTGGGCGCCGGTTTGGATCAGAATGTACTCTCTTCCAGATGAATATTGGGACGAGGACATTCTCAAGGGCATAGGAAATGGAGTGGGAGAATACATTAGAGCGGCAGAAGAAACCAAATCTCATAAGTACATCTCCTATGCTCGAATATGTGTCTTTATCCGCCTGAATGAAGCTTTACCAGAGTCGGTAACTCTAGCCCACCGAGATGAAGAATGGATCCAGCCTCTCGACTATGAACACGTACCCTTTCGGTGCAGAAAGTGCCATGCTCTGGGGCATCTCTTCAGAGACTGCCCTCAAAATGCCAAAGCTAACACCCCTGACCAGGCTGAAAATCCAACCCAGGATGGCTTTACCAAAGTCCCAAGCCGAAAACGCTCGCATAAAAATCCCCAGAGTGGGATCAAACCCCAGCCTAACAAACCCCAAGAACCTGTAACTAAGAATAGCTTCGATATTCTTGCTCAATCCTCTGAAGATCAACCCCTGAACTCTGAGACCAACCCTGCTCGCCCATCTTCCTCATCCAATCCCCCTCCCTCAGATCCCCCCCCCCAAACCTCAATCCCCCATCATCATCCCAACTATTCTCAGCAGAAGTCAGAAAGAACCAGCAGAGATTCACAAGGATATGGAAGTCGATGGAAAGGTCGACCTCCCCCAGGACTCAGAGATCAATATAGAAGAAAGCAGTCAAGTGCAACAAATGGAAGAAGAGCCAGAAAGCATAGATCTACACAGCCTGGATATACTGGAACTAGAACTAGCTTGCAAGAAGAGAGCATACGATACAATATCAGAGACTCAACTCAATAAGCTCGAAGTGGTCATCTCGCGAGCCTATCATCAACATCAACTAGGGATACAACCAGGAAGTCAATGGGATGGCAGCCTACGCCCAAAGGATACTAAAAAGAGAGGAAGGAAAACAGATCTCTAGCGAACGATCGAGATTGGAAAAATCCTGGTAGATTCAGGCAGATATGCTAAGTTGGCAAAATACTACAAGCCCTCCAATAATAGTTGAATCATGAAGCTTATATCATGGAACTTAAGGAGGCTTAACAGCCCTGGAAAACTCAGGATGTTAAAAAACATGATAAAAATGGAAAAGCCACAGATGTGTTTTCTCCAGGAAACCAAATGCAATAGTTCTACTCTAGGCACTATTCTCTCAAAAGCATGGCCAGGTTGTCGCTCAGTTGCAGTAGATGCCTCGGGAGCTTCAGGAGGGCTTGCTATAGCATGGAATACCCAAGCGGTTACCCTAACAGACTTTCATGCATCTCATCACCTCATACAGGCGGCCTTTCATATACTGGGCACCAACATACATGGCAACTTATCAAATGTCTATTTCCCGCAAGATACAGGAAGCAAAATTGCACTCCTTGATACAATAGCAGCTCTGAGCAACAACAGAAGGCACCCATTATGGATTGTTGCAGGAAATTTCAACATGATCACTAAAATCGAGGAGAAGATAGGAGGGAGAATTAGAATGGAACCAGAAGTTGATCGCTTCAAGGACTTTATCCAAACTGCATCTCTCATAGATATGCCATTCTGTAATGGTACCTTCACATGGAGAAATCGCAGAGCTGGAAAACAACAAATAGCTTCCAAACTGGATCGCTTCCTCATCTCAGACAATGCGGTTCATCTTGGAGGAGACATCTCAGCAGCTATCCTTGCACACACGGGATCGGATCACTGGCCGATTGCTCTACAATGGCAAAGACCAGGAGACTTGACAAACAGACCCTTCCGCTTTGAAGGTTTTTGGCTCTCGCACCCTACCTTCAAAGACTTTGTCAAGACCATACGGACATCTTTTGTCCCTCCAGAAGGATAAAAAATGTATCAGTTCCAACAGAAGTTAAGATTTCTTAAAAATCACCTAAAAAGATGGAATAGGGAGACCTTTGGAAATATCTTTAAGGCGCAACAAGAGTTAAATCAGGAACTGATGGATCTGCAACAAAAGATTATCACAGAAGGGCATACGGAGGCTACCCTGGAACAGGAAAGGTGCATCCATAGCCAGCTCGAGGATAGAAGAAAGTTGGAGGAAATCTATTGGAGGCAAAAGTCAAGGGTCAGATGGCTGAAGGAAGGGGAGCGCAACACCAAATTCTTCCATAGAACCACGGTGCAGAGAAGGATGCATAATAACATAGCCTTCATCCAGAATCAAGAAGGGGAAAAAGTAGAGAAGCATGAGGAAATCGAAGAGGTACTTCTCAGTCATTTCCAATAGGTCCACAATGAGCCTAGGGAAGATCGGCAACAGGCTATCAGGAAAATAATCAGCAATGTGCCAAAGCTCATTAAGGAGGAACATAATGAGCTTCTCATGCGCCCCATTCTCCCTCAGGAAGTGGATGATGCAATATCCCAGCTCAAAGAAGGAAAGGCCCCTGGTCCAGATGGATTCACCACCACGTTCTTTCATGCTTTCTGGGACATGATAAAGCTAGAGGTTTGGCAGATTGTTGAGGAATCAAGAGCCCTGCGCTGGCTTCTTCCCTCCCTCAACTCCACCTTCATCACTCTCATCCCAAAAGAGGAGGACTCTATCACCCCTGATAAATTCAGACCAATAGCACTCTGTAATGTCATCTACAAAGTTATATCTAAAGTCATCGCCAATAGGCTCAAGCCTCTCTTACCCCTGCTCATCTCACCGGAACAATCGGGGTACGTGGAAGGACGACAGATAATGGATGGCATTCTCCTCACGCATGAGATAATACACTCCCTCAAGCATTCAAAGCAAACAGGTATGATACTCAAACTAGACCTCTCTAAAGCGTTTGATAAACTCAGCTGGACTTATATTCAACATATGTTAAAAGCTTTCGGATTTTGCACCATGTGGATCCGATGGATCATGAGCCTAATCACCTCCACTCACTTTTCCATCCTTGTGAATGGCATCCCCTCACGCCCCTTCAAACCCTCTCGAGGTATCAGGCAAGGGGATCCCCTATCCCCTTTCCTCTTTGTGCTTATGGCTGAGGGTCTTGGTAGACACATTAAAAATGCCCTCCATTCTCAGCAGCTCAAAGGTATTTCTGTTCACAATACCCCTGCCACCTCTCATCAGCAATTCATTGATGACACTATGATATTCGGCTACCCCTCTGTCCAGGAAGCCTCTCGTTTAAAATCCCTTCTCAAAGACTTCTCTGAAGCCTTTGGCACCCATGTCAACTGCTCTAAATCGCAGATTTTCTTCTTTCACACTCCTCCCTCTGTTAAATCTGCTGTCATTCGCATTTTGGGCTTCCCCTCTGCAACCCTCCCCTCTAAATATCTCGGAGCCCCCCTCACTGCCTCAGCTATAAAGCATCCAGCTTGGCGCTCTCTCTTAGAGAAGCTTGATTCCCGCCTCAACCTCTGGACATATCGATCTCTAAACTTAGCCAGTCGGGTGGTGCTCATCAAATCTGTCCTTCAGGCAATGCCTCTGTACCTTTTCTCTATCCTAGCCGCGCCCAAATGGGTCCTAAAAAGATTAAGGAACCTTCAGCGTGACTTTTTATGGGGCAGTTCGGCAACCAATCGCAAATGGGCGCTGGTCAAATGGACCACTGTATGCATGCCCAAAGACAAGGGGGGCATCGGGCTGAGGGACCCGGAGCACAGCAATTCAATCATGAACGCCAAGATCTGGTGGCAATGGATCACTAATCCAGAAAAGCCCTGGGTAAAAATCTGGACAGCAAAATATGCCAACAACAGACCTCAAGAAGAGCTCATTAGATTTACTCCCACCGAAAAGGGGTCGCTAATATAGAATGCGGCCAAACAACATCATGAGCCAATTCAGCAGCACAGCTTCTGGGAAATCAGGAATGGTCGCACGGCAAGATTCTGGACAGATGCCTGGAACCAAATGCCCAAGCTCACCAGTGTTCTTCAACCACCTCTGATACCGGTCAGGCAGGAGCAGCAGCAGGTAAAAGTCCAACAATTTTGGACGCAGGAGTTGGAGCATGGATTCAGAAAATGGAGACAGAGTAACCAAATACTCAACAACGCAAATATTCAGGAGGCAGAAGAGTTCGAGAAAGAGTTAAGGAAGAGAAGCATAAGGCATAATGAAGGCAATGACATCCTAAGATGGGGATACCAACCCAAAGGGACCTACACTACATCCGAAGCTTACAAGTTAGTCTGCAACCTCCCCACTTCTCCAGATCCATTGTGGAGCAAAATATGGGGTCTCGGATCGTGGCCCAAAATCTCCTACTTTCTCTGGCTGGTAGGACATAAAAGAATTCTCACATGGGATAAACTAAGGAGACGAAATTTTCATGGTCCCTCTATCTATCACAACTGCTTTCAAAGCGAAGAAACTCTTCAACACCTCCTGGACACTTGCCCTCTAGCCAATCAGTTATGGGAAAAGGTGAGTTTCAGATGCCAGAAAAGATGCAGAGGGGATAACGACATCATCAACTCCATAAGACTATGGCCAAAGAACCCCTACAACTGTGAGACTCTCAACCACCTATGGAACATAATCCCCGGAATGGTCCTATGGAGCATTTGGAAGGAAAGAAACAAACGTATATTCAGAAACAAATGCTCTCCTACGGAAGAAATTTGGAAAAGACTACATGAGAATCTCAAAGAAACTATGTTGGTGCGAGCCTGGACAAAGGAGGATCTCCCCTCTACAGATAATGAAAAAAGCATTCTCGACAACTGGCAATTGCAACTGCCACAAGATGCTCCCAAGCACTGCCCATCTAATTGCAGCATCAAAGACAATAGCCGCTAGAACGCCCCTCCCATTTACTCATACAAACTCAACTTTGATGGGGCTTCCAAAGGCAATCCCGGAGCAGCTGGATTTGGAGGAATATTGAGGAACCATGAAGACACTCCTCTAAAGATCTACTTTGGAAACATTGGATGGGACACCAACAACTCTGCAGAGCCAGAGGGACTCTGGCAAGGTCTCCAGCTAGCCTGGAATCTCAACCTTCAGCCCTTGATCGTAGAAGGCGACTCCCAGATTCTCATAAACATGGCTACTCGCATTCAGAACGGCTCTCAAGCTAGGAAGGTGGCAACAAGTTAGAGGCTAGAAGCGAGGCTAAATGCTATTGAACAAGATCTGCACAATAACAGAGCCATCTCCTTCAATCACACAAAAAGAGAAGGCAACAAGATAGCTGACCTCCTAGCCAACATTGGAGTAGAGAATGATCAGACCTTTCTAGCCGGAAACATGGATATCATCCCGACCAATATCCAGTTCCAGGAATGCGAAAGCTTGATCCAAAGAGATGTAGTCTTCCCGGATGCGGGTGTTTGTACGAGTGGCAACGAGGAGCCACATGTATAACATGTGCTGCCTCGTGTTCATCTGGAATTTTAATACCTCTCGCCGCCGAAGAGTTAAGTAAGGAGAAGCGATTGCAGAGCATTCAATGCTGCGCAAGGTGAAATGGGTAGGATGCAGAGGGCAGTTAAGGAGTTCGGGTTTCGAGAGAATTTCAAGCGGTTTAAGATGGAGGAGAGTATGTTGCAGGTCCCTGCTCAGAGCAAGGATCACGCTGCTCAGGCTCCCGTGGGCAATCTCCTCATTCACGCGGCAGTTCTTGTGGATTCAGCAGGCTATCAGAAGGCCGAGGGAAGTCGCGAGCTGGTATACTCTGTTGTATGTTGTTTTTGTTTTGGTGAGCTTCATCTCAGAATTGTGGCGAGAGGACTTATTGTTGTTGGGGGGCGACTCAATTCGGGAAAGAGCCCATTCGCAGCTCAGCTTCAAATCACCGGCTCCCCGGCAAACATGGTCAGACCAAGGCAACGGTTGCTCAGCAGGAGAGGGTCCGCTCGAGGAGGTTCTTCTCGCCGCCCTGGTGAGGAATCCCACCACCACTGCTGCTGCTGTTACTGTCACAGAAGGACAGGGGCCACGTCCATCCAGGCAACTCAACACATGGAGGTGGGTAATACCAGCGCTGGACATCACTCTCTTCCAGCTTTCGGGTCTACCATCTTCACGCTTGGCAGTTCGAGGGACAATTCCCGCATCAATGCACACATCTCAGTTCTATTCACTGAGGATTTTCAGGAAGATGAAGGCGGTTCGGGCAGCAAGGAAGAGCTCCCAGGCGAACAGCCGGGAAAAGTCGAGAAAGACCCAGTGGGGGTACCTGAGCAGCCTCCCAAACGACCTCAGGAGCAGGAGGCGTCGACTTCAAAGAGGGATGCAGGGGAAGAATGGGATGGCCTCCCCGAACACTACAGATGGTGCCGAATTATTGAGGAAGAGCCGGAGGACTAGCGTCCAAAGGCACACTCTGGCGCTCTCCACTTTTGTTCAGGTCTGGTATGGGTCTCTCGTTCCTGTCTGTGTCTGGTATAGGTCATATGTCTATGTTTGTGTCTCCCCAGTTTATATTCATGCTTATGTACGCACAGGTTATGTCAGTAGGTTCTGTAAGGGTGCTGTCAGTCTTCTAACGCCCCTGCGAGGGTTGGATTTTTGTTCCGAAGCCCCTGCGTGGGCAATTTTTGTTTGATTGTGAACAATGTTATGTCATGTTATGATCTGGAAGAGGCTCTGTCTGGAAACGAGGCCCCTGCGAGGGCCAACTCTGAGATGTGAAATGCTAACCCAACGAGCCACAGTAGGCCTTGGGCAACTTGACTCTTTGCTTGTAATGCTTTCTTGTACATAATATAATAGAATAGAATAGTTTTACCGAGAAAAAAATATTAAAAAAAAAAAAAAAAAATTCAAATTATATAAAGAAAACAAAATAAAAATGCGTATTTTTTATTGAAAAAAAATGTAATTATTTTTTATTAAATATACATATTTTATTTAAAAAAAATAATTTTTTTTTTTTTTAAACAATGTTTTTTTATTAAAAAAAAATTATAATTTTTTTAAACAATTTTTATTTTTTATTTTTTATTTTTTTCAAAAATACAAATTATTAAATCTACATTTTATATTTAAAAATAAATAAATAAATTACATTTTTTTAAACAATCTTTTTTTTTTAAGTATAATTTTTTTTTAAACAATCTTTTTTTTATTAAAAAAGATTATAATTTTTTTTAAACAATTTTTTTTAATTTAAAATTACAAATCATAAAAAATATTTTAATTTTTTTAAAACAAATTTAATTTTTTAATTTAAAATTTAAAAAATTATTAAAAAAAAAATTAAAAGTCCGTATTCTTTTTTTTTCTTCTTTTATTAAATAATAATGATAATAATAAAGTAATGGTGGCCCTCCGCCCCCGGCCGCCTGTGGTGGGGCGGCCGTGGGCAGAGGGGCTTGTACGTAAGCCCTACGCCCACGGCCGCGCCACCACGGGCGGCCGATTCCTGGAATTGCCCGTCCGTGGTGGCATGGCCGTGGGCGGAGGGCCTGCGTGCTGGCCCCTTCACCCATTGCCATGCCACCACGGGCGACCGTGGGGCGGAAGGCCACCATAATCTTTTTTTTTAATTAAAAAAAAAAAACAATATGAACTTTTAATTTTTTTTTTTAATAAATTTTTAAATTTTAAATTAAAAAATTAAATTTGTTTAAAAAAAAATTAAAATATTTTTTATGATTTGTAATTTTAAATAATAAAAAAATATATTGTTTAAAGAAAAATTATAATTTATTTTTTAACAAAAAAAAGATTGTTTAAAAAAAACAAATGTAATTTTTTTTTTTTAATATAAATGTAGGTTTAGTTTTTTTTTTTTTCTTTTTTAAATATAAAATGTAGGTTTAATAATTTGTATTTTTAGATTAAAAATAAATAAATAAATAAAAATTCTTAAAAAAAAAAAGTTTTTTTTTTTTTTTTATAAATAAATTATGTATTGAATTTAGGCTTCTGTGATCCATATCAATTTAGAGAAGAATCTTCGGCGAAAATCACATAGAGATAATTTTTTGTCGACGCGTTTCGAACCAACCAGTGTGGTTCATCGTCAGGACAAGTTGAATGAGCAGATCTTGCTATGCATTATAAATAGATCGGGCAGAATATCCAGATAACGACTAGATTTGACCAAGAAACAACTAGTTAGACCAAAATATTTATTTATTTATTTTTATTCAAATCAGTTAATTCAGTTATTAATTTTCTTATTAACGTAAATAGACAATTTTATAAATATATATTAAAATAAGTGAGTTAATATACTATAAACATAAAATAATCGAGTAATTAAAAATAGAAACTAGTTGACTATAATCATAAGTTAATTATATTTCAAATAAAATATCAGATAAAGGGAGATTTAAATCTTAAAATAAATTAATTATAAATCAACGAGGTTATATAAATATAGAATAGTTAATTCTAAAATATATATAAATAAATAAATAAGTTTCATATTCATACTCAGAGAATAACCTGATAAAAGTATTTACTTAATAGTTATTAAGGGTAAAAATTAGTATATTAGTTTAAAAAATAAAAATAAAAAATAAAAATAGAAATAAAAAAATAATAAAATAAATAAATAAATAATAATATAATAATATAATAATATATATATATATATATATACACATATATATAAGAAATAATAATAATAATAATAATAATAATAGTCAAAAAGTTGAAAAAAGACAATAATAGTAATAATATTAAATTAATTAATTAATAAATAATAATAAATAAATAAAATTTTAATGAAGAGCTTGTCTATATATATATATATATATATATATATTTTAAATTTAAGAATCAAAGAAATTGCAAAAAAAAAAAACACTCAAGGGAGAAAACGACTAGGAGGAGATGGCTGGGACCCAGCAACTACTAATCTTCCATCCATCCTCTCTATTGAGATTGTTTGACCTTTTACAATCTCAAGGGCTTCCCTAAATTTCTGGTGATGGAATTGCGACACTCTAGCAATCACACTAGCTTCTTCGATGCAGACATGGTGATTGGTTTTCTCCACATGCTTTGCTAAAGCAGGAGACTTGGTTCTCATATGCTTGACATCCGCTACGTGCTCACTAATCCTTTGGTTAATGGAGCGACTAGTCTCACCGATATAGGGGGTCCCACATGAACAAGGAATAATATAAACACCTTTCATGTCCTTGGGGTCGATAGGATCCTTCACAGATCTGAGGGACTTACGCATGGTGTTAAGAGGTCTAAAGGTTGCGGGGACATTGTGCTTCTTAAGAATCCTCGCAATCCTATCCATCCAACCATCCTATCTCAATAGAGGATGGCTGGAAGATTAGTAGTTGCTGGGTCCCAGCCATCTCCTCCTATTCGTTTTCTCCCTTGAGTGTTTTTTTTCTTTTGCAAGTTTTTTGATTCTTAAATTTAAAATTAATATATTTTATTTATTTATTTATTTTTTTTTATTCTTAAATTTAAAATAAATAAATATAAATATATATATATATATATATATATATATATATATATATATATATATTTCCAAGCTCTTCATTAAAATTAACATTTTAATTTATTAATTAATTAATTAATTAATTATTATTATTATTATTATTATTGTTTTTTTCAACTTCTTTGATTCTTAAATTAAAATTATTATTATTATTATCATATATATATATATATATATATATATATATATATATATATATATATATATATATATATATATTATTTATTTTTATTTTTATTTTTTAAACTAATATACTAATTTTTACCCTTAATAACTATTAAGTAAATACTTTTATCAGGTTATTCTTTGACTATGAATATGAAACTTATTTATTTATTTATATATATTTTAGAATTAACTATTCTATATTTATATAACCTCGTTGATTTATAATTAATTTATTTTAAGATTTAAATCTCCCTTTATCTGATATTTTATTTGAAATATAATTAACTTATGTTTATAGTCAACTATTATCTATTTTTAATTACTCGATTATTTTATGTTTATAGTATATTAACTCACTTATTTTAATATATATTTATAAAATTGTCTATTTACGTTAATAAGAAAATTAATAACCGAATTAACTGATTTGAATAAAAATAAATAAATAAATAAATATTTTGGTCTAACTAGCCGTTTCCTGGTCAAATCTAGCCGTTACCTGGATATTCTGCCCGATCTATTTATAATGCATAGCAAGATCTACTCATTCAACTTGTCCTGATGATGAACCACATTGGTTGGTTCGAAATGCGTCGACAAAAAATTATCTCTATGTGATTTTCACCGAAGATTCTTCTCTAAATTAAAATATGTATGTTTAATAAAAATAATTACATTTTTTTTTAAATAAAAAACACAGATTTTTTTGGTTTTTTTTTATAATTTCAATTTATTTTTGTATTTTTAATATTAATTTTACTAGTTTTTTTAATTTTTTTCCTTAATTTTCTATTTTTTTTAACTAGTTTGCTTTTAATTTTTTTTTTTTTTGCCCTAGTTAATGTTTTTGTTTAATTTTTCTATTTTTACTTACTTTTATCTATATATATATATATATATATATATATATATATATATATATATATATATATATAGATAGATAGATAGATATATATATTAATTTTTTTATTTTTTGCAAATTCTTTTATGGTTTGTGAGATAAAAAAATTTTAACATTTTTATTTTTTAATTTTTGTCTTTTTTAAATATTTTTATATTTGTTTTTTAATTAATCAATATTTTAATCTTAATTTTAGTAGTTTTTTAAATTTTTTTGTTAATTTTTTTTTTTTTTTTAAGATCTAGTTTGCTTTTAATTTTTATTTTTACTTTTTTTTGTTTTTTCTTAATTTTTTTTTAATTTTTGTATTTTTACATACTTAATTTTTAGATTATTTTAAATGTTTTTTTTTCTTTTCCATATATATATATTTTTTCTTTTGCCAATTTTTTTTTTTATGGTTTACAAGATAACTTTTTTTCCCCATTTTTTTTTAATATTTTTTTTACTATTTATTTGTTTATAATTTTTTTCTTTTTTAGTTTTCTAATTCTTATCATTAATTTTGTTTTTTTGTTTACATTTTTATGATTGAATTTTTTTTATATATTTGATTTTCTTTTTCGTTTTTTATTTTTATTTTATTTTTAGTATATATTTTAATTTATGTTTTTTTTTTAACTTTTTTTTGTTTTGTGTTTTTTCATTGTTTTAATTTTTTTTTTTTCATTGTTTTAATTTTTTTTTCTTTCATTGTTTTAATTTTCTTTTTTTAATTTAATGTTTTTGGGGGTCATGATAAAATATTTTACACCATTATTTTGAAATGTTGAAATTTTACTTTTCAGAAAAAAAAACGTTCTTCCAGCATTGACACTTTTCGTTTTGAGGGTGTTTTTTGGATAATTTTTGCGCAAAAAATTGGTTTTCACCACCATTTTTAAAACATGTTGAAAATTTACCCAAGAAAACAAAAGGTGTTATTCCAGCATCAACACTTTACGTTTTTAGCACTGTTTTGATGTTTTTTCGAGGTTTTTTGGCTAGAGTTCCCGTTTTTAGTTTATAGTTCCTGTTTCAAAGTTTACATTGTTGGTAAAATTGTTGAAAAAATACTTGAAATGCATAAAAGTTCATTGAGAAATCAAATTTGAGGATTACCTAGAGGTTTGGTGCCTGTTTGGGCCAAGAAATCGGGTGGATTGTGGTTGCTAGTTTTTTCTCCAGAGGTCTTTCACTCAATTGTTCAAAATAAAAATGAGGTTTGATGAGTCAAAAGGTGTATTTATAAGTTGTGATTTCAAAAACTTTTGAAAACCCACTTTTGCAAAGTTTATGTTATATTTTTAAGTTTATAAAATTTGTAGCCTTTTCGCTTTGAGTGTTGGGATAGATTTCTCATCAAGTTAACTTGGAGACTCTGAGACACTTGCTACCACTTTGATTCCATGGTCGTTGATGCATCATGGAAGGTATCATTTTCGTCATTAACATATAAGTTAGGCAAGATCATTTTTTCTGTTGCATTATGAATTCTAGTCTCCATACTGTGATATGTTGCCATAAGGTCAACCCCATTGTGTTATTATTCTTAAAACCATTTTGAATCACCGACTTATATAATCATGAAATGATGGTAGAGCCTTCCTTTACATGGGCTTCCTAGTTAGATCCTTGCTAACATATGTTTCCCATGCTGCAAAGATTGAGTAGGATCGGGAGTCCTCTTTAGCCTCTCCATGACTTTTTTGATGAAGCTTTGTTCTCCTTATTCTTCGCTATCTTTCTGGATTTATACCCTAGAGGCTCCCACATGTTGAGTTGTAATGTTGCATTGCATGTTGACTATTTGTACCTTTTGGCCTTAAGCCGACTTCACCTGGACGTGTGTATAAGCCTCTACAAATTGACACCTTTTTCCTATGGAAAGAACATTCCTTTGAGTGTCATTGACCAGTTTCGTCACCTTGCATTGAGCATAGGAATGTTCCCCTCCCAGGATTTAGCGCATCTATATCTGGACACCCATTCTTTCCACTATACCATAGGCATGCTTTTATTCTTTTTCAGGCTTTCCAAATATGAAAAAGACAAAAAAATTATATATTCCAAAAAGGAGCAGGAATGAAACTTTACATCCATAATTGATGGCAAAAAGTGTCAGTTGTGTTTCCCTTGAACAAAGCACTCAAAGAAAGTCTTTCCTCCATCAAGATGGGCTTTAGTTTAACTTAGGAGAGCCATAACCTTGTTATTGAGTCAGTACTCCTCTGGTTGGTTATCTCTTCCAATCATATGGAGAGTCTTTTTATGTCTCCCGCATGACAAACTTATACAAACTTATTATATGTTTCCATACAGTCACATTTGATTCATGCTTTTGTTCAATGGAAGTAAACCTAAGCCGAACTTTCTGCGGTGCCCCTTGACTCATTTTCAATTGGCCATACCTGGTCTATTAGAGTTATGTTCAGTATCACATAAGCTATTTGGTCCTTTTCTTGTGTTTTTTAAGAAGGTCTCCATTGACTTCTTGCTAGCAGGTCTGCTCTTATCGACTTTGAAAAATTGCTCTTAGAGTAGGTCTAGAGCAACACCCTACCCTTATTTCCATCATTGATCAGGGACCTTGTGCTCAACATTGATCAGTACCATGGGTCTTTATCTGAGTACATTCCCTTGTGTGCGATGTTAGCTTACATTATCACACGTTGGGATTCATGCAATAACTTGGATTCCATTTGACCCTATTGGTGGATTCCTCTCCTCTATGTCATATTTCATTATTGGTTGGTTCAGAGGGTTTCTGTTGTGCACTAGCCAAATCTTGTGTACGCCAGAAACGTGCTTCAGTATGGTTACTTCATTTCTCTTCATCTGATTCAGTGCACATTATTGGGCTATAGGTTACACTCACACTGGATCGATTTAGGATGCCTTAATGCCTTCCTTCCAGTAGTTCTCATTACTCTAGGAATAAGATCTAGAGTCCTTTTTTAGTACCTTAGGGTTTGTAGTCATTAGTGGAAGACTCCTTCGCTATCGACAGTGAGAATACATCAATGTCTCCTGATTGATAGATTCTCTCAAGTTTTCGACTTCAACTCATTTATTCACACTTTTTAGATTGTACTGGGGTACCTTGATTGTCATCTTCATTCTCAGTGGGTTGTCTTGTGTTTGTTAATGGTATACATCAATGAATGGTAATCAAACGATTTTTCACATGGTCAAATTAAGCTCATTTATTCCCATAGTGTAGAAATGTACCATGGTGGTCGATGAAGATCTTGAGTTGCATCAACATTTTTTGGTTCACTTGTCAGTCCCTTCAATTTGCTACCAGTGACACAATCCACCTTATATGTTGCAGTTCATCACAACAACATCTTATATGTTGGCACCCGAGTTGCATGCAATATCATTATTCCACTTTTTGACATGGTACTTAAAGGATTAATTATGTGACTTCAGTGATCAGATATCTACTTTAGTATCATTGATCAGTTCTTCTATATGTGATATTGTGACATGGCCTTGATATGTCCTTTTGCGGCTATGATCAAATGATCCAATATGTATTTCTCAGTTTCCTTTTGTACTTGTATATATATTGGATCTTCTCTACACTTGATATGTAGATATTGATTTACTATCTCTGATCATGGGTATGGCCACCTCATACATGAGCTTTCTTTTTTATCTCTTCCACTAGTGTGGTAGGTTGGAATATGGTGATCTCCTCCCAAGTCCTCACATGATTATTTCTATACACTTAATACATTTCGACCATCATGTACCCCTTCTGACCTCATATATTAAGGGGAATATGTTATAGCATCATTTATCACCTTTATATACTTGATGCTTTGAGTCATGGCCTTGGGTAGCCCTTTCCCTTCAGACTTGGTCCAATTATTAAAAAACATTATTTTAAATTCCATACGTGACTCTGCCCTTCCAAAAATGCATGCACACACGGGTCCATCTATACCCAACCCGTGTATATGATTTAAAATATGAAAAAAAATAAAATTCCTATTTTTTGGGTGGGGTTTATGGGTTACAGTGGAAGCCTACCTATAGGAGCCCGTGGCCTAATTGTATACCAAATAAAACATTTGTTTTGAGGTGATATAAATACACCTCATGGGGAAGGCCTAGGGGGAGAGAAAGATAGGATATTAACACTTTGTCCGATTACTTACTGATCAAGTATGATTTATCCCTGTTCCTCCTACACTCCCAGCTATAGGAAACCCTTGTTTCCTCATAGAGATGCCCATCGCCTTTATATGGCATCCATGTGTATGCATTTGAAAGAGGATTGTTGAGGCTTGGGCTGGACGGATCCAGAGGAAGGTTTCACTTGGAGCCGTGGATGAATCAGGTTGTATTCTTCCACTTTCTATTGCAGTCATTAATGAAGAAGCTCTGTCTTGTTCCTGATGTTATGATCTTAATTCTTTAATTCATGTTATAATCTAATGATGTATGATTTCATGTTTTATATTTATATTCTTATATGATCTAACATCTATATCATGAACATGCTTTGAACTACTACTAGTATATATGGTTTTCTTGAATGAGTTGCAACTTTTTAAGCATTGGAGGAAGTAGAGGGTTTGGACCCTACTGGAATGACCTCAAATGTATGACCTTTGGGTACTATCTCTTCTTCGTAATTTAGTATTTTAAGCATTAGGACTTCTTGTTTTCTTGCTTCTTTCTGGTGTACGCCCTTTGCTCTGTTGGGGTGATCAACCCATACCCTAGAATGTATTATTCCTGTAACAAGCATGTAGTAGATAGAAGAATAGAAAAGTAGAAGGCCAAATTTGTTTCCAAGGGGTACTCTTAGGTTGAGGGGTTTTACTATGAGGTGAAATTTGCTCATGTAACAAGATACTTATCCATCAGATCAATCCTTGCTCTGGCTACGCAAATGGGGTGGAAGATCCACCAGATGGATGTGAGAGCAACCTAAATCAATGGATATGTTCAGGAGGAGGTGTATATCGAGAAACGAGAAGGCTTCAAGAATTTTGATCGAGAGTCTCATGTGTGCAGACTCAAGTGAGAGTTGTTTGGTCTCAAGCCTAGCACCATGTGCTTGGTACACCAGGATCGATAACTATCTCACTAGTTTAGGCTTCACCAAAAGTGAAGCAAATGCAAACCTATATCATATTTTGGTAGAAGGTAAATTGTTGATTATTGTTTTATATGTTGATGAATTAATTTTGACTAGTGATGATAAGCTAATTAGATCATGCAAGAAGGACCTTGAAAGAGAGTTTTAGATGACAGACATGGGTCTCATGCATTAATTCCTCAGACTGGAAGTATGACAAGGTGATGGGGAGCTGTTTGTCTCTCAGGTAAAGTATGAAAACGAGATACTTTAGAGGTTCCAAATGGACAAGTGCAAACCCATGGAGACTCCTCTAGAAACGAAATGGAGGAAAGAGGATGCCACTTTAGGTGAGGAAGTGGACGTGACTGTTTACCAACAGTTGGTGGGTTCACTCATGTATCTTGTGAACACATGACCAGATATGTGATTTGCAATCAACCAGTTGATTGAAGCTATGGTTAGTCCAACAAAAGTGTTTTGGAGGGAAACTAAGCATTTTCTATGGTACCTCAGAGGAGCTACCTAGTTTGGACTTTGGTACAAATAGACAGAGGGATCAAAGTTATGTGGATTCAATGATGCATATTCGGTGGGGCGTCCATCATACCAGAAGAGTACATCAGGTGGAATTGCTAGTGTTGGGTTTGAAATGGTTTCTGGGTACTACAGGAAGCAAATATCTGTGGCACTCATCTAAGGAGAAGAAGAAGCCATTGTTTCAAGTCAAGCAACATGTGAGGCGATCTGGATGAAAAAGATACTTGTTGGCTTGTTTGGTCAGATGATGGATCTAATTGTGGTTTACTGTGATAATAAGAGTTGCAAAAAACTCTCTAAAAATTCTATTTTTCATGATTTATCCAAGAATATTGATATTTAGTATCACCATCTATGGGATTGTGTACAAAAGAATGTTGTGTTGATGTAGTACATTCCGACAAAGGAACAAGTTTCTGTTATTTTGACAAAGGCCTTGGTAAGAGGGAGGTTCGAGTTACACAGGTGCAGGATAGGGGTGGTTGATAATCCCTTTCTTGTTGAGAGGGAGTGTTGAAAATGAAGCACACAAATCTTAGTTTGATTTTTCCTTGGTCAAACTAGAGAAACTTTGAATATTTATTTCAGCACAAATATTGGAAGTATTTAACTGAGGTGACATGGGACTTTTCACTCAGTTAACTCAGTTAATTTGAGTTGAGGAAGCGTGAGTTCAATTCAAAATGTTTGATTGCTAATTTGTAGCAGTCTATTTCAGTTAATTTGAGTTATTGTAAGTTAAACAAGTTCTAATTGTGAGAAGAAGTAGTGGAGGTCAAGTTGTGGAAGTGGAACTTCAACCACACTTAGTGATTAACCAGTTAACTTATAAATCAACCCAAAATAATTGTTACATGCAAATAATTTGAGTTACCCAGTTGAGATGGAGATTCTAAGGCAATGTACTATCATTTGTAGCATATTCTGATTAGTACAGGTGGTGCATGCAGTTAGAGGAAGGACCTAAGAAATTCCACAATTCAATAGTGGGAAATTCCTAAATAATAGGGGCTAATTTCTTGAAGGAACAATGTGAGGAAATAGGAGCTTGTAGGGCTTCAAAATTTGATAAGTGTTTCCCACCACACTTTATTTTATTGCTCAAAGCAATTTCTCTTTTCTCCCTATGATTTCATATTTATTTGAAAGCCAAGCTTAGTATTGAACCTATAGCCACAAAACTGTTATCATTCTCAACATATTTTATTTTCAAGCTCTATATTTCCAAGTTTATATGCAATATATTTTTCAAGCATCTCTTGTATTTCCCTAGAAATTTTTAAAGTCGAAGTTTTTTTTAGAAAAGTAAGCTCGTAGTTGAATGTGTATTAGCCTATGACATTGATTCCCTTTCATCTATTTCATTTTTAAATGGATGTATCTCGTGCTCAATTGTTAACCTTATTAATTTCTATCTATGGTTGAATATCACCACATTCTCTTAAACACCGCTTTGGATAAGTCACACTTTTTATTTCCTCTGTCAAAGGAAATCAATTTTTGTTCTCTAGTTGCATATCTCTTTGGAAATGAACCGCAATATTGTAACTATAGTGCACTAAATTTCTCATGTTTTCAAGATAGTTTCTTTTCAAGTTATTTATTTCTCCATTGCATGCAAAAATATTTTTGCAACAAGACTTGTATTTCCCAATCAATTTTTTTAAGAGAAAGCTTTTTGCAGCACAAAACTCAGAGTTGAATATGTATTGATCTATGACATTTCTTTCTTGTCATCACTTTAATTTATTAATGCATGTATCTTCTACCCAAATCTTAACTTTGTATTCATGTTTTTCTTTGGAAAAATATTAGTATATTCTCTTAAACACTTCTCAGCATATGTTAGACTTTATTTTCCCTCTCAAAGGAAACAGTTATCACTCTCATTTTGAACATAAATTATTTTCATGTAATTTATTTTTGGTAGTACATGGAAATATATTTCTGGAACAAGATTTGTATTTCAACATGAAATTTTCAAGTGAAAATTTTATGTAGAATAAAAGTGTGAGTTCAATGCCAACAAAGCCACCACATTGATTTGTTGTCATGACTTTTACCTGTCAACGAATGTTTCTTCTAGTCAATCTTTAACTTTATTAGTGTATATATGTGGCTAAATAAAAGGATATCTTGTTCAACACTTCTCAACATATCTTTCTACTTATTTCTTTTGGTCAAAGGAAATTGTTATATGTTCTTTGATTGCATATATATTTCATTGTGAACCATTTTATTGAAACTACAATGCACTTAATCATTTATGTTTTCAACATAAGTTCTTTTAAAGTTATTTTTTTTTGTCATCACATGAAAATATATTTTTGGAACAAAATATGTATTTCCCAATCAATTGTTGAAGTGAAAGGTTTTTGTAAAAAAAAAACCCTAAGATAAATGCATTTTAATTATCACATAGTTTCATGTCTTCAATTATTTTGTTAATGCATGTATTTCCTACTTATCTGTTAACTTTGTTCATGTCTAACTTTGCTTGTATATAATGATATTCTATTCAACACTTATTAGCATGTCTTTTACTTTATTTTCTATCTCTAAGGATATTTTTATGCCTTGTGAGATCTCGTATCTTTTCAACAGTGAACCCTGATATTCAAATGACATTGTACCTAATTATTCTCCTTCTGAACGAAAGTTTTTTCCGAGAAATATATTTTTTTCCAATATGTGCAATTATATTTTTGATGGAATATTTTAATTAAAGAAAATAAATATTTTAGAATGATATTGTCTTTAATCATTCCTCCTCTTTCTTCCTAACTGTAACATATGCACTACTTTTCATTTTAGAAAAATGTTGAAAAGAAAAAGGTGATGAAATTAGTAAACCATCCAACAATTTCACTCTTGATATAGCTATGAATGTCAAACCATGCCTCTCTATCTCCTATATCAACAATAGCTTGTTGCAAATTCATCCCCTACAATTGATGTATATTGAATGCCCACGCCATTTTTAAAGGCATATTTTTAAGATTCCCTCTAACAACATGTGTTATAGGCACAATTTTTGGAAAATTTATATCAAATGGAACACCTGTGCAATTCTAAAAAATAATTGTAGCGAGTATTGGAAGTTCAGGAGAATTTGAACCAGGAATATAGATTATATCATCAACATATCTAGGTGCACCATTTACCATCCCTACTTCAAACCACAAATTGCATCACACTCTCCACGACATAACAACACTTCATGCCTCAGCACATCATCACCATTGTCAACTATTTATGTTCTTCTGGTCTGCTCCACAACACAACTCACAATTTAAAAATTCAATGATTTGAGCATCTTCTAATTGTGAAAGTTACCAAAATTATTCATCGCAAACAATTGAACTCAAGAATCAAATAAATTGTTTTCCTCTAGATGTAGGAAACTATCAACACATGACACGAGAAGATCGAAATAATGCAGAATAGGCTCTGCATTTTTTATATTGGTTAAAATATTGTGAAAAGATGCTTGTCTAGGATCATGTCCTTATTGCCTAAAGATTTTATTCAAAGTGAAAACAATACTGAAGCTTTCCCACAACACATTCCATGCTTTTTTGCCTACATATAAAGGTTTATCCTTGACAGGAGGAAACTACCCAAGGTCACCCACAAGAATCATCGACCTACCACCAAAAGGAGAGTCCTTTTTTTCATTAAAGGCTTCTCACTAACGTGAATCTATCTGTATAAATAACCTCAGACCTATAAAGCCCATCTCATCAATTATAACATAACGAATATGCCTCATTTATTCTTGAAACATTGCCATGGATTTCCCACTCAATGGTTTCATATCTTTTATAGGAATTTTTAAAGCTAAGTGTATTTGTTTTCCATGTATATTGAAAGCAACAATGACAGTAGGAGCAAGAAACAATAGTGGACTTATACCACCCGTTGTAGAATTTGAAAGAGAATGACAAATACAATGAATAAGAGAAGACTTCATAGTTCCAGTTGTTCCTTGAATGATCATTTTCAAAGCATCATTGTTTTTAGCATCGACAAAGTGGCATAAAATGATTTCAAAAGCAACTCATTGTTTCTCAGATAGAGATAAAGGTGGCACTACTGTCTCCCAAATTGAGATACCATTAACAGCACCCACTGAATGAGAATATGTTATAAAATTAATAGCCTATTCCACAATTTAATCTAGAACTATTCTTTCCTAACAATTATAATGAATATCGTAATCCATTATGCGAAGATTTTCAAGATTAGAAATGGTCACACTGTTTCGAGGAACAATCCGAGAAAGAACTTGTTGTTATTCAAAATCTCTATTAACATTATCTTCATGTAAAAGGTCCGCGGCATCCTCCTGATCAGTCTCATTTGGCAAAGGACCTCGATTAACAGGACACGCATGATATCTTAGACTCCTTCTATTCTCAATGATAATTTCACTCGAAATTCTTATATCCAAAGCAATGTTGTGAAATTGCTTGTACAAAAGAAACTCACTCCAGTAAAATGTTTTGAATTCTCTTGACTCCTCATTTGGAATAACATAGAAACATGGCCACAAACAAATAAGAGCATGCACATTACATGGTATCCATGGCTCCTACCTATGCATGGCATCATAACTCCATGATCTCGTTATTTCTATCAAACAAAAATGTTCAAGGAAATGGGGGTGGTTTTGATAAAGCTGGACAAAATTGTTCTCACATGAAATTTCATGAGATTGCACTGATAGTATTTGGAACACTTTCTTGCGAACATTCAAGGGAACAAATTTGTAACTGCACACAACAAGAGGCAACTTTAGTAACATATGACATGTTTCTTCTGCACCAATGTCACGCTCAACAAGCATTTCTGCAAGAAACCTTCTATATGCAAATAATGCAGGAGGGTCAGATCCACCTGCACTTGCAACCCTTGTCAAAATTTCATGATAAGTTTCGGATCTTCTTTCTTCATTCGAATCATATTTTGCAATGTATTCCAACAGTGCACTTCGAGAAAAACTGCTTGACAATCAAAATTTTCTCATGACATTATTAGAAAATCCACATTGTGGACATTCAAATGGTCATCATTCCATGCTACTTCATATTTCTTTCTCCCTTTTTCATCTATGTACATTAAAGACTCACTAGGAACCTCCCATGGAGCATTGTAATTGCATACAAGGATAGACCTACTTTTTCATAAACAAGAATCAACACTTCATTTTGTGCGTCTGTGCATTCTGATGACCAAATGCTCATAATATTCATTAGGATTGCATGAGAAAATCTGTGAGGTTTTGAAAAAGGTAGGGGTCATCATTAACACTTCATGAAACCATGGCATTATGATGGTGTATGTCACGTGGATTCCAAGCTATTACACATTTATCAAAGTAGGACTTCACCTCATCAACATTCAAAGGGTTGATCCAATCCAATGTTTCCACATTCGGAGCTCCTAGCAGCAATAAGAAACTATGGATGTGCACTAAAACCCTATGCTACCACTCATTCCTACCAAAAAAATAAATTAGTTAGCATATAAAAACCAACAAAAACAACAAATGCATCATTCCAAACCCATAAAAAATACAGCAAAAGTAACAATGACGAATGTAAAGCAGAAGTATTTAGCTCCAAGATATTTCTGGAGAACCAATTCAAGAAATATATTAAATATTTGGTGCATGTACGTAGCAACTATATGCAAGTACTGAATAAAATTATTAATTTTTTTCACATGTTAATTTTTTGGATGGTACCATCTCAATGAAGGCATAAGACAGTGCAACTTAGGTCACTTAGTGTCAGTTGCACTCAACATAAAACAAAAATGTTGGGCAACACAATTGCGCGATAATATCGGTGAGTTCAGAACAACACTTTGTCTAATATGTCCTTGTACCCCTAAGACAACAACCAATACACATTAATTTCTAAGCCAGTTCATTGTCAGGTAGATCCCAAAGTTGTTGACACAACTCTTGAATAGTTACAGGTGTAGTCTCATGGATATTATTTTTGAAAAAGGAAGAATTTCTTCCCTAGTTATGATGGCGCATAACCATATTCAACTGGAAATATCGAAACTGAGGATGGGTTCCAAATATTTGATCACAATACCTAAGTAGATGCAAACCATATTCATGCATTTAAACATTGCAAATACATGGATGCAACCAATCGTCATCACCAGTGGGAAACAAAGTTGGGAAGGCCATGTCTAGAAACCCTTTAGTGTTATATTCATTGATGGGGGATTTGCCAATATCTAGCCATTCACTTCTTCATCACTTCTAGAATCTGTGTTTCAAATTAATCTTCTTATTTATTTTAATTCCCTATACTCATTATGCATGCAAGAAAGAAATGATGATGGATGGCAGTGTAAACCACCTATTGAAAATGCAGTAAGAAAATCTCAATTTGACTTTGCCTTGGTCAAACTAGAGAAAATTTCTATTTCTATTTCAACAGAAATCTTGGAGGTAGTTAACTGAGGTGACATGGCACTTGTCACTGGTTAACTCCAAGTGGGGAATCTTCAGTTCAATTTAGTATGTTTGATTTCTAATTTGTAGAAATCCATTTCAGTTAATTTGAGTTATTGTTAGTTAAACTAGTTCTAACTTTCAAAAGAACTAGAGGATGTCAAGTTGTGGAAGTGGAACTTCAACCACACTCAATGATCATCCAGTTAATTGATCAATCAGCCTAAAATACATTTTTCATGTAGAGAATTCGAGTTACCCAGTTGAGATGGATATTCCAAGGCAATGTACTATCATTTGTAGCATATTCCATTGTGTACAAGTGGTGCATTCTATCAGAAGGATCTGAGGAATTATGCAATTCAATAGTGGGAAGTTCCTAAATAATAGGAGCTAATTTCTTGGAGGAACAACGCAAGGAAATAGGAGCTTGGAGGGCTTGAAAATTGGATAAGTGTTGGAAACATTTGGGTAGCCAGGCAGAGGGATAGACTATATACTTGTAGGGTGTTCTCAAGCTTGAGAGAGTATATGTATTTCATCTCTATTCTCTGATCAATGCAATACAAATAGTAAGGGGTTTTGAGAAATCTGTTTCCCCTTTATAAATCTTTGTGCATGTGTGATTTTTTATCTTTCATGTCTATGATTTGTGTTCTATATGGTGAATTTCCTTCTACAGACCAGTAGAGTAGCTTCAAGTATTGTGATTTAGAAAATTTCATGAGAAATTTTGAATCTACACATTAATTTCTACATGGTATCACCACTAGATTCATTGTAGAGTATAGATTTTGAAGCTTTTAGTGTAGGAGGATCGTATATGAAGGATCAATTCTTCAGAGCTAGAAGGATGATTTATATGGAATAAAGCTTGAGTATGCCCTTAAGGGGAGCTCAAATTGTTTTGTTTGGAAGGAACATATGGAGGCAGTGCTGGAAGATAATGGACTAAATGAATTGATTGATAATGATATTATAAAACCAACATTGTCTGATCTTAAAGATCTAGAAGAATGGAATAAGTGTGTAGCCAAGGTGAGGATAATCATATTGGAGGAAGTACGAGACCATATTGTCTCAAATTTCCTTGGGAAATAGAATCTGTATGAAATGTGGGAAATATTGACAAATCTATTCCAGAATAGTAGTGACCATAGGAAGCTAACGGTCAAGGAAAAACTTCGAAATATCAATATGCAGAAGAATGGGACCATTCCATAGTACCTAAGCAGGTTCACACAATGTTGTGATGAACTAGGTCAAGTGTGTGTTATTGTAGCATATCATGATTTGGTAAGCCTATCCCTTCTAGGAATTCTAAAGAGCTTGCACATCTACCAAGATTCGGTGAATGGGGGGGAGAAACTACCAAATTGGGAATGCCTATGGTCCAATTTGGTACATGGGGAAATAAGCTAGAATACCAGAGATGAGAATTCATCCAAGGGTGAGGATGAAGAAAACTATGCCTTGGATAGAAAGGAAAAGAAAGGGAAAGGGAAGAAATCCCAATCCAAAGTAGAATCTAGTCAAGGGGGAAAGAAGGAATACTTGTTGAGAATCAAGTCCTTTCACTATCACAAATTCAAGAACTATGCCATGAAGTGTCCAAAAAATAAGACAAGGAAGAAGACCTTAGGATGAGAAGGAGATGAAGCATTGTGTTCAAATATCTAGCTTTATTTTACTCTGATTGAATGCATGGCCATCACGATGATGCGGAGAGTGTGGTACATGGATAGCAGTGCCTCATTCCATATGACAGGAAATATAAATTTTTTTAGTCTTTCAAGGAGAAGGATATCCATATTCACATTGATATGGGAGATGATGGAAGGTGAAACACAACCAAGATTGTTACAGTCACCTTTTAGAGGGATTTAGGCTCCCCTCTCAAACTCAAGGATGTGATATTTGTTTCGGGTCTAAAGAAGAATCTTGTCTCCGTTGCAGTTTTGGAATATCATAGTTATGATGTGATATTCAGTAAAGGAAAGGCATTCTTGAGACACATATCCATAGGATAGGTGAAGAATATTAGGGCTTGTGTGAAGAACCTCTACAAGCTATATGTGGAGTATTGTGTGTTGGCATTATGATGCATGTGTTGTACTTGATGGCAACCCTCTCATAGAAGAATATCTCACTTATATATAACTGGATGAATCTTCAGAAGAGATGTCGGATGTGACTGATGGAGGACAGCTCAAAGGAATCAGATGATAGTTCTAAGTGTAACAAGTCAGCTTTGCCATCAAGTCCAAAGGGGGAGATTGTTGGCATTATGAGACAAGTGTTGTCCTTGATGGCAAATCACACTGATGACAAATCATAGTGTAGAAGGATAGCAGCAAGGAATTGATGATCAGTCTACAAGTATGAAGAAAAATATATACACGCTGGTTCACTATATACCAAGTCGCGTATACAAGCAGGTTCACTATATACCAAGTCGCGTATACGCAGGTTCGCTATATACCAAGTCACGTGTACACGCAGGTTGGCTTCAGTAAAAGAGCGTGTATGTGGAAAACTTATCTTTGGTCCGTGGCGGTTATTCCTTGGAAGTTGTGCCTATGGTTTTGGACCATGGTGTCTCGACGGCCGTGTTGATCCCTAGTTTTGAAGTTTATGGTATTGGATTTCTATGGTTTTGGCCCGTGGTATTGAGAAAGGCCTAAGGCTATATAAGGAGAAGAAGATCATTAGGAAAAGGTATCTGAAATGTCTTGAATATCTGATGAAGTATTAGATCCAGTATGCAGGTTGTGGGTTGATGATGCATTGCTTGATCTGAGCTAAGGAGAGATCTCACCGGTTGATGGAGAACAAGATCTAAGGAGAGATCGGGATCAAATGGTTTGAAATGAACTATCTGTATATGGTTGATTATGCTTATTGTAGATCTGCATACTGACGCAAATAATGTTCTATAAGTGTTATAGTATGATTAATGTCTGGTACAGCTGCAAAGTTATAAGGAAATATTTTTAGATCTGTACGCGGGTTGGCCTTGGAAAAAGGGCGTATACACGCAGGTTGGGTTCATCCAAGTAGCGTGTACATTGTAAAGCTTGATATTTGAAGTTGCAGATGGGTCTGATGGTTATTGCAGAGTTCTGTGTCTGCTCTGTGTTTTGGTGACTGTGTTGTTGACAATGTTTCAGTGTTTCAGTGTTTCAGTGATCAATGATGCAGGTTGTACTACAATGGTGATTGTCTTATGGATCCAGTATGAAAATGTATGAAATGTGGTCCCGGGTAGATCATAGGCCGGCACCTACATACTGGTAAACATATCAGCCAGTACAAGAGAAAGGGGGTTGTAGCTCCCTTCAGTAACAGTTGGAAAACAAGTAAAGGTTGGAGCATTCTATAGGTAGGCACCTACGTACTAGTAAATGGATCGACTAGTACAAGAGCTAAGAGGGTTGTAGCCCTCTGCAGGTTGTAGCCTGCGTGCTCGTAAAAGACTGCACCAGCACATTGTAAAATAAATTTCTTATTAAAGAAAAAATAGAGACGACTTGCAGCAGGTGGTTTTCACCCACATTGGGTTTCCACCTTATATCATGGTGTTCATGTGTGTGCCTTATGTGTGATGATCTGTTCTGTTATACTGCACCTGTTTACTGTTAATATGGTTAATAATGTTCTGATGCATTTACTGAAGATAAGCTAACTGAATCATAAGATTACTACATATACGCTAGTTGCCCTTAATGAAGTTGCGTATATACGCTAATATCCTTAACTGAAGCTGCGTGTATGAATCTGAGTATGAGATTGAAAAGTTTTATTTGATCTGTTAATACTGATTCACCCCCCCCCCCCCCTCTCACTACTATTTCCAACAATTGGTATCAGAGCAGGTCCTTTAATAGAAGCTTGATCGCTTGAAGGAGATCCGTGGAACAATGGGAAAGAAGCTTAAGAAGAAAGCTCATAATAAGAAGAAGACATCTCAGAAGGACTATGACAGTGGGAGAATCGATTGGGGATTAGGTATAAGAAGTTCTTTAGATTCAGAATCAGATTCAGAATCATTATCAGGTATGAATGTGTTATCCTCTGATGTTCCTGCTATATTTCCTTGTGAAAGTGATGGAAGTGATAGTGAAACTACTGAACATGCTTTTATGGGTGAGCAAGAAAAGTATCAAATAGAGGCAGTATTTAGAAGGCTTACAGACAAAATTAAAGATCAACAAGATCTATTGAACAAAAGGGAATGTGCTTTCAAAGAAGAAGTTACCAAACTAAAAGCTCAATCAGAGGAAGGAAACAAGGTAAGAAAGTTACTCAAGGACAAGGAAAATCAATGTCAAAAGTTGCAGGGTGAAGTGACAACATTAAGGGATGAAGTCAATGAAAGAAGCACAACCATCAAGAAACTCAGAAATAGATCCAGTTACTATGAAAGTCTTGAAGCCACGATCCACTCGCTAAAGGAAGATCTTGAAGAATCAAAGAAGCAGAATAAAGATCTACTCCAAGCTATTGAAAAACAGGTAAACGAAGATATCAGCTTAAAATCTCAACTGGAATGTGCCTTTAGAGTTCGTCAAATGCAGCAAGATCTGAATGAAGAACAAGAAAAAGAGATTCTCAAACTAAGGCATCGGTTGGAAGAAGGAAGGAAAGATGGAGAAGACATGAAGAAGCAATGTCTAGAAAAGGAGGAACAACTTCAAGTTGAGGTAAATATCTTGAAAGGTAAATTAGAAGAAAAGGATAAACTTTTGAGATTTCAAGATAGTACTAAAGCCTTGGATGATATTCTTAGTAGTCAAAGGTCTCCTGCTATCAAGACTAGTCTTGGTTTTCATGAATCTGTTGAAGGTGAATCTAGCTCACAAGGTGAGGCAAGGAACTCTAAAGAGAAAACTAAAATGATCAACAAGGAGATGAAAGGTCAACCCCATCAACAATCAAGGAAAAAGACTTCTCAAAGAAAATCTTTTACTCCTCCTATGAATAATGTTGAATGTTATGTATGTCATAATCTTGGACATGTTGCAGCTAGATGTGGAAGAAGAAGAGTTCAAGACCATCATGTAGAAAGATCATCACATTCAAGGTACTTTAATGGATATTGTTTTTCTTGCAATATGTTTGGTCACAAAGCTGCTGATTGCTACAGGAGGAATATGAAACATGTAAGATGTTATGCATGTAACAAGCTTGGACATATAGCAAAAGAATGCAGGAACAAAGGATGGACATCACACCAAAAGGAGAAAACCTCATCACACTTGAAGATATGGAGGAAGAAGGAAGTACAGTCAGCACAATGTACTGAGACACAGCACAGCACAGACATATCAGACTCAGGGGGAGCTGAAAGTGTAAAACTTCAGCGTACTGAATCTCATACGCAAATTCCTTAAAGGGAAGTCGCGTACATACGCGAGTTAGACACTGCAAAGTCGCGTATATGTCAGTCTAAGGAAAAGCAGTGGGGACAGGATCAGAAAAAGGATTTGATATATTGCTCTATTGGTTACAGTCTGCTGAGGATGTGTGGAAATGTTTTGTTACTTGTATGATGTCTAGAAGTGTTTTGATCCTAACTTGAGGATGATGATGTTTTGATGCTTATTGCTGATATATGCATAATCAGATCTAACAGATGGCACTGGTTGAGGGGGAGCATATGCCTTTAGTAATTCATTGTTGGCATTATGGTTAATAATCCTTGGTGATGATTCTTATATGGCTAAATGATATATCTTGCTATGATATGATGTTGTGAGTTGTCTATGATAAACTCTCATATGATTCTTGAAGTTACATGGTAGATGTTCAGATCAGAATTATGGTTGATCCTTTGATGATGCTTACATGGTGATCTTCATAAGGATAAGGAGAAGTACAAAGCTTGAATACACATCTTCCTCACTTGATGATGAGTCACTCATATACTGTTGTTGTCATATGCATAAAGATCATACAGTTATGATGCAGGCACTCTTGTGGATAAGGATTGTTGCTGTTGGTGATATCAAGAAGTTTTGTCAAATGAGCTTGAGCTCAAGATACATAGTGCTGATACATGGATGACTACTCAAAGTTGCTTTGTTGGAGACATGGTGATGAGTTCTTATCTATATGATGATAGGTTGATACTTACATATGTTGATTGATGAAGATACTTGGATCATGTAGATCTTGGCATTGATGTAATGGCTATGGTGGTTTCACATGTAATGTGAATGATTTCATGATGATGTTTAAAAGGAGGAGTTGACATCTATGTTCAGACATACCTTGCTGCAGGACATTTACAGGTTGCTGATATGAAAATGGTTGTACGCGAGTTTCATAAGGCCTATCCGCGTATATACGCTTGTTTATGTGGATGCAGACGCGTATATGGAGTTTTGAAGGAAATCAGCAGGCACAGATGTTGGTTGCAGAAAGTCTGATATGGGTCCGATAGAGATCATCTGGCACAGGTTCAGGGGGAGCAGATAATCTTCCAATGATGCATTGTTGGCATTATCTTAAAGCTTTTGGTTCTAGTTCACATTTGTTGTTGGTTTCAAGGCGAAAGGAGAACAGAAGGATCTCTTGGTTGCTGATCTGAATGGTGATTATCAGATGCTGCTGATGACTTTCATAAGTCTTGGTCTAGCTCTTTCGTCTCTATGTCATATATCTCTTTTGTGGTATCTCTTTCATGGTGTCAAGGTCATGTAACGGCCTATTTTGGTTTCCCCACTATGCCTGGGATGATTGATGCAATATGATTGGTTGTCATATGTAAACTTTTGATGTATCCCCACTTGGTTGGGTGCATGAGTCAATTTTTGTATATCCTCACTTAGTTGAAAGATGGATGTATGTATGAGTATTTGGTGATAGGAAGATCTTTTATGATGTATAGAGTCATGTTCTTCTTGAAGAACATCTTTTGTAGATCTTGCCTACAGTCAGGAAGAGCATGAACATCACACTTCAGCAGTATAGAGACTTGGCATGTACTCAGGGGGAGCATTGACAGATTGGTACACTTTGGCATATACAAAGGGGGAGATCATTCAGAGATTTTAACAGATACTCAGGGGGAGTATGGACAGCGAAATGTTCAGCAAAGGAAGAGAACATCTTGGTCCACCCTTTGCCCTTGATGTCAAAGGGGGAGAGTGATTTGGTGTTGTTGCCATCAAGTCCAAAGGGGGAGATTGTTGGCATTATGATGCATGTGTTGTACTTCATGGAAACCCTCTCATAGAAGAATATCTCACTTATATATAATTGGATGAATCTTCAGAAGAGATGTCAGATGTGACTGATGGAGGACAGCTCAAAGGAATCAGATGATAGTTCTAAGTGTAACAAGTCAGCTTTGCCATCAAGTCCAAAGGGGGAGATTGTTGGCATTATGAGACAAGTGTTGTCCTTGATGGCAAATCACACTGATGACAAATCATAGTGTAGAAGGATAGCAGCAACGAATTGATGATCAGTCTACAAGTATGAAGAAAAATATATACACGCTGGTTCACTATATACCAAGTCGCGTATACAAGCAGGTTCACTATATACCAAGTCGCGTATACGCAGGTTCGCTATATACCAAGTCACGTGTACACGCAGGTTGGCTTCAGTAAAAGAGCGTGTATGTGGAAAACTTATCTTTGGTCCGTGGCGGTTATTCCTTGGAAGTTGTGCCTATGGTTTTGGACCATGGTGTCTCGACGGACGTGTTGATCCCTAGTTTTGAAGTTTATGGTATTGGATTTCTATGGTTTTGGCCCGTGGTATTGAGAAAGGCCTAAGGCTATATAAGGAGAAGAAGATCATTAGGCAAAGGTATCTGAAATGTCTTGAATATCTGATGAAGTATTAGATCCAGTATGCAGGTTATGGGTTGATGATGCATTGCTTGATCTGAGCTAAGGAGAGATCTCACCGGTTGATGGAGAACAAGATCTAAGGAGAGATCGGGATCAAATGGTTTGAAATGAACTATTTGTATATGGTTGATTATG
The DNA here is from genome assembly GCA_031772625.1 of Pinus tabuliformis. Taxonomy (NCBI): domain Eukaryota; kingdom Viridiplantae; phylum Streptophyta; class Pinopsida; order Pinales; family Pinaceae; genus Pinus; species Pinus tabuliformis. The sequence continues at coordinate 311,051,776 of CM062820.1, read as the reverse complement.
CTTATTGTAGATCTGCATACTGACGCAAATAATGTTCTATAAGTGTTATAGTATGATTAATGTCTGGTACAGCTGCAAAGTTATAAGGAAATATTTTTAGATCTGTACGCGGGTTGGCCTTGGAAAAAGGGCGTATACACGTAGGTTGGGTTCATCCAAGTAGCGTGTACATTGTAAAGCTTGATATTTGAAGTTGCAGATGGGTCTGATGGTTATTGCAGAGTTCTGTGTCTGCTCTGTGTTCTGGTGACTGTGTTGTTGACAGTGTTTCAGTGTTTCAGTGTTTCAGTGATCAATGATGCAGGTTGTACTACAATGATGATTGTCTTATGGATCCAGTATGAAAATGTATGAAACGTGGTCCTGGGTAGATCGTAGGCCAGCACCTACGTACTGGTAAACATATCAGCCAGTACAAGATAAAGGGGGTTGTAGCTCCCTTCAGTAGCAGTTGGAAAACAAGTAAAGGTTGGAGCATTCTGCAGGTAGGCACCTACGTACTAGTAAATGGATCGGCTAGTACAAGAGCTAAGAGGGTTGTAGCCCTCTGCAGGTTGTAGCCTGCGTGCTGGTAAAAGACTGCACCAGCACATTGTAAAAGAAATTTCTTATTAAAGAAAAGATAGAGACGACTTGCAGCAGGTGGTTTTCACCCACATTGGGTTTCCACCTTATATCATGGTGTTCATGTGTGTGCCTTATGTGTGATGATCTGTTCTGTTATACTGCACCTGTTTATTGTTAATATGGTTAATAATGTTCTGATGCATTTACTGAAGATAAGCTAACTGAATCATAAGATTACTACATATACGCTAGTTGCCCTTAATGAAGTCGCGTATATACGCTGATATGCTTAACTGAAGCTGCGTGTATGAATCTGAGTATGAGATTGAAAATTTTTATCTGATCTGTTAATAATGATTCAACCCCCCCCCCTCTCAGTATTATTTCCAACATTGTGCTACATTGAGTACAAAGACAGAGAAGGTGTAGAGCCGCGATGTTGGTGAACTTTGTCATATAATACTTGGCCATTTGAATCATGTTGCTTTGAAGATCATGCAATATATAACCACAGGCTTCCCCAAAGGATCCCTAGAGAAACAAGATATGCAAAGGGTGTACCTTGGGGAAGTACACAAAAGCCACTTTCCATGATTGGGACAATCGAGCACATGCGGTCCTTGAAAGGATCCACTATGATGTTTCTGGACCTTTCTCAACAGCCTCCACCTCCAAGCACAAATATTTTGTCATTTTTAATGATGAATTCCCACAAAAGTGTTGGATTTCCTTCATGCAGAAGAAGGATGAGACTTTCTCCAAGTTTTTGGAGTTCAAGGAACTGTTAGAGAAATAAATGGGCAAGAAGTTGAAGGCTCTCATGACTGATAATGGATGTGAGTACCGGTTGAATGAGTTTAAAAGTTTCTATGCAAAAGGAGGCATTTGGCAAGAGTTGAAAACACCCCACAATCCACAACATAATGGGGTGGTTGAGAGGAACAACTGTAGCATTGTGGGAGTAGCATGGGAGATGTTGCATGGCCAAACCCTACCTCTGAACTTATGGGCTGAAGCATGCAACACAACAGTCTATTTTCAGAACAAGAGTCCTCACTAGATTCTTGGCATGATCACACTAGAGGAGGCTTTCTCAGGGAGGAATTAGGATGTGTCACACTTTAGGATTTTTGTAGCCTTTATTTACTGCCAAGTATCCAAAGAATCAAGGAAGAAGCTAAAGACAACAACAAAATTGGGGGTATTTGTGGGTTACATAGAAACTCCCCACAACTACCATGTGTAATTTGATGAATGATAGTTATGCAAAGGGATGTAAAATTTGATGAAGGAAAAGCCATGCAATGCTCTCTTGAGAGGGAGATTCAGATCCCACCAGAGGATGAGCTTTTAGCACCAAAGGAGGAGCCTCAAGATGTTGTGGAAAAGGCACAAGTTGAGGAGCAGCGGGTGGATACAACCACTCATGTAGAACCATCCAAGGAAGGTAAGAAAAGGACCAAAGAATTTGAGAGACTTGTGCAGGATGTGAGGGAGAACGTGGGTTCTCCTTCAAATCAGCATAGGCAAAGAAGGTCGCCAAATAGGTACACTAGCTACATGGATATAATGGCTTATATTGTAGAGACTCATCCATGTTCTTTCAAGGAAGTAGTAGAGCAACTAGTATGGGTTGATGCAATGGTGGAGGAGTAAACAATGTAAACTTTGAAACGAGAACTGATACTGTTATCCGTTTCGTAGAGATAGCAAAAAAGTGACATGATTTTGAAAAGGGGTGATGCAGAACACATGTTTTTTTTAGACCATAGTTTTTGGCACTTTAGTTTTTTTTATGTACATCACGTTTTAGAATGGTAGTGATTTTCATGCTGATTTAAAAAAGTGAGCATTCTACATCACACTCCTTTTTAAAAGCCCTGTTTTTTGGCTTTAAATTTTTTAATGTATAAAATGTAAATAATTGTTTAGTAAATTTGATAATTTTTTAAGTGGTCGTTTTCTTCACATTTTCTTGTTTTTTATTATAATTTTAATTTTTTTTTCATGAGGTTTTTACTGTTTTGCATTTTTAAATTAGAAGGTCGATATTTAGACTTTTCGATATTCTACATATTTATACATCCTTAATTAATTTTTCAATCGACATGAAATAATTGTTTCTAAAAAACAATATTTTTTAACAATGGACATAAAAATAACAATTTTTAACATAAATATAACTAAAAAACTACACGTTTTGATAATTTTTTGTTAGAATTGACATGTCAAAATCACAATTTTTATACGATAATTTTAACTAAAAATGGTTAAATAATAGCTTTTTCTATGAATTTCATGTCAAAAAAATAATAAAAATCACTTTTTTTTCAAAAAATAATGATTAACTTAAAAATCAATGCAAAAATACATATTACCAATATTGAACGTATAACAACCCTAATTGAGTGTTTATTCTTCTCATAAAATGTCAAAGTCAAAACATTGCAAAGTTTGATTTACAAGCATAACTTAAATTTAATCAACAATGTCACGTAATCCAAACTCTTCATCCTCTAGAGTTTCATCATTGTCCTCTTCCACAATATTTTCTGTTTCATTTTTCTCATTTTCCTCTTCTAATGGGTCTTTGATGTCTGCGAAACTCCCAATGTATGTCTTTCCAAACATTCCATGTAATGGTGGTTTGGGTTCCTTTGCCTTTTTTGCCACACGTGATTCACTAAAGTCCCCTTTCTTCAACCCAATTTCTTACATTGCATCTGAAATAAATTGAAGAGCATTAATTCTTTGCTGAATGAAATTGCACTGTACTGGATATTTTTCAATTGCAATGCAATTTCTTCCTTTTTGAAGGCAACATGCTAGTGTTGTACCTAATTATCAAGCACAAAAGAAATAATGAAATAAATTAGTACAATGACATATTAATTAAAAAAATAACATATTGAAATTCAATTCCACATAATAAAACTTACCTGAGCTAGAAAATAAATCCAAAACCCAATCTCCTTCATTTGAACAAATGTCTATAAGATAGTTAATCAATAATTGTGGTTTTTGATAAATGTTAACTATCTCTCATTTTGCTTATTTGTCTTCATATGTTAGTTTTCTCACAACAACATCATAACTCAGTATTTGGCTATGACTCTTTCTGTCTACCCGATTAAAAATCATAGACATATGGCTATCATCTTTTGCCCAACTATCAATATGAATGAACTCACAATCATTTATAAATTGTTGATCTTCATTGTGAAGAAGATTTGAATTTTCCCTGTAACATGAAATAGTAAATGTTAAATTAACTTGTACATAAATAAATTTTTCAACATTAATCAAATATACATTTTAAACGTCTTACCATGTAAGCTGCATCCTTGAATTTGTTTTCCCCTTGAAGCTTGACAATATCATTGCCAATTGTGTGTCTGAATGAAATGTCACAAATCTCCATAATGGTGATGACGTGACTTCTACAAATCCCGCAACCACTTTACTAAAAGCTTGATAAGTATAAGGGTCACTATCATAGTCAATGTTTGGAATATTGAAACCATGGGGAATATCTGCAATGACTAGGGCATAATCCCTTTTAGGTATGAGTTTAGCAATGTCTTCATAGTCGCCTTGTATTACTTGATATTGAATAGTGTCTAGCCCATTCCAAATGAAATGATTAAGAGTTGGATCAAGTTGAATATCCTTAATACGTTGCTTCCTTAGTCTTTCGATCTTTATTTTTTCAATAAAGGTTTTGAAACTATCTGGCACTCCATTATCATCCTTCCTCATCTTTTATAAAATAAACAAATATACGTGTAAGTTATAAATTAAAAATAGTACACAGGTGAATAAAAATGAATGTATAAATCAAGATACCTTTTTAAATGCAAGATAAAAAGCTTTTAATGTTGATGTAGAACTTGAATCTGGATAGTTGCGTATGACATCATCCCAACTATCTTCATTCAACAATCTAACCATTTGTTCTTGAATTTTCATGTAAACTTTGTGACTGCATAGATAAAGTAACAAAAAGTTAATATAATGATATGTATAACAAATACTACCAAGAACAACATGTTTTATTTAAAATATAATTATAATCTAGAAATAAATAAAAATATTTCAAGAAACTTACTTTTGAAATTCTTCAGACATTTCCTCCAATGATAATTCCCCTAACCTCACACGAGATAATATTGTTTTGACAATCTTTTCATATTTCACTCCTTGCATCGCCCTCCAAGGTGTGATAGTCATATCGTCTGGAAGATGCTTCATTTTAGGAGCTAATTTACTGTTGTCACATATGAATGGCTTAGACTTTTTGACCTTCTGGTTTTTAATGGCAATGTCTTCCCACATGCTAAAAATCTCATCAATCAACCTCCAAACATCTCCAGTTCTAAATGCCAATTGGAAAATGTTATCAACACCTCTGAATAAATCACTATGTTTGCTGCCTTTTCCACCTTTTGAATTGGTTTTCTCTTCAATTTGATATCCTATTTCCATACAACATTCCTTTCGGAAATCTGCAGTAACTTTTGTCCTATCCCCACCACATTTTTCTTCAAATTCACTATGAATAAATCTAACCCTTTGGATGAAAGTCATAGACATCCTATATTCATTATCTGAATTATGATCCCATGCCACTAACTTTGCTTCTGTATCAGATAAACCAGCGTAAATGATACATTTCATTGTTTCAAAACGTGGGTTATTAGGATATTCCTCCATCAATTGTCTTTGAGCTTCTACAGAATGGTTCCCCCCAAGCACATAATAATTGTATTCAAAACATTTTGACTTATCAAATGCTTCTTTGTTGGGAACTTGAAGTGGATCAATAAGAAGCACATAACTAACCACATGAGCATATGGATTGTACCTCATCAATATCTTCAAGTTGTGAACATGCAGATGATGTGGCTTTCTAACTTGATATTGACATCGTCCTTTACTTGCTTTATAGGTTTGCTTGACATTAAGCTGAAATGTGCGACCACCATCAATTAAGTTTCTCTTTGTCAAATTCTCTCAAATGACATTTTGTTTTGTTTTGATAATGCCATCTTCTAAATCAGCTCCTGGTGTAATGATTTCTCTGCTTTCTTTTGAAGTTTCACTAGGTTCTTCACTGCTGGTAATGACTGCTTCAAAATCATCAACTTTACTTTTCTTGGTCATAACGTTCCCACCAAAGTTATTCTTGGGCATTGTTACTTGTGGATTTTTATGGCTCTTCTCAGTTCCAATGTCATCTTCAGTAATGACAACATATGTTTCATTGTCAATTTCAACTTCATCGTTCTCAAAAGTAACTTGTTTACCCTTGCTAGATTTATCCACCAGAGATCTTTTTTTCTGATTCTTTGGATGTAGTTTTGTAGCATTATCAATTACTTCATTTTTCCTATTTTCCATATCTTCTTCTGACACTGAGTAAAAACTGTTGACAACTTTCATGATATCATTCTCAATCAAATGAATGCCTCCCAACCTAATTTAACAACTTTCAACGAAATTCTGCCAAACAAAATATCATATGTCAATAAAAAACAAAGTTAAAAAATATAGTGAGACACTTTCAAAAACGCAAAATACAAATATAAATAATAATACTCACGATGTTTTGTGTCATCTCATTTACGATTTGACTACACAACTTTGTAGATACCTCTCTCGTGTCATACAATGAATATGATAGTTGGTATTTAACCCTTTCATGTGACTTGGGAGCTTTTGTAAGTACGTAAACAACTTCAGTGTCCGGTACCGAACACATATCTATGACTCTTCCCATCACCTCAAAAATTCCATTATCATTCGATATATATATATATATATATATATATATATATATATATATATATATATATATATATATATATTCACATTTTCGCTTTCTCTTTCTTTCACATACCACATTCTTGATGGAAATTTCACCTCTTTTGAATTCTTCCAGTCTGAAATAATCTTCTTATCACTTGAGGCACTTGAAAGATTTGTAGTCATGAGCTCAGGTGGAGTTCATTCACCAATGTTTCTTTTAGATGCACCTTTATGAGTCTTTGGTCCAGAAAGATTCACTGAAATTCTCTTTGATGCCATTTTCCTGAAAAATAGAAACACATAAATCAGTAAACAATAAAAACATATTAACTTAAATTAACAACGAAAATATATCATAAATTTTAATCAACAATCGCCCCACCCACTGCCCCTCATATTCCAAAAGGACATGCATTAACATTCAAGTGTAAAAAAGTATATCACGAATAAAACATTTTTCTCGGGCACCCTCACCCACCCACCCCCCCCCCCGCACGGCACGGGCGCCCTCACCCACTCACCCCCCCAAGCATCCCAACCCCCCCACACCGGCGGCCCGGGCGCCCTCACCCACCCCACTGCCCGGGCGCCCCAACCCAACCCCCACAACCCTGCCCGGCCCGGGTGCCCTCACCCGCCCGCCCGCCCCAACTCTCTCCCTACTCCACCCCGCCCCACCCCCCGCCCACCCCAACTCTCTCCCTACTCCACCTCGCCCCACCCACCCGCCCGCCCGACCCAGGCGCCCTCACCCACCCCTCCGGGCACCCTCCCTACCTCTTCCCGAACCCGCCCACCTCGCACCCCCTCACCCGCCCACTCCAACCCTCCCGGCGCCCTCGCCCGCCCGCCCGCCCCACCCCTCCAGGTGCCCTTACCTGCCCCCCCGCCCGGCGCCCTCACCCACCCGCCCGCCTCACCCGAACCCCCCTCCGCTCGGGCTCCCTACCTCTCCCCCAACCCGCCCACTCCGCACCCCCTCACCTGCCCACTCCAACCCTCCCAGTGCCCTCACCCCTTCAGGCGCCCTCGCCCGCCCGTCCACCCAACGCCCTCACCCACCCGCCCGCCTCACCCGAAACCCCTTCGCCCGGGCTCCTTACTTCTCCCCCAACCCGCCTACCCCGCACCCCCTCACCCACCCGATCCAACCCTCCTGGCGCCCTCACCCCTTCGGGCGCCCTCGCCTGCCCCCTGCCCAGCGCCCTCACCCACTCGCTTGCCTCACCTGAACCCCCCTCTGTCCGAGCTCCCTATCGCACCCCCTCACCCCGCACCCCCTCACCCACCCGCTCCAACCCACCCACCGCGCCCCTTCAGGCGCCCTCGCCTGCCCGCCTGCCCCACCCCTTCGGGCGCCCTCACCCGCCCGGCGCCCTCACCCGAACCCCCCTCCGCCCGGGTGCCTAAGTGCAGGCACCACCAACGCTGCCCACGCCCTCGCCCGGCAGGCAGGGTCGCCCTGCCTACCGGGCGAGGGCGTGGGCGGCCTAGGTGGCACCTGCACGAGGGCACCCTCCCTCGTGCAGGCGCCACCCGGGCCGCCCACGCCCTCGCCCGGCAGGCAAGGTCGCCCTACCTGCCGGGCGAGGGCGCGGGCGGCCCGGGTGGCGCCTGCACGAGGGCGCCCTCCCTCGTGCATGCACCACCCGGGCCGCCCGCGCCCTCACCCGGCAGGTAGTGTAAGGCCTTCGAGCCGCGGTGCAATGGGCGCCGAGCGAGGTCGTACACGCGGGCGTGGGCGGGGGCGTGGGCGAGCACGCAGGCATGCCGAACGACGGAAGTTAAGATGGACTGCGGACATAATGCGACAATAAAAGCAACGAAAGAAGAATAGTTTGTGACACTTAGGAGAAGTGAATGGAACAACAAAGGATTTATATGCGATGTTAAAAAAAAGTATGCAACCGACTTGTTAATGGAGATATGGGCATATTACAAGTGGTTGTGGGGTCGGCCTGGGGCTACACACCCCCACGTAAAACCCACTATGATGCATATATATAAGTGAGCATGGAGCCTCATTTCAACAACGAACATTCGCTCATAACATCTTCGCATAAGACAAGAGGAGTGCGCAGTTTTGGTGAAGGAAATGCACATATCTCATGCGCATTAGTCTTGGAGATTGCGCAGGTTGTGTCTTAGTTGATGGTTGGCAAGGTGTGCCATGTATTGGGTGAATTCTGGTGTACGGTTCTTGGTGTAAGACTTGGCAAGGATTCTTGGTGGCTCGGGTGAGCACCGTCCTTTGTGCAAGAGATGCACAAGATGTTGTAAAAGGCAGGTTGCCTATCTATTGTAAAATTTGGTTAAGTGTGAGACTTGGTTCGGCCAAGACACACTGGTGTATTGTAATCTGATATTCTTAATAAAATTGTCGGGCAGACTCACATTACGGGGAGTTGCCCCTCCCCTTTATACTTGTTGCAATTGTTGATGTTCTTGGTTAATTGCATGATGATAATGAATGAGTATGGGCTTCATTAAGTATAAAGGATAATTGCTTTACTTGGTTGCGAAACACAAACTAAATATGTTAATGTGAAAGTAGGCATAGTCCACGAATGTTAGTATTGGTGAAAAGAAAGCGTTCGGTGGTGGCGCACCTTGCTACAAGCGGTTGGAAGACTACCGCAGGTGTAGGGGCGTGACAGGTGGTATCGGAGCTTGGTTGGAGCTGGTGAGCAAGGGTTGCTCGTGAAGGTTTGAAGCTTGTGAATAGGTTCAAGTGTTGAAGCATTGGGGCTGATGTACACTTGATAGGTGAAAACAAGACTTCGGTTTGGAGCTGTTGAGCAGGGTTGCTCGTGACAGTGGAAGCAGGTTTAGCAGAGGTGAAGCTTAGTGCTTGGACCAAGCTGAACGACAAGGCATGGCAAGTTTGGAAGAAGGTGAAGGGAAGCTCTTGCTTACCTTATACAGGTTGAAGAGGTTGAAGGAAGAGAAGCCCCGGATCCGAAAGGAACTTGAAGTCTTGGAAAGGAATGTTGAAGAAGAGCTTCTTCAACTTGGTTGGAAAATGGAGTAAGGTGAAGATGCAGATTGTGCTAACAAGGAAGAGGAAGCCGTGATGTTTGAAGATGTTGCAGACATGACAATGATGGAGGATGAACTTGAGGATGATCAAGTTGGACCAGGATCGTGCAGTTTGCAAACATGGATGAATGAGGATACTCATATGGAGGAACCTCATGATGATGAAGTAAGTATTGATACTTGTGTTTCATTTGGGCATTTGGTGGATGGACCATATGCAGGGAGAGGCAAAGCCAGTTTGCCTATGCTATGGAGGATCTTGCCATGGATGTCTATGATGAGACCTTGTATGGAGAAGCAAGGATTGTTGATTGTTGCAGGACTTGTTGGGGTTGTTTGTGACCTTATGGTAGAAGGTGCAAAGGCCCTTGACAAGGGTGGAACTTGATGATCGTTGCGGATGATTGGGTCATGCTTTAGCCACATTGGCTAAGTGCCCGGCATGACTCATGGATAGATTAGAGGGCACACATGATGATGCTTGGGTGGACTTCTCATGGCCGAGACCAAGAGATAGTCTTGGTGGACACTTTGGTGGAGGAGCTATGATGGAAGGGACTCATAATGATGATGATATGGTTAGGTGACCGAGTTCACTAAACCGAAGATTGGAGACTTGGGTGAGGATGACCGATGGTTGTGATGAGTCTACTTGGTGGGACTACATGGACAACTTAGTCATGAACATCAGGTTGGAGGCATGGATCATTCCTACTACATGGAGAGCTGAGGCATCTTGCAGGGACCTTTGGGCCGAGACTTGTATGCTTGCTAGATGTTGGTTGGGGATGATTTATGGAGCTCATGATGACATGAGATTGTTGTGACTTTTAGGGACTTCATATATGGTGGACTTAGAGTATTTGATGCATTGAGGAGCTGAGGTCAGAAACTTTGATGCAGTATGGGATGCATACTTTCAAAGTACATGTATGGGCATGGCTTGGAAGAGTGACTTGGTGTAGAGGATCGATATGAGACACTTTGGGGTGATGAAGTTACAATGATGATGATGCCTTGACTTGGGCATGGGTTGAGCTGAGACTCAACTACTTTTGGCACATGGGAGCTGATTGAGCAGCACATGGATAGGTGAGACAAGTGCATACTTGTTTCTATGGCAGACTTGAGGGATGACACATTGTAGATATGATGGAGATTGCTTCATGGACCTAGATGTGGCACATCGAGAGTCGGTTTGATGAGATGATCTCTTCATATGGAGGAGACACACACACACATGATGATGTTGGGATAGATGTGGCTGATTTCATATAGCACATTGACACCAAACATCATGGACAGCATGTTGCAGATGAGATGGATGGAGTTTCCATGGACCTGAGCATGGATTATGGAGATAGATTCTTGATGAGTCAAGGATGTGGCAGATGTTTGAGGAACAACTGATGGTGGCATGAGGATGTTCACTCTCATGGTTTGAGCATGACAGTTGGACTGGCCATCCGACTAGTTCAAACATGGGGTCGCGAAGTGTACAGAGATGTGTTAGCATTATGTTGGAGTATCATGGCAGCAGTTCACATGAGGACACATGATGAAGACAGGAGGTCAGTAATCATGGATCAAGATGACATCTGATGGAGTGCATACCGTGGAGGTGCATACCTTGGTATGGTGAGCTTGGTGGCAGTTGGTCACTAAGTCGAGGCATGATGGAGATGAGGATCTACATATGTTGCAGAGATGTTGCCTTATGTGGAGAGTTTGACATCATGGATGGCGATGATCTTGGTGGAGGGCTACCAGGATGGTATGTTGTCGATGACGACAACAATTTCAGGTGGAGGAGGATGTAAGGCCTTCGAGCTGCGGTGCGACGGGCGCCGGGCGAGGTCATACACGCGGGTGTGGGCGGGCGCGCGGGCGCACCGAACGACGGAAGTTGCGACGGACTGCGGACATAATGCGAAAATAAAAGCGACGAAAGAAGAACAGTTTGTGACACTTAGGAGAAGTGCGTGGAACAACAAAGGATTTATATGTGATGTTAAAAAGAAGTATGCAGCTGACTTGTTAATGGAGATATGGGCATATTACAAGTGGTTGTGGGGTCGGCCATGGGGTTGCACACCCCCATGTAAAACCCACGTATGATGCATATATATAAGTGAGCATGGAGCCTCATTTCAACAACAAACATTCGCTCATAACATCTTCGCATAAGACAAGAGGAGTGCGCAATTTTGGTGAAGGAAATGCGCATATCTCATGCGCATTAGTCTTGGAGATTGCGCAGGTTGTGTCTTAGTTGATGGCTGGCAAGGTGTGCCATGAATTGGGTGAATTCTGGTGTACGATTCTTGGTGTAAGACTTGGCAAGGGTTCTTGGTGGCTCAGGTGAGCACCGTCCTTTGTGCAAGAGATGCACAAGATGTTGTAAAAGGCAGGTTGCCTATCTATTGTAAAATTTGGTTAAGTGTGAGACTTGGTTCGGCCAAGACACACTGGTGTATTGTAATCTGATATTCTTAATAAAATTGTCAGGCAGACTCACATTACGGGGAGTTGCCCCTCCCCTTTATACTTGTTGCAATTGTTGATGTCCTTGGTTAATTGCATGATGATAATGAATGAGTATGGGCTTCATTAAGTATAAAGGATAATTGCTTTACTTGGTTGCGAAACACAAACTAAGTATGTTAATGTGAAAGTAGGCGTAGTCCATGAATGTTAGTATTGGTGAAAAGAAAGCGTTCGGTGGTGGCGCACCTTGCTACAAGCGGTTGGAAGACTACCGTAGGTGTAGGGGCGTGACAGGCAGGGTCGCCTTGCCTGCCGGGCGAGGGCGCGGGCGGCTCGGGTGGCGCCTGCACGAGGGCGCCCTCCCTCGTGCAGGCACCACACGGGCCGCCCGCACCCTCGCCCAGCAAGCAGGGTCGCCTTACCTGCCAGGCGAGGGCGCGGGCGGCCTGGGTGGCACCTACACGAGGGCACCCTCCCTCGTGCAGGTGCCACCCGGGTGGCACCTGCACGAGGGCGCCCTCCCTTGTGCAGGCACCACCTGAGCTGCCCGCGCCCTTGCCCAGCAGGCAGGGTGATTCCCGGAATCGCCCTGCCTACTGGGTGAGGGCACGGGCGGCCCGGGTGGCGCCTGCATGAGGGTGCCCTCCCTCGTGCAAGCGCCACCCGAGCCGCCCGTGCCATCGCCCGGCAGGCAAGGCGATTGGGCACCCTCGTGCAGGCGCCACCCGGGCTACCCGCGCCCTCGCCCGACAGGCAGGGCAATTCCCAGAATCGCCTTGCCTGCAGGGCGAGGGCGCGGGCGTCCCGGGTGGCGCTTGCACGAGGGCGCCCCCTCGTGCAGGTGCCACCTGGGCCGCCCGTGCCCTCGCCCGGCAGGCAGGGCAATTCCGGGAATCGCCCTGCCTACCGAGCGAGGGTGTGAGCGGCCCGATTGGCACCTGCACAAGGGCGCCCTCCCTCGTGTAGGCGCCACCCGGGCCTCCCGTGCCCTCGACCGGCAGGCAGGGTGACTCTGCCTGCCGGGCAAGGGCGCGGGCGGCCCGGGTGGCGCCTGCATGAGGGCGCCCTCCCTCGTGCAGGCGCTACCCGGGCCGCCCGCGCCCTCGCCCAGTAGGTAGGGCGATTTCGGGAATCGCCCTGCCTGCCAGGTGAGGGCGCGGGCGCCCTGGGTGGCGCCTGCATGAGGGTACCCTCCCTCGTGCAGGCGCCACCTGAGCCGCCCACGCCCTCACCCGGTAGGCAGGGCGATTGCCAGAATCACCCTGCCTGCTGGGCGGTGGCACGGGCGGCATGGGTGGCGCTTGCACGAGCCCCGCTTGTGGGGCTGAGGGAGGGTGGGTGAGGTCAAGGGCGGAGGGTGGGTGAGGCGGGCGGGCGGAGGCGGGTGAGGTGGGCGGGTGGGTGGGGCGGGCGAGCCAGCGGGCGATGGCGGGTAAGGGCACCTAGGCCAGGTGGGCGGGTGAGGGCGCCCGGGGGTGGGTGGGGCGGGCGGGTGAGGGCGCCTGGGCTGGGCGGGTGGGTGGGTGAGGGCACCCGCGGGTGAGTGGGGCGGGTGGGTGGGTGAGGGCGCCCGCGGGTGGGTGGGGCGGACGGGTTAGGGCCCCCGGGCCAGACGGGCGGGTCAGGGCACCCGTGGGTGGGTGGGGCGGGCAGGTCAGGGGGGGCGTGGGTGGGTCGCCCAGGTGCGGGTGAGGGTGCCCGGGGCAGGCGAGCAGGTGAGGGGGGGCGTGGGTGGGTCGCCCAGAGGGGTGGGGCGGTTGGGTTAGGGCGCCCGGGCCGGGCCAGGTGGGCGGGTGAGGGGGGACGGGGTGGGTGGGCCGGGCGAGTGAGGGGGCCCGGGCCGGGCAGGCGGGTGACGGGGGGCTGTTAGGGCGCCCGGAGGTACCGGGCGGGCGGGTGGGGGGGGCGCTGTTAGGGTGCCAGGAGGGGCCGGGCGGGCGGGTGGGTGAGGGGGGTGGGGCGCACCCACGGGTGTTAAGAAAATGAGGTTGACCGGGTCCACCATGCTCATGATTTTTCATTAAACTAATTTAATATAAAAAAATTCGAGGAAAAAAATTTAACTTACCTTTTAATTGCGAGAATTCTTCGTTGAATATGTTGTTGATAGCGATTTAGTTGCTCCACAAATTCACGACTCTTTCAAATATTTTCAGAAAGCCTGGATGTGATGTTAGTAATAGTGATAATGAAATTTTAATATGTAAGTGAAGTTACAGAGATGTTTTACTGTACGGTTAATATGGGATAATTTGTTTTACAATATTATAAAGTGAATATTATAGATTTGTTTTACAACGGGTTGAATGTGGGATAATTTGTTTTAAAATATTATAAAGTGAATATTGTAGTATTGGAAAGCGAATATTATATGGTTTAACTATTATAATAATTAATGTAGAAGTTGTAGTGTACAATTTTAATTATGATTTCATAAAAAAAATTAGTTTACATTTTTCAATAAATTGTAGAACAAAGTAATAAAGGTAAATAAATTTAACAGACTTTTTGGAGGGAAATATTTTCGCGAAATTTTTTGGAGGGAAAATTTTATTCTTTAAGCTATATAATATCTTTAGGAGACTCTCCATTTGTATCATTCAACATCTTCTATTTGAAAGGGATGGATTGTTCTGATAGTGAACTTACGATTTATACACCATCAACTTCTTCATCGTGTAACAACTCTATTCATATTGATGAACATAGCGGGAATTCTTCCACTATGAATAGAAAGTCAATTCTTCCACATAGTCCTGATTCTAAGGACTATGAGAGCAGCACTGATGAAAGAGGGGATGGAGAATTTCAAATAAATAAAGAGTCACAGATTCCACTTAGTCCTACTTCTAAGGACTATGAAAGCCGCAGTGATGAAGAGCATGATGGTGAAGTTCAAAAGAACGGAGTGTCACGATGTCCACTTAGTCCTAATTCTGAGGACTATGAGAGCAGCAGTTTTGAAGAGCATGATGGTGAAGTTCAAAAGAATGGAGGGTCACAGTGTCCACTTAGTCCTAATTCTGAGGACTATGAGAGCAGCAGTTTTGAAGAGCATGATGGTGAAGTACAAAAGAATGGAGTGTCACGATGTCCACTTAGTCCTAATTCCGAGGACTATGAGAGCAGCAGTTTTGAAGAGCATAATGGTGAAGTTCAAAAGAAGGGAGTGTCACGGTGTCCACTTAGTCCTAATTCTGAGGACTATGAGAGCAGTAGTTTTGAAGAGCATAATGGTGAAGTTCAAAAGAAGGGAGTGTCACGGTGTCCACTTAGTCCTAATTCTGAGGACTATGAGAGCAACAGTTTTGAAGCGCATGATGGCAAATTTCAAAAGAATGGAGTGTCACGGTGTCCACTTAGTCCTAATTCTAAAGACTATGAAAGCAGCAGTGATGAAAAGCATGATGTTGATTTTCAAAAGTATGGAGTGTCAAAGTGTCCACTTAGTCCTAATTCTAAGGACTATGAGAGCAGTAGTGATGAAAAGCATGATGTTGATTTTCAAAAGTATGGAGTGTCACGATGTCCAGTTAGTCCAAATTCTAAGGACCATGAGAGCAGCAGTGATGAAGAGTGGGATGATGAATTTCAAAAGATTGGAGTACCACAGTGTCCACTTAGTCCTAATTCTGTGGACTATGAGAGAAATAGTTATGAAGAGAGTGATGATGAATTTCAAAAGAATGGAGTGTCACTGTGTCCTCTAAGTCCTAATTCTATGGACTATGAGAGCAGCAGTGATGAAGGACAGGATGATGCACTTAGTCCTAATTCTAATGAGTATAAAGGTAGTAGTGACAAAGGGCGGGATGTAGCATCTTCAATAAGTAAACAGTCACATTTTCAACGTAATCCTAATTCTATGGACTATGAGAGTAGCACTGGCAATGCATATGAGGAAGAATATCCATTAAACATCGAGTCAGATTTTCCATTTAGTCCGAATTCTAAGGACTACGACAGTAGCACTAAAGAAGCAGAAGATGAAGAATATCCTCCAAGTCAATATTTGAAAAGCAGAGCTGATCATAGTGTGGATAACATTCCTCTTAATGATGATTAAAAGCCTTATACAAATGATGATCAAATGATGGAGATGTTGCCAAGAAACATTGTATCAAGGAGTAGGAGCAGACCTTTTCGTATCAATGCAAGTTGTTCTAGTTATACAAGGGGTAGAGCAGAATATCGAACGAGAAGAAGTTCTATCAGTGCTCTCATTTCAAGTGAATGTTGCCAAAAAGATTGCTTGAAACATATGGATTTCAAATTTGCATTAGAAAGCAGGAAGAGATATTTGTTAATGAATAAAAGCATGCAAAATTCATATTTAGTTGGGTGCATGCAATCTACATTGTCAGGTTATCATTATCATATTGGGACTTTTTTTATCTGTAGAAAAGGTTTCAAAATGTTTCATTCGATTGGGAATTTTCGTCTCTTGAGAATTCAAGAAAATTTGGAAAAGGATCCCACATTTTATTCAGAAGTACATCATAAAAGACAGTTTGGTCCATTATCAAACACTGCAATGTCATGGATGAAAGATTTCTTTTCAAAGCATGGAGAGTGTATGCCAAATGGAGAGACAATACATATTCCAAATAATTTTTCAAGATGAGAAATCTACAACTTATACAAAGAATATGCAGAAGGTGCTGAGGGACATGGCCAGTTTATTACATATCAATATTTTGTGAAGGTATGGAAGAAAGAATTCAACAATGTCCGTATTCCTAAGAAGACAAGGATGGGGATTTGCAGTACATGTGCTTCTCTTAAATCAAAAAGGGACAAATGTGAAGGCTCAGAAAGAGGTAAGCGTTCATAAATTTAACTTTTAAAATTGTATAGTCATCAACTACGAAAACATATTTCTTAATGAATCTCTTTTATGTTGTGTAGATTTAATTGTCAAACAACATCAGGAGCATCGCGAACAACAAACAAACGAAAGGAAGAAGTTGTACAAGCATCGAAAGAAGTGTTATGATAATCCAAATAAATATTTGGGTTTGATAATTGATGGTATGGACCAAAAGAAAACACTTTTACCACATTTTGTTCGCACACCCAAAAATTTACAGGAGGAAAACTTTATTCAATTTCACTTTGTCGGTTGTATGGTCTTCAATGGGAAAATGTTGCCAAGGGTGTACTTCATAGCTCCAAATATTCATAATGATGCAAATCTGACCATAACCATAATTCATGATGTGATTTCTCATTGTTCTCGTAATCTTCCTGAAGTTTTGTATCTACAATTGGACAACACTTGCCGTGAAAACAAAAATCAGGTTGTTTTTGGATATCCAAACATGCTTGTTGAATTGGGAATTTTTCAAAAGGTAAAGGTTGGTTTCCTTCTTGTTGGGCACACTCATGACCATATTGATCAAATGTTCAGTCGTTTTTCAGTCACGTTGAGGAGGAAAGAAGTTGGGAGCTTGCCATCACTAATTGAATGTATTAAGAAATCATACATGCCAGAGCCTACTTTTGATGTGTTGGAAGAAACTATTGACATGCAAAGGTTTATTCTGGGATCATATGGTGAGTGGAAATGCATTGAACAACTTAATGACATTAGCTTCCAACATCAATTTCGTATCAAAAAAATTGATGGGAAAACACTAATATGGGGCAAGAAGTATTCAACTACTACAGAATGGGCACCATCATCAGGATTGCAATTTTTGAAGTTCATTCCAGATCATCCAATATTTGCATCAAAAATATTGTTATTACAATCAGTTGGTGAAGTTCAGAATGCACATAGACAGAACAGGGCTATAAATTATTCTGATTGCCTGGAAGAAATTAAAAAATGTATTAGATATACATATGAGTACTTTGACATTGCTGATTCAGTTTGGTGGGAGTCATTTTTCAATAATCAAAGTGATATCATTTCGACAACAATAAATGAAGATATACCTTTGAAAAATCCATTTATTTGGCCACATAATGTGTCAAATGAACATGAGGAAGTAAACATTGTTGAACAGCAACAATCTCAAGGTTTTATTAATTCTTCACAGGCAGAGGAAAGAGAGATGTATATTGGTTCCAGAAGATCTCGTGCACAACGTGAAGCCATGGAAGACCTTTATAGGGGTTCAGTACAGGATATTAAGGAGGGTTGCATGATTGCAGTGCTAGCAGATGGAGATCCCAATGGCTATCCATTTTGGGTTGCTAAAGTTATAAAGGTCTTTACATAAAATGAGGATGTTACAAGTGTTGAAGTACATTGGTATGCCACAAATACACACCCATTTAATGGTGTGTATAAGCCAGAGATGGTAGTTGACAAAAAAAATGGCGGAAAAAGAAAAAGAAAGGGTACAAATGTAAATCACTGCCGCACAGACATATTAAAATTGGAGGATGTAGACATACTTGTTTATGACTTCAATTTAACAAAGAGAGGAACTCTTCGCTTCAAGATGATAGAGATTCTGAAAAGGTTGTTACCAGAAGGAACAGTGTTGACATGGGAGTCACCTGAAACCAATCGTAGATCTTGAAGAATTTTGAAACCTGAAATGTTGGGCATGCATGTGGACTCAGATGGGGCACTAGTTGATGAAAGAGAAGAATATGGAATATCTTCGTTAGCATCCAGTCACTCATCTGAAGATGTGAATTCTGATGGTGTGCCAGAAAACATGAGTGATTTTGAATAATTGTTTAAGACAGTTTATATAACTGATGTATGCATCGTATCTTCAAATAAAATTAATGTTTTCCATATGGTGTTAAATGAGAAGTTATGAGGCATTTTTATGTTGTTGGATTATATGTCTTAGTTATGATAAATTTTATTGTTTAAAATATCTACAATGCAATATTAAATTAGAGATATAAAATATGTTTTATTCAATATACAAATAATGACTTTTGAATGTGTTTAGTGATGTAATTTGTTCATAATGTCATGGTTTTTTTATTTTATAGTTGAAAAAATTTCAATTTTTTTTGTATCTAGCATGTTATGGTTGAAAACATGTTAAATTTATACTTAGGAAAGAAAAATGATATTCTACCAAAAACATCAGTGTGTTTTTTCCCGCATAAACAACTTTGTTTGACACATAAAAATTTGGTTTTATTAGCATTTTTTTTAAATACTGAAAATTGACCCTAAAAAAAAAATCATCGTTCTAGTGTCATCACTTTCATTTTGAAGCTATATTTTGCACGAAAATTTCATAGTAAATTTTGTAGTCACTGCCAATTTTAAAACATGTTCAAAATTGATGCCTAAAAAATAAAAACATCGTTCCAGTATACACACTTTTCATTTTGGGCACTGTTTTTGATGTTTTTTTGGGGTTTTTTTGCCAGAGTTCCCGTCTTGAGTTTATAGTTCCCGTTTCAAAGTTTACATTGTTAGTACGAATCCATTGTAAATAATAGTGTTTAGGAGTGGTCCCAAGACCAACAAACAAATTTATTATGGGTACGAGATGAACCTTCAAGGTAAAGCATGCAGCAGACGGAAACATAGAAAAGTAAAAGGCCAAATTTGTGGCCAAGGGGTACTCTCGAGTTGAGGGGATTGACTATGAGGTGACCTTTTCTCTTGTAGCAAGATACTCATCCATCAGATCAATCCTTTCTCTAGTTGCATAGATGGAGTGGAAGATTCACCAGATGGATGTGAAAACAAAATTCCTCAATACATATGTTGAGGAGGAGGTGTATATTGAGAAACCAAAAGCCTTCAAGACTTTTGATTGAGACTCTCATGTGTGTAGACTCAAGCGAGCATTGTACGATCTCAAAAAGCATCCCATGCTTGGTACACCAGGATTGATTGCTATCTCAACCTCTATCATATTTTGGTAGAAGGTAAATTGTTGATTATTTTTTTTATATGTTGATGACTTGATTTTGATTAGTGATCAACAGCTGATAAAATCTTGCAAGAAGTACCTTGCAAGAGAGTCTGAGATGATGGACATGGGTCTCATACACTACTTCCTCAGATTGGAAGTATGGCAAGGTGATGGGGAATTGTTTGTTGTTGAGGGAAATTATGCCAATGAGATACTTCAGAAGTTCCACATGGACAGGTGAAAACCCATGGAGACTCCTCTAGCGACCAACTAAAGGAAAGATGATGTCACTTTAGGTGAGGAAGTGGATGAGATTGTTTACCGACATTTGGTGGGTTCACTCATGTACCTTGTGAACACATGACCAAATATTTTCTTTGAAATCAACTAACTAATCCAAGCTATGGTTAGACCAACCAAACTATTTTGGAGGGAAACTAAGCATGTTCTATGGTACCTCGAGGAACTACCTAGTTTGGACATCGGTACAAATGGATAGAGGGAGTGAAGTTGTGTGGCTTCACCAATGCATATTGGGAGGGGAGTCCATTAGACTAGAAGAGTAAATCAGGTGGAATTTTTAGTGTTGGGTCTACATCAGTTTCTTGGTACAATAGGAAGCAAAGATCTTTGGCACTCATCATGGCAGAATCATAAATCATGGCTGTAATTCCAACAACATGTGAGGCAATCGATATGAGAAAGATACTTATTGGCTTATTTTGTCAGATGATGGATCCAATTTTGATTTAATTTGATAATCAAATTTGCATAAAACTCTCTGAAAATCATGTTTTTCATGATTGATCCAAGCATATTAATATTCGGTATCACCATCTACGAGATTGTGTGTAGAGGCAGATTATGTTGTTGCACTACATTCACACAGTGGGACAAGATGCTGATTTTTGAAAAAGGCCTTGTCAAGAGGGAATTTTGAGTTCTACAGGTGCAAGATAGGGATGGTTGATAATCTCTCTCTTTTTGAGAGGGAGTGTTGAAAATGTAGCAAGAAAATCTCAGTTTGACTTTCCCTTGGTCAAACTAGAGAAAATTTGAATATCTATTTCAGCAAAATATTGGAGGTAGTTAACTGAGGTGACATGGAACTTTTCACTCAGTTAACTTAGTTAATTTTATTTTTGGAAGCTTGAGTTTAGTTATAAATGTTTGATTTCTAATTTGTAGCAATTTGTTTTAGTTAAGTTGAGTTATTGTCAGTTAAACCAGTTCTAACTATAAGAAGAACTAGTGGAGGTCAAGTTGTGGAAGTGGAACTTCAACCACACTCAGTGATCAACCAATTAACTTATCAATCAACCCAAAATAAATGTTACATGTAGAGAATTCAAGTTACCCAGTTGAGATGGAGATTCCAAGCTAGTGTCCTCCAACTCTAACTCCTCACTGGAGTCCTCCAACTCCAACTCCTCTATGTGGTTCTCGTTTCATACATTTTCAAACTGGAACCGAGAACTTCTCAACATGAGCACTACAACAACGTATCATTAAGGCACACAATAAAAAACCAAATCCACACTACAAACTGCAACACAATCTCACCACACACTGCATAAAATAATCTGATCAAAGCACCAACTAAAACCATATTTGCATCAAGTAAAACTGCTCTCAAATGGTTGTTTCACACAAACAATAAATAAAGAATGTTCTAGGAGAAAAAAATCTCCAAAAACTCCTACAATCAATGTCTATTTCACCTACTTACTTGTTGCACAAACTACTTGCTAATACATACTTCATCTAGCTACTGCAACACCTGCAAATTGCTTCAGAAAATATGCATCGAACGAATCTCACAACTTGCACACAACCCTCCAAACTCACACTCATTCAACACATAAAGAGAATAAACCATAATATCATTGAGATCTCTCCAATATATGGGCGAACTGAGGTGCTAAACTTAATAATTACTAAGAACTACTGAGCTCCACAATCTCTATTTATACACTTGATTTGATCTGGATTCAGCTCGTTGACTTGATCAAACCACTCACTCCACTTATCATGGATATTCTCAACATTAACCACTTTCTAGAACATGGTTAAGTCTTCCTGACCTTTTCCATAAATTTTCCAGACACAAACCATCACTAAACACTTACTTTACCTAATATGAGCAAGGAATCTGGAGGAAATTCACTCAAAACAGAGTAATGCTTTTCTCCAAGCCCTGGAAAGCATTATAAATCACTTCTCCAAGCTTAGGCTAGCATCAATAATGATTTATGGCCCATTAAAAACATTTGTTACAACTCTATTGTAGTGGCTACAACCACCCTCCAAAATTTTCCCTGAGCTTTGTTTTCAAGCCTCCCTACCAACCTTTCACAAAAGCATGTCTTGCTTCATCAAGTAGACAAGTTTCATTGATTTTCTTGCACAAAGATAGCCTGTCTATCAAAGCTTGTTGCATTCCCCTCATAGGCTATTTCTCCCAGACGGTCCAGCTGTAGGCTGAGAAACTCCCTCAAGAAATTGCGCAATTTTGGAGGTCAACTAGCCTTCCCTCAAGAAATTGCACAATTCTGTCTAACGGGCTGTTGGGCTCCAGAATTGTGCAAATATGGCTGTCAAGCTTCATCCAGAAAATTGCACAATTCCTCCTAGGAGGGTTGCTCAGCCCAGAATTTGCGTAATCTTGGGCAGTGGTCAGCTGCTCTGCCCAGAAATTGTACAAATCTTCAGGGAAGCCATCCTAGCTCCCTTCTAGAAATGCGCACTTTCTCCTAGCAGTTGAGCGAGCTGTTGCATGTGTAGTTGGGTTGACCAGCTCCACCCAGGACCAAGGAAACTTGACTTGCATTCATGACTTATTTTTCGCGGAATAGCAAAAGGAAACATGCAAATGCATCCCATGATTTAGGGAGCTATTTTTAGCAACTAGAGGTTACATGCAAAGATTGTTTTATAATCTTTCCCCCAAGTATCACTTTTCCCTAGATTTATGGCATGTGTGTCATGAGATTCAAACTTATTTATTCGATGCTTCAGAGCTCATTTCTTCACATCAATATTGGAGCTCTGACATCCCACACCACATCCAGGACTTTTTGATCCAGGTGGATGTTGGTGGCCACCCACCTATCCCATTTGGACCCCCACAACTGTCTCTTTTAGCTTTTTTAGTTTCCTAAATTGTAGCACAGTTTACTATTTTTAGCAGTTTTTCAGGTCCTGAACTTCCGGAGCTGTTTTGAGGCCCTAAACGACGTTTTTTGGGAAATCTCGGGCAACATGGGTCCATGGACCCATGTTGCCTCCCAAAGTGGTAGTGCTCGGATAGATCTTTCTAACGAGCTATTGTATGCGTCAAACGGAGATCATATGCCAAAGTTACGACCCCGGAAATTGATGTACCAATTTACCCAAACAGGGCCCACAATTTGGCGTTTCATCTTCTAGGGTTAGGTTTTGGAATGTTAAGGGTTTTCCATTGTTTCTCAACAATAAATAGGCCTTCGAGCCTCATTGTAACACAGTTCAGAGGCATGTAGCCACGACATCTCTTCTCAGAGATAAGCCACCATCGCCCTAGCTGGTTTATTCCCATTTCTTTTTGTAAGCATATTTCAGTATTTTACAGTAATGAAATGAAGTATTATTTCCGCTGCATCTCTGTGTTTATGGTTATCTCTGTAATTTGTTGCGTTTTGACTTAAATCCGGATCAGTGGTATCAGAGCGGTCTTCTTTTTCTCTGTTTTTCTTTTCATGTCCCCAACGAGGTTGGGATATAAGGAGTTAGGGCTTGAACTGGTCGAACCTTTGCAAGACTAGCCTCGCAAATCTCGACGACCTCCCATGGCGGATGAGAAGAAAGATGAGGGGGCAGGAGATCCTATCAAAATCTTGCTCAAAGAAGCTCTCGAGCGACAATGGAATGCGATGATGGACAGCTTTGCCCAAATCCTTCAGCAGCTACCCAGAAGAGACGCATCGGCTTCCAGCAGCTACTCTGGAAATGCCACGCCCTTTAAGGTACAAGTTAATTTTGAAATCCCCATGTTTGAGGTTCAAATATACACAGATGCCGTAGATAAATGGTTAAATCTGCTAGAGGGTTATTTTTCTGTTCATGAATTTTCGAGTCAAGAAAAGATTGTTTTCGCTCTTCTCAAAGTAGCCCCCCACATCAAGGACTGGTGGGAAACCTACTGCGAGCAGAAGGATGAAAGTACAGGCTCACTATTTTCAGCCGCACCCACTTGGAATGACTTCCGGGATGCCATCAAGGAGCAGTACTACCCTGTCGGGACCTATGAGGAAAAATACATCAAATGGACCACACTGCTGCAGGGACGAGACCAAGATGTGCCAGAGTTCACAAACATTTTTCATACCCTTCGCACACAGTTGGGTATCAAAGATTCTGAGCTGCATCTGGTACTCAAATACCGCAGCTGCCTACATAGATACATCCAAGAAGAGATGGGGTTCTTGAACATCTCCTCACTCGGCACAACATATCGATATGCTGTCAAAATCGAGCAAAAGTTCAAACAAAAGAAGCGAGACTTTGGATCCACAAATCCGAAGCCCAAAGGACAAAGCCAAGGCGGGGTGACCCAAGATAACCCGTCGAAGCTGCAAGAAAAGAACAACACCACGAAGCTGAAGAAGGACATAGGAAAGTGGTGTGAGTTCCACAAGAGTCCCACTCATAACACAAGTGAGTGTCGGACCAAGCAGTCACTCGTGGCCGAGTTGAAGGCTTCCGAATCAGATGCATGTTCTGACCCTGAGCCAGAACCTGACAAGGGGAATGGCAAAGGGAAGCAGATCATTGATGCAGATCCCAGCGCCACTGTTGCCACTACCAAGATCCAGAAGAGGGGGAGCGTCTTTTCCACTCACAAATGTGGGTGAAGGGTTCGCCGCTGCAATTCATTGTCAACAGTGGCAACCAAAAGAACCTCATTTAGTAGAGATCGTGAAGCGGTTGGGCTTACCGACTACACCACACCCACAACTATACAGTATCGGGTGGCTTCATGAAGGACGAGATCTCAAAGTTTGCCTGCAGTGCCGCCTTCCCTACAGAATCAAGCCCTTCACAGACGAGGTATTGTGTGATGTTACACTTCTGGATGTTTGTGATGTATTATTTGGCCAACCATACTTGTGGAGGCGACATGTTGTGTATGAGTCAAGGCCTCGTGTTGTCATTATTTCTTTAAATAATTCATTATACAGGATACCGGAGATAGCCCAACCTACTACCACATCTTTGATCACTGCTAAGAAAGGCAGCAAGCTCATCTCCCAGACCAGGAAATTCATCTGTCTGGCTCACTCCCAAAGTAAGGGGAAGATCGTTGCTACATCCATGACCCCCGCAAAGGGTTCCTCCATGCAGCAGCAACAGCAAAGGGATACGGTCATGATAGAACACAGGAACAACTTCTCCTCACCCATAGGGGTACCACACAAGTTTCAGGTGGGGGACAAAGTTTGGTTACATCTGCAGAAAGAACGCCTACAAGAACCCATCAGAAACTCAGGCGACTCCCACATGGTCCTTACACTAGTACCAAGGCTACGGGTAACAATGCTTTGAAGCATAGCATTCCTCCATTCCTTCGTTTGCACCAAGTGATCAATGTGGACCGTCGTCGACCATGCTTCCCACCATTTCTAAACACATCAGAGATTGCAGAACAGCTCACCACGGACCAAGTTCAGCAGATGGAGGAACTCAACGCAATGGGGACCATTTCTTTCTAAGGGGGGAGGAATGATCCAGGTGGATGTTGGTGGCCACCCACCTATCCCATTTGGACCCCCACAACTGTCTCTTTTAGCTTTTTCAGTTTCCTAAATTGTAGCACAATTTACTATTTTTAGCAGTTTTTCGGGTCCTGAACTTCCGGAGCCGTTTTGAGGCCCTAAACGACGTTTTTTGGGAAATCTGGGGCAACATATGTCCATGGACTAGACCCATGTTGCCTCCCAAAGTGGTAGTGCTCGGATAGATCTTTCTAACGAGCTATTGTGCACGTCAAACGGAGATCATATGCCAAAGTTACGACCCCGGAAAATTGATGTACCAATTTACCCAAACGGGGCCCACAATTTGGCGTTTCATCTTCTAGGGTTAGGTTTTGGAATGTTAAGGGTTTTCCATTGTTTCTCAACAATAAATAGGCCTTCGAGCCTCATTGTAACGCAGTTCAGAATAGTTCAGAGGCATGTAGCCGTGACATCTCTTCTCAGAGATAAGCCACCATCGCCCTAGCTGGTTTATTCCCATTTCTTTTTGTAAGCATATTTCAATATTTTACAGTAATGAAATGAAGTATTATTTCCACTGCATATCTGTGTTTATGGTTATCTCTGTAATTTGTTGCGTTCCTGCTTAAATCCGGATCACTTTTCAACATATCTGGCTTAGCTATTCACTGGTAAGTAGTCTCAACTTCTCTTTTTCAGCATTTATGTCGCTTTTTGTGTTTTCATTTGTGTGACTATTGTTTGCTTGATTTATTTGAACACTAGCTGTCATTTACATCCATACTAGCTTGTATTAGCACCATTTCAAGTTTCGTTAGCATCTCACTGCTGTCGCATGCATGCAACTGTTTTTCACGAACGGTCGCCGATTCGGCGACCCGCTTCACCCACATGCATGTTGTTCCATTTTCTGAATCTTTCATTCATTGTTTGCATGCATGATCATTTGCATCTTCTTACACTAGGTATCACCATGCATTCACTTTCACATTTTCTTTCAGTTAACCATTGGCGGGTCTAGGCAGCCTTGGCCTGGACTCTACCTCACCAAGACATCATTGTGCAATCCGTAGAAGGAAGGCTCTGTCTTCCTCTCATGAAATGTGCATTCCTGCCTAGTGACTCTCCTCTGGGCTTTCTTTGATCAATTCTAAGGGACAGTGACTACTGGCTAGGAAAATTGCGCAATGTAGTCACTGAGCTTGCAGTCATTGCCAGCTAGAATTGTGCATTGTACAATTCCAACAGTCAGCACTCAGCCTGGATTGCACCTTGCGCAAATCCAGCAGCCAGTCAGCCTCCCCAGATAGCCTAGACTACTTTGTGTGCAATTCTGGTAGCCAGTCTCCAAGTGTTCTAGAAAAAATTACGCAATCCTTGCTAGTCTTTCCCCAAGTATGTGTTATGTCATTCCTCAATTTTTCTTCAGTTTTCGCTGATAGATTTCTTGCCATGCATGTTGCTTTGTCTCTATATCTTTTAGGTGTTCATCTACATCTTCGTAGTAAAGGATCAATGGCATCCAAGAAAGTAGGATCAAAGGGCACTGACGAAAGTGTAACTGGACCAGCAGTTGAGCGAGTGTCCTCAAGTCTACCGATCTATGAAGATACCAAGTTGTTTCCAGACAAGGACATCAAGATGAAATGGAAAGAGGTAAACGATCCATTTGTAGGAAAATTTGGGGAAGACCTCAAAGATCACCAGGTATATGTGAACATTCACAAGTCCAGCTTGTACCAGACTGCATGCAAATACCCCACGTTCCCATGCATGGACATGATACACTAGATCGTCTCGTACACAGATCCTAAGACAATGAATTTGAGTAGTGTCAGAGGGAGGAAGATTGCAACCTTCAAGGAACAAGATTATGATGAGATGTATCAGCTCTCAAAGCTCATGACCATCATGGAGACTCCCTTCAGCATACCTAGCAGCAGTGCCGACTCTAGAGAAATCTTGAAGAACTGGGTAAATGAGCCGGCTAGATTCAAGATGACACCCAACTAGATCTATAAGACGAAGATACTACAGAAGGCGTATCAATACTTGGTCATCTTTGCATGTTGACTTTATGGCCAAGAAAGCATGGAACCTTCCCACAGAGTTGGGTGATCATGCTGGACCAACTGGCCAGAGAGGGAAAACCATGCAACTGGTCCAACATATTGGCTCATCATCTAAAGGAACAAGTAAAAAGGGCTAGACATTTGCCCAAAGGTATGCAAGAAGAAATCTACATGTCCGCCTACATCTTGGATGCAGTCTGTGCCTGACAGGAGTTTCCGAGCTTGAAGTGGGCATGGTCGCCGACAAAGACTGCTATGAACACTTATTGTAAGATGTTGTCTGAATGTAGCTTCCGAGGAGTTATCACACGGTTTTCTGATCATTTCGTCACCTCAGATTACAAGATGATATTTGAACAGGATCCACCCGCATGTTGATGGCAGCACTGGAGGCACTAATAGACATAGCTGATTGGCATGCCTCACTATCTGACACCTTCATACGGATGTACAGTGCGGAGAAGCCTCCGCATGTGCTACTGAATTTTTCCTTGGACATACTTGTCATGCAGGAATTAACATATCACATCTCGGCAGGATTGACAACTAGGCTGCACTAGAAGAAGAAGGAACCATGGCCCTTTCTTTCGCTGTGCATTGGGTTATATGAGATCTAGAGATTCAAGCATGCGAATGTCAAAGTAGAGCAAATGAAGAAGTATCCATTCGACCTCCGAAGTTACAATCCTTATGACCTGCATTGTCTTGTGAAATATCAATGCACGAGAGTACAATTCAACTGGATCCACGGGGCATTTCATTGGGTGGAGGAGGACCCATGGAGATATTTCTATAGTTTCTCCAGACCCAAGAAAAGGTTGGCTTCACTGTAGAATGGTTAGTGAAGCAACATCAAGCAACAATAGTAGTAGAGGTGAACCTATCAGTACGTAACAATTGAAAGAGGAAGATTGTCGATCGCATGGAGGAAAAGAAACACTGCATGTTACGAGCAGATCCACTGGTGGAGAAAGCAGCTATGGCTATAGAGGCAAAGAGGTAACAGCACGACAAGCGAATCACATAAAGGCAGAGGGAGAAAAGAAGGATGGAGGAAATAGAGAAGTAGTTGCATGAGTTGAAGGAGCAACTCTAGAAGGACCAGGTGCTGTGCAAACATGAGAGGGAAGCACAACAACAACAAGTACAATAGGGGGTGCAACATGTGCAAACAGACGAAATAGTGCCCATACAGGTAGCGCACTCATCAGAACAACTAGCATCAGGCAAACAAGGTGAACCATCACAGGAGAAGTAATTTTCTCAAGAGATAGAGTGAGTGCTTTAATACATGGATATGGACATGGAGCAGGAAGAGTTAGAGAAGGACATCGACCTCATGCCTCACCACTAAGAGGTCGACCCACCAGTTTCATCGCATCTAGAATATGAGCAAGTCCCAAGTGACCAAGGAGACATGGAGATCCTTAGAGATCAGCCAGAAGGAGAGATGGATAACATCTCATTCGATGAGTCTCAACAGAGAAATGTGTAATCCCGTAGAGTGTCAACTTTGAAATATCATACATCTCCTACGCAATATGAGTAATGAGTGATCATGTCTTACGTGCACAAACATCTAACAGCATTGGCCGATGCTACTAGAGCATATGCGGAAGCCACTAGCTCAAGTGTTTGCTTTCTGATAGCTGAGAATGAGCTAATGGCTAAGGAGCTACAGATAACTAAGGAGGACATTTGGTGACAGCATCCATCCGAGCAGAACTGAAGAAGGAAATACTAGATGAAGTATTGCCCCTTAACATAGTTATGCGGGTGTTGTATTCCAAGTTTGGTACCGTGCATAAGGCAATTGTCCATCTCAACGAACAGTAGCAGCGATGTGCTAGAAGAGCATGTGTCTTGTCGAACATGCGTGCTGCTGTTGATTACATACAAAGATGGACAATGAGACACAATGGAGCCCCACTTCACTTGCCTAAGATGATGAAGCCCAAAGCGGTCGAGCTGAAGGAACACATCCAAAGTCAATTCCAAAACTATGAAGAGCTCCCGCAACTCATCACTAGTCTAGAAGCTTCCCATACACATGTATTCAAGAATATGGATGTTTTGGTCCATGCACATGCAATCCCATATATTGGGACTGTTGCCCAAGCGAAGACAAAGGCACAAGTGTGACTAGAGCTTGACTCGTACTTTGACAAGTTGATGTGCATAGCCACCAGCCCAGACTTGTCGATCAGTGCAGACACCATGAACAATTATGTTGTTGGTAAGGCCGCATTGAAGAAAATGGTGTGTATGTATTCAGACGAGTTGGACAGAGGAGCCTGAGAAGTGTACCCAGATGCTATGGAGGCAAGAGTCAAGTTTGAGAAAGATGTCACCTTGGAGTACACAGACAACATCAAGGATTACCGATCTTGGCATCAGTACGCTATTGTTGATCATCATGACAATGTTGGATAGTTGGACTTCCCATGGCCTTTCAAGTCATAGTGATGTCTTGCATGGCTTTCTCAAACCATTTTCTCTCACATGGGTACATGTGCATTGTAATGTAACATCTTGTCAAGTGTAAGTTCAAGTGTTGATAGTTGGATGTAACAGTCATAGAGTAGATGAAGAGTCACGAGGGTAGATGAAATGTCACAAAGGGGAATGTCAAGGGTCACCCCAGCCTTTTATATAAATAGTCCCTCATATCTAATTGTAGAGGCTTTTGGTTAGCCAAGCTTCCGATAGGAGTATCTTAGAGAAATCTTGGACAATATTGTAACGAGCCTTGGCTTCTCCAATGCATAGAGCTAGTATATCTCTTTAGAGGAACAGGCGATTGTGGCTATAGTGTTCCACTATTGGGACTAGCGGGTGTACATGGATGTATTGTATAACCAGAACATACATTTCTTAATATAACAGAGCCAACATGTCTTCATGCATATGTTGTTATTGTATTTGGAATATTCTGGTTACTGTAGCAACATATGTTATTTAACTTACACATTTGTGTATGAACTATTTTGTATGCAATTGTATGAATCTTGTTACGGATGTGTTGATGGTTTGAACATCACTTTTGATTTCCATCTATCTTTCTTTCTAGTCAGTGATGAATATTTTCTCACGTGTTCCCTTCCAAGACGAGTACTATTACAGGTTTCCAAGGGGTGCACTCACCTCACCCTCTTTATGTTAGAACCTCTCATGCACCTTCCTTGACTTATTGCAACTATCACACACTTGCTACCAATGGGGACATCTTACTTTCCTCTGTGTGAAATCATGGTCAAGGCATTACCATATGACCCACTGCTAGGACTCCTACACCAAACGGTCTGAGGTCTAATTGGGACTTCTCACCAGGGAGATTCCCTTACATGTTGGCAGGTCCAACACCATCAACATTTCTAGTGCTAGAAGGAGGGTCAGATGAAAAGCTACATCCTCTCATCCTATTTTGAACATTTGCATATCTATCATGGAGTCTTGCACTATTCTCCCTTCATGATTTTTTTCGAATTCTGAATCTGTTACCATCACGAGGAAGTTTTTCGATCACTTGTCCACATACACATATGATGGTGAAGGTGAAGTGGCCTGGCCTGAGTTCTTACATGACTTTCTTTCCATTCTTCATGAGGAAGATGGATGTTTTGACAATCAAGCTAGTTTGCTGCTTGCATACACAATTCTTGAATCTCCACATCGATGGTTGTGCAGCCTACTAGATGACAACGTGCACTCTCTTGAGCACTTCTGTGATCTCATTGAAGACACTTGCTATCATTTTTATCCAGAACATATTGACCAAAAATCATTAAAATAATGGAAGGCTCTGCATGAATCACCAATGGATTTTTGGCAGTGCTTCCGTGATTTGCAGTTTCAAGCTTCGAAGAGCCAGATGAAATTTTTCTATCTTTGGGACCGATTTGAGTATTGTGTTAAGAAATCTACTCATGCCAAGAAGAAGTTTGAAATCAAGCCTCGCTCAGTATTCTTCAGTGATGGAGCTACACAATCATAGATAGATATGGTCATTGTCATTGTCCCCTCATCAAACATCTCCACCACTACAAAGTGATGTGGGAGATCATGCTCGCACATCTATTCAACTGTCACATTCTCCCAAAATCAACTTCGCTTAATTTTCATGCAGATTTGGTTGTGAGTCCATTGAGTTGTCATATGAATTTTGTTCCACAACCTCGATCTTCATACTTGGTTAATCCTCTGGATGATACTATCTTGTGTTCTTCCATTCCGGACTCTACACTTGTTGTGAATGAGGGACAAGCCACTAACTGAGTTGGTGTAGCACAACCAACATGCACTATCATTCATGAAGAGTATGACTGGGAGCTTGAGCATCAATACTTGGCAAAGGATGACTCCCTTCTATCCAAGCCTCCTCCATTCTTCCTTGACGTCTTTGGTGAACCTTCCATCCATGATTTCACATTTGTATCTTCATCTACGAATGTACCCATTGTTGATCACTCGCGAGACACACCGGATGTCATTCCATCATCTGATAACAAATAGGACAAGTTATTCATTGAAAATCCACTTTGTTTTCATATGCCTTTTCCAGAAACATAGAGGATGAATTTGTTTGCTTTTCATATACCCCTTTATTTGATTCATCAAATCATGAGGATGCGATGAAATCATTGATTTTTCTGATCATGGCTATCACGATCCATTTACTCTTATATTCAATGACAATCATGATTTTATCACAGTCGATTTTTCAAAGACACTGGTTTATGATGATCTATCTGACGATGAATTCGAATCATCCAAGACTATCGAGGCACTTCAGCTCGAGCTAATGGTTATGTCAGGCCCTTTCTCTCTTGGGGTTAGTTTCACTTCCGATCAGGAAATTGTTCAATCACCCATAGCTCCTCATTAATCATCCGTATACATTGAAGATCAATCTCACACACATGCTTCCTCCACTCGAACTGCACGATCCCATCGGTCATGCATTGGAGGAATCTTACATTGCAAGCATGTGTGCACGACACAAGTTGTCTTTGTTCCTTTCATTTCCTTTCATGTCATAGTCAAGAGTATGTGTATGCTTCAAAGATGCATGCAGTGTCGCACAACACTATGACGAGTCCATGGACAACATGTCATGCACTTGCACTCACTTATGTCCCATGGACACTTTTAAACATGAAGTGTGTTTGTCTTCATTGTTATATCTTTCTTTTTTTTGTTCGCACAACCAGGTTGCGCATGGACCAAGCCTTCACCAACTAGGTCAACCAATGTGTTGGTGGCTGCATTGGAAATATCACTTCACATAATTAAGCCCATGCACCATTAGCTTAGGAGTAGGAGTAGTGTTTGCTTTTAGTTTGTTTTCTTGCATGCTTGTTTTCTTACTTGCTTTGCTTGTTTTTTTGCCTGCTTGCTTGTTTGCTTTATCACTTTACTTTCGCATTTACTTCTGCCTCTGCTTTGCTTATTACTTGTTTGCTTGTTTTTGTTTGTGGGTTAGTTTCGCATGAAACCATGTATGACTCTTGAAACAAGCTGGGTAAAGTACAAGAGGCCTTGTACAACTATCACTACTTGGTTTTCTATCATCCTGGATTTGTATGAAGAACTTGTTACTTTTATTCCATGATACATCGATGGAAAATACGTACTATTTGAATTGAACCTTGGTGAAAACATGACACTTGCGTGCTAACTAGTGTCACCTAATCTAGTCGGTTATTTTGGGTTAACCCTTGTCAGCTCAGTCAAGTAGATTAAGGTGAGAGGGAAAACATTAACAAGCACATCAGAGGTCTATAATAAAATACTTTTGTAAAGGAACAACCTCTTATGCTCTCAATAAGTTGGGATCCCTCTTCCACCTCTAAAATGAATAAGTGCTATGCAAAATTATGAAATGATGAAAAGTAAAAATGAAAAAAGAAAAATAAATAAGGCAAAAGAAGAGAAAGGCTTCCTGTGCAGAGAGGTGATGCAAGGAACTCCATCGGGGTACTGACCAAGCTCACTGGCAGCGAAACCATGCTTGTGTTCCTATGTGACTCCACCGGGGTACTGTGCCTACTGGCAGCAGAGAAACACCAGAGATGAAACTAAGACATTGACGACTATACTGTTTATGCACCAATATACCCCTCAAACCTAATCAAAACAAATCTATTGCCTTGGCCTGGAATGTGTGTCAATTGACCAAGAGAGTGGCAGGTGCTACATCTTACAATCAGGCTAGTGTGAAACCAAGACAAACTAAGAACTAAATAATACCTCCAGAGGTGTTAGATTTGTTTTCCATGAAAAAGGTCCATTCAGAGAACTGGAGTTCTACCAATGTTTCACCAAGTGTTGTAGCAGCTACAACCACCCTCAAAAAAAATTCCTTAGCTTCGTTTTGGAGTCTCCTTACCAAGCTTTCACAGCAACATGTCTTGCTTTGTCAAGTACACAAGCTTCAGTGATTTTCTTGCACAAAGACAAAATGTCTATCAAATCTTGTTGCACTACCCTCACAGGCTATTTATCCTAGACTTGGTCCAGCTACAGGCTGAGTAGCTCCCTCAATAAACTGCACAATTATGGAGGTAAACCAGCATTCCCTCCAAAAATTTCCTAATTCTATCTGGAAGCCTGTTGGGCTCTAGAACTGCGCAAATTTTCCTATCAGGCTTCATGCAAAAAAATACACAATTCCTCCCAGCAAGGCTCCTCAACCCAAAATTTGTACAATCCTGGGCAATAGTCAGCTACTCTAGCAAGAAATTGGGCAAATATTCTGGGCATCCAGCCTAGCTTCCTTCCAGAAATGCACATTTTCTCCCAACAGTTGAGCGGGCTCTTGCATGTGTAGTTGGGTTGACTAGTTCCACCAGGGACCAAGGAAACTTGACTTGCGTGCATGAATTTCTTTTTCCTGGAATATAAAATGGCAACATGCAAAGGCATCCCATGATTCAGGGAGCTATTTTTAGTAGCTAGAGGTTACTTGCAAAGATCGTTTTAGAATCTTCCCCCCTAGTGTTGCTTTTGCCTTGATTTGTGGCATGCGTGTCATGAGCTTCAAACTTATTTATTCGACACTTTAGAGCTCATTTCTTCAAATCAATCTTGGAGCTTTGACATCCCACAACACATCTAGATCAGTTATCCATGGGTAAGTAGTCTCAACTTGTCTTTTTTAGTATTTCTATCGCTTTTTGTGTTTTCTCTTGTGTGATTGTTGTTTTCTTGATTTCTTTGAAAGCTTGTTGTTGTTTACATGTATACTAGTTTATACTAGCACTGTTTCATTTTTTGTTAGCATCTCACTGATGTCGCATGCATGAAATTGTTTTGCATGAACAGTTGCTGATTTGGTGATCCACTTCACCCACATGCATGTTGTTCCATTTTCTAAATTGTTCATTCACTGTTTGCATGCATGATCATTTTTTTTTGCTTACACACAATATCACCATGAATTCACTTTCACGTTTTCTTCCAATTGCCCATCGGCAGGCCTCGGCAGCCTTGGCCTGAACTCTGCCTCACCAAGACAGGATTACGCAATCTAGAGAAGGAAGGCTCTATCATCCTCTCAGAAAATGCGCATTTCTACCCAGTGACTATCCTCTAGGATTTCTCTGCACAATTCTAAGGGACACTGACTGCTAGCCCAGAAAATTGCGCAACGTAGTCACTAAGCTTGTAGTCATTGCCAGCTAGAATTGTGCATTGTACAATTCTAGCAATCAACAGTCAGTCTAGATTGTGTATTGTGCAAATCCAACATCTAGTCAACCTCCCCAAATAGCCCAGACTTCTTTTTTTGCAAGTTTCACAGCTAGTCTCCTAGCCTCCTAGAAGAAATTGCGCAATCCTTGCTAGTCTTTCCCCAGGTATGTGATGTGTCATTCCTCAAGTTTGCTTCGGTTTTTACTAACAGATTTCTTGCCATGCATGTCGCTTTGTCTCCAGATCTTTCAAGTGTTCATCCACCTCTTAGCAGTACAAGATCAACGGCCTCCAAGAGAGCAAGATCAAAATACACTGACGGAAGTGCAACTGGAGCAGTAGTCGAGCGAGTGTCCTCAAGTCTACCAATATATGAAGATATCAGGTTGTTTCTAGACAAGGACATCAAGTTGAAATGGAAAGTGGTCAATGATGCATTTGTAAGCACATTTTGGGAATACCTCGAAGACCGCCAGGTATATGTGAACATTCACAAGTCTAGCTTTTACTGGATTGCATGCAGATACCCTGCATTCCCATGCACGGACATGATATACTAGATCATCTCACACACAGATCTTGAGACAATGACTTTGAGTAGTTTTAGCAGATGAAGATTGAAACCTTCAAGGCACAGGATTATGATGAGATGTATCAGCTATCTGAGCCTATGACGATCATGGAGACTCCCTTCAGCATACCCAGTAGCAGTTCCCACTCCAGAGAAATCTTGAAGAACTAGGTAAAGGAGCCGACTAGATTCAAGATGACACCCAACTAGATCTACAAGACGAAGATACTACATAAGTCATATCAATACTTGGCCATCTTTTCATGTCGACTATATGGCCAAGAAAGCATGGAAACCTTCCCACAAGGTTGGGTGATTGCATTGGACCAACTGACTAGAGAGGGAAAACCATTCAGCTGGTCTAGCATATTGACTCATCAGCTGAAGGAACAGGTAAAAAGGGATCGAAAACCGCCCAAAGGTATGAAAATAGAAGCCTACATGCCTTCCTACATCTTGGATGCATTTTTTGCCTGATGGGATTTTCCAGGCTTGAAGTGAGCATGGTCACCGATGGAGACTGCTGTAAGATGTTGTCTAAATGCAACTTCAGAGGAGTTATCACATGGTTGTCTGATCATTTTTTTACCCTAGTTTACAAGATGATATTCGAATAGGGTCCACCCTCCATGTTGATGGCAGCAATGGAGGCATTGATAAACATAGCTTATTGGCATGCCTCACCATATAGCACCTTCATACAGATGTACAACATGGAGAAGCCTCCACATGTGCTACCAAAGTTTTCCTTGGACATACTCGTCATGCAGGATGTACCATATCAAATCTCGGTAGGATTGACGGCTAGGCTACACCGGAAGAAGAAGGCACCATGGACTACTCTTCCGTTGTGCTTTGGGTTATGCGAGATCCAAAGTTTCAAGCATGCGGATGTCGAAGAAGAGTAGATGAAGAATTATCCATTCGACCTCCAAAGTTACAATCTGTATGACCCGCATTGTCTTGTGAAAGATCACTGCACGATAGTATAATTCAACTGGATCCATGAGACATTTCATTGGGCAGAGGAGGAGCCATGGAGATATTGCTACAATTTTTCCAAACCCAATGAACAGGTTAGCTTCGTTGTGGAATGGTTAGCAAGGCAACGTGAAGCAGCATACCAGAGAGCACCAGAAGTAGTAGCAATAGTAGAGGTGAACATACCAGTGCATGACAAGGGCAAGATGAAGATTGACAATCGCATGGAGGAAGAGAAAAGTTGCAAGATCCAAGTAGATCCAATTGTGGAGAAAGCAACTATGAATATAGAGGCAAAGAGGCAACAACATGACAAGAAAATTATGCAAAGGTAGAGGGAGAAAAGAAGGATGGAGAAAATAGAGAAGGAGTTGCATGAGTTGAAGGAGCTGCTCCAAAAGGAATAGGAGCTGTGCAAACATGAGAGGGAAGCACAGCAACAATAGGTACATCAGGGGGTGCATCATCTGTAGACAGATGAAATAACACCTGTACAGGTAGTGGACTCATCAGAACAGTTGGCATCAGGCAAATAGGGTGAACTATCGCAGGAGTAGGACTTTGCTCAGGAGATAGAGCAAGTGCTTGAACAGATGTATATGGACATGGAGTAGTAGGAGTTAGAGCAGGACATCGACCTCATGTCTCACCACCAAGAGGTTGACCCACTAGCTTCACCACATCTAGAAGATGAGAAATTCCCAAGTGACCAAAGAGACATAGAGATCCTTGGAGATCAACCGGAAGGAGATATGCATAACATCTCATTTGATGAGTCTCAACATAAAGTTGTGAAATCCTGTAGAGTGTCAACTCTGGAAGATCAAACATCTCCTGCATAGTACGACGAACGAGTGATCGTGTTTGACGTGTGCAAACATATAGCAACCTTGGCCGATGCTTCTCCAGCATATGCCGAAGCCACTAGCTCAAGTGTTTGCTTTCTAATCACTGAGAATAAGCGAATGGATAAGGAGCTACAAACAGCCAAGCAAGGAGGAGAGTTGGTGACAACGTCCACCTGAGTAGAACTCATGAAGGAAATACTAGATGAAGTATTGTCCCTTGACACAGTTATGCGGGTGTTGTATTTCATGTTTGGTACCATACATAAGGTAGTTGTCCATCTCAATGGATGACAACATCGATGTACTAGAAGAGCACGTATCTTGTCGAACGTGCATGTTGTTGTTGATTACATACAAACATGGGCGATGAGATACAAGGGAGCCCCCCTTCACTTGCTTAAGATGATGAAACACAGAGCGGTCGAGCTGAAGGCATGCATCTGAAGTCAGATATAGAACTATGAAGAGCTCCTATAACTCATCACTAGTCTACAGGCTTCCCATGCATGTGTATTCAAGAATATGGATGTTATCGTGTGCACACATGTGATCCCATCTATTGGGATTCTCACCCAGGTGAAGACAAAGGCACAGGTCATACTAGAGCTTGACTCGTACTTTGATGAGTTGATGCACATAGCCACTAGACCAGACTTGCCAATTAGTGCAGACACCATGCACAAGTATGTTGCTGGTCCGGCCCATTGAAGACAATGATGCACATGCTTTCAAACAAGTTGGACAGAGGAGCCCGAGTAGTGTACCTGGATGCTATGGAGGCAAGAGTCAAGTTCTAAAAATATGTTACCTTAGAGTACACGGACACCATCGCAGATTAATGATCTTGGCATCATTACGCTATTATTGATCATCGTGAGGATGTTGAAGAGTTGGACTTCCCACGGTCGTCCCAGTCATAGTGATGCCTTGCATGATTTCTCAAGCCATTTTGTCTCACATGGGTACATGTGCATTGTAATGTAACATCTTGTCAAGTGTAAGTTCAAGTGTCAATAGTTAGATGTAACAGTCATAGAGTAGATGAAGAGTCATGAGGGTAGATGAATTGTGACAAAGGGGAATGTCAAGGGTCACCCCACTCTTTGCTATAAATAGTCCCTCATAACTCATTGTCGAGGCTTTTGGTCAGCCAAGATTCTGATATGAGTATCTTAGAGAAATCTTGGATAATATTGTAGCGAGCCTTGGCTTCTCCATTGCGCAGAGCTAGTATATCTCTTTGGAGGAGCAAGTAGTTGTGATTGTAACATTCCACTATTGGTACTAGGGGCGTACATGGATGTATTGCATGACTGGAACTTACACTTCTTAATTTAACAAAGCCAACATGTTTTCATGCATATGTTGTTATTGTAGTTTGACTATTCTGGTTGTTGTAGCAATGTATGTTATTAAACTTATGCATTTGTGTGTGAGCTATTTTTTATGAAATTGTATGAATCTTGTTGCAGATGTGTTGTTGGTTTGAACATAACTTTGGATTTCCAGCTATCTTGCTTTCTAACCGATGATGCATCTTTGCTCGTGTGTTCCCTTCTAAGCCAAGTACTATTACAGGTTTCCAAGGGGCACACTCACCTCACCCTCTTTGTGTTAGAACCTCTCATGTACCTTCCTTGGCTTACTACATATGTCACACTCTTGCTACAAATGAGGACATCTTACTTGCCTCTGTGCGAAATCGTGATCAAGGCATTACCGTATGACCCACTGCTGGGACTCCTACACATAACGATCTGGGATCTAATTTGGAATTCTCACCCATGAGATCCCCTAATATGTTGGTGGGTCTAGCACTGTCAACAAGCTCCTTTTCTCTTCTTCCTCACAGAGTCTTCCAACCAAACTCCAAGAGGATGCTACGGACATCATCCTCTCCTTCCACAAGCAATTTCATTAAATGAAAAGAAGTATATGTCTTACTACAAGGTCATCAAACTCATGACAACATGAAAAATATTAGGTGACCTTCATCAACTCATCTAGGACTTATCCAACATCTCCAAAACTTATAGCAACACTATCAACCTGTCCATCTACCTCAACACTTGTAGAAGCAACAACTAGCCATCAAACAGTGTCCAACACCTGTAGAAACATCTCCAACACATGTAGCAGAAACTCCAATGCTTCCAACACATGTATAATCATACCCAATACTGTTAGTGGTAATCTGATTACCTATAGTAGCAACATCCATTCATCCAACTACCTCCAGCATCTATAGAGGCACCTCCACTATGTCATGCCACAACCAAGTTGACATAAATTCCAACCAGAAAGACCAACAATCTAACCATAGCTACAACCAAACATTCATTACACATCATCGTCAAATTGACATAAGACATATGACAAGCAATACCATGACTCTGTTGGCATTAATGCCAACAATCTCCCCCTATGGCATTGGTATCAGCTTCAATCCAACATCTGAGGTTGATCTCTATCAATCCAAATTCATACAAACACTAACGTGAAATGCCAAGTAATGTGTTGGATGAGATGAATACTGCCCCTATCATACTCAACACCATATCGATGCAAAAAAAAGAAGTTTGTCCTCAAAGATAAGCATGTAAAACAAGGGAACCAACTACCAACAAGTCTCTAGTCAATGCCATTCAATCTTTGAAACTAAACATGCTCCCCCTAATCATGTAACAAAGCTACAATCACACTCTCTCGACTGCAATAGAAACACATCCTCTTTACTGAAATAAGCATCCTTGCTAAATGCAAGAGACTACTCCTCATGGAGCATGACTCCAACTGATTTTAGTCAAAGATATATAATGAAATACAATACATATACAATGCTTCATGGAGCAATTACATGGTTGTGAAAAATATATAGGAATGAAAAATGACTCCTCTATAAGCATACCTATCACCAACCAATGCCACTATGGACCCAAGTTTACATCTTGCACCCAATGTAATGGGGCTACATCAATTATATACCAAATGAAACATGACTTGGACACCCATTGACCCATACATAACTAATGACAATACATGGCTTTTAGGCCTGCACATAAGGGTGCTCTCCTTAAGAATGCCCAAAAAAATGATATGACATAAATTACATAGCCTCCATGAGAAATAACATATTATCCATATGTAGCATCAATAATAGAAGCATTATTCAACCATATGGTAGTGCATGTCCACCCAATACCTTGGCCATCACCATCTTAACAATGAAGATCTTGCAGCAAAATATTGATAACCACTAGCAACCACCATGATCCCCATAGGCATTAGAAACAAAATCAACTGAAAGAAGTAACCTATCAATATATCATAGAAGAATAAACATATACATCCTCAATATCAGTGTACTAAACATCAATGAAGCTAAAGAATAGGAAACATATAGTATCGTCAACATAAATCCATAGCAACAAATCAGCAAGTAGCAACAATAACAATAGCATAAGATATCAACAACAACAACATAAGATCTAGAAATAAAGCATTGTCAACAAAATATAACTTCATCATTTCCTTAACCTCATACCATCAAGTCATTACACTCTTTCCACATATAGAAAAAGCCATAGTCCTCATTGACCAACATTAGCATATCAATCTCCATCATACATACATAAGTAGTAACAAACTCTCTCCATGCAGCAACAACAAAATACCTTTAATCCAACATCAAAAGTGCATGAATCATAACAACTCAACCATCCATATGAAAAACATATCATTAGAAGCATGCATCATACCTCTAGATGAATAAGGAAAGCGTAACGATGAGCACACTCTAGATTATGCCAACTCCAATGTACAACCAACTAATCTCCATAACAACTATACAAATATGATAAATCATGTCATAACTATAGTCTAGCAATGAGAACACTAGTAGCATGCCAAGTTTTCCATGGAATTATACTATATCATCCAACTAGAAATGTGTGGCAGCAACAATAATAATCATCCTGCATCAAATCAACGTCAAATATATGCATAAAAAACTCCTCCATAATGAACACAATTCCAACAAACTCCTAATCCATTTGGAGGCACAAATGCTTCCTTTGGACGTGTGATCCTCCATCATATCTAGAGAATGTGCATAGGAACAACTACATGGCTATCATGACATGAAGAACATCAATAGGAAACCCACATGCAACTTCTCCATGACTAACAAAAATGCATATGAGGCTTATCTAAAATGATAACTAATTGGGAATAAGAATAGATTAGAAATGAAATTAACACTTCAAATTCATGAACTTCCCCTAAATATAAGCATCTCTAAAAATGCATATTTTTCTTCATTAACTCCTTTCGATATGGTTCCATAATTAAGGATTTGCATACAATGAAAACTGGAACCATATGCTCCCCCTGAGACCATGCAGGTCTCCATTTTTTAATGGGAGTTCCTTACTGCTCTTTTCTCCTCCAAAATTTCATATGTTGATCCTTCTTATTATGTGGTTTGGCCTTGCATATTCTTCTCACTCTTATGAGATCTCCTATAACACATGGGAAACTTGCAATCCTTGGCCTTATGGCTAATATTGTCAAACACAAAACATCTTATGTAACCAAGGAATAGAGAAATAGGCTGATATATTTTATTGATCTGATTTCTATTCCTTGTATGTGCCTTGCAGTCAATAGCCCTATGGCCAAAATCATTGCATGAGAAACAATAACCATAAAAAGGACTATTATACCTGACAGATGGATATCTTATTTATATACATGCCTCAGGTTATTTTTCCTTTGGCTTCTCTTTTGATGAGAAGAAATGATCTCTCCACTACTAGAGATTGTTGCTATATGTCCACATATTCCACAATTATAACATTTTCCAATTCTATTCTGATTCTTTGGAATCCTTCTCTTATTCTTCTTCTTCTTGCATGGTTGTCGATTCTCACTTTTCATGCTACTACCGGTTGCTCTAACAATTTCAGATTTTCTTGTTGTTGCTTGAGCATTCGATCCTATTCTCTTTAATTCCTCTCTTGTAGAAATTACTTCAATTTTCAGTTTTTGGCTCTCATCCTCCAGCTCCTTGTACTGATTCCTCATTCCAATTTGGATTTTTCTTTCTTCTTCCAGTTGAGTTTTCAAGTTTGAAATTTCTTCCTTAAATGCACACTCGTTAGCATTAAAAAATTGTAGCAACATGCATTGTTCTTTATTTTCAGCTGTGAGCCTTTTGATCTCTCCTTATAGGGCCAATATCTTTGATCGCACTTCATCTTTATTGTTGATCACTTTTTTTTTGTCTCTCAAGGTTGATGCTTAATCTATCAATGCTATCACAAGGGATTTCATCTTCTTCTTCTGAGATATTTATACTTTCATCTTATTCTTGTGAGGAGGCTTGATTTACCATTGTAATATGTGTTGAATCCTTTCCATTTTTCTCCATCTTTAAAATTTTCAATTTTCCTCCAAGATACAAATTTTGCAACCTGTCCAACATCTATTTTGCAGTCTCAAAAAAAGAATGCTATATTTCGAAATCCCATTTAAAATAATACCTTTATCTTTATCATTAAATTCATCTCTAACTCCATATTCTACTCACAACAAAATATTTTCAACAAAATACAATAAATACATTTCTAATTAAACCTTCCATGTTACAAATTTACTATTCTGAAGCATTAGATTTCCTTGCTGATACATTTCAAAAAAAAATGCAAAAATCTACCAAAACTCTCATATCCACTCTCCAACACTCAATCTGTGACCGGGAGCCCCACTCTGATACCAATTGTTGGAAACTTGATCACTATTGAGATGCAGGGTGAATCAATAGTGAAGGAACTCATAAATGTTTCTCCAAATTATTATTCTTTAACCATGCATAAACTAAAACACAGAAATAGAGACCATAGCATCAAACATACACATGAAATCATGAAAACCATTCAACACATGGACATAAGTATATCTAGTGGAAAACCCTCTCTAGGGAAATAAAAACCACCCATTTTTGCTACGCTACTCAAATATTTATTATGCTAACAAAATTATTTACATGATTTAGTTGGCTACTATCAAATGGAGATCTCTTTCTCATGCAGATCTATGGACTATCATCTACTAGAAGCCAGCATGACCAATGATGCTTGCATGGTTACTCTTGAACTATCAATCAACTCTACAGACTCTTATCTGCTAGAAGACACCATGACCAACGAGCCTTGCTAATTTCTTCTAAACTATAAAATTACCATTGGATTGAGAAAACTGCTCACTTATATTGAATTCTCTAGAGTCCTCCAACTCCACTCCTCTATTTGGTTCTCATTTCATACATTTTCATACTGGAGCCAAGAAATTCTAAACATGAGCACTACAAAAAATTATCATCATGGAACACAATAAAAAAGCAAACCCACACCATAAACTGCAACACAATCTCATCACACATTGCATAAAATAATCTGATCAAAGCATCAACTAAAATCCTCTTCGCATCAAGTAAAAATACTCTCAAATGACTTCTACACACAGAAAATAAATAGAAGAATATGCTAGGAGAAAAAAATCTCCAAAAACTCCTGCAATCAACCTCTATTTCACCTCCTTACTGCACAAAATACTTACTGAACCATACTTCAACTAGTTGCTGCAACACCTGCAAACTTCTTTAGAAAATATGCATCACACAACTCTCACAACTTGCACACAACCCTCCAAAATCGCACTCACTCAACACATCAAGAGCATCAACTATATTATCATTGAGCCTTCTCCAATAAATGGACGAACTGAGGTTCTCAAATCAATAATTACTAAGAACTACTGAGCTCTAAAACCTTTGTTCATATGCTTAATTTGATCTAGATTCATCTCATTAACTTGATGAAGCCACTCAC
This sequence comes from Pinus tabuliformis, assembly GCA_031772625.1. Lineage (NCBI taxonomy): Eukaryota > Viridiplantae > Streptophyta > Pinopsida > Pinales > Pinaceae > Pinus > Pinus tabuliformis. The sequence goes on along the minus strand of CM062820.1, from coordinate 311,007,218 downwards.
TCCACTTCATCATGGATATTTTCAACTTTAAGCACTTTATAGAACATGTTTAAGTCCTCTTGACCTTTTCCATAAAGTTTTCGGACATAAACCATCGCCAAAACACTTAATTTACCTAATTTGTGTGAGGAATCTAGAGGAAATTCACTCAAAACAGAGTAACTCTTTTCGTCAAGCCCTGGACAGTGTTATAACTCACTTCTCCAAGCTTATTCCATCATTACTAATAGTATGTGGCCCATTGATATCCTATGTTAGTCCACTTTTTCTCTTCTTCCTCACAGAGTCTGCGAACCAAAATTTAGGAGGATGTTAAGGACATCATCCTCTCCTTCCACAAGAAATTTCATTACATGACAACAAGTATAAGTCTTATTACAAGGTCATCCAACTCATGACAACATGAAATGCATTAGATGACCTTCATTAGCTCATTCAATACTTATCCAACATCTCCAAAACATGCAATAACACTATCAACCTGTTCAACTACCTCAACACATGTAGAAACAACAACCAGCCATCGAACAGTCTCCAACACATGTAGAAACATCTCCAACACATGAAACAACATATCAACACATGTAGTAGCAAGCATAAAAAATTCTAGGGACTGATATTTGTAGATGGGTGAATTTTTCATCATTTTTCCAAAAAGGGTTCGCTAATTTCCCCCTTTTTCTAAAAATGATCTACCTAATTTTTATAATATAAAATTATTTTAACTTAAAATTTTCCAAAATTATATAGATCCTTTATATAAAATCATTAGAAATTTGAATATTTTTACAAATATATCAACAAAAATTTTATAGTTTGCATATTACGGACGAGTGAAATTCGCTAAGGTTTTTAAACTTTAAGATAAATTTCGATCCTTACAATTTTCCCTAGCAGCAACTCTAATGCTTCCAACACATGTAGAAGCATATCCAATACCTGTGGAAGAAATCCAACCACTTGTAGTAGAAACATCCAATCATCCAACTACCTCCAACATCTATAGAGGCACCTCCACTAAGTCATGCCACAACTAATTTGACATCAATGCCAACTAGCAAGAACAACAAGTTGACCACTACTACAACCAAACACTCATCACACATCATCATCAAATTTACATAAGACATATGAAAAGAAACACCATGACCCTGTTGAAATCAATTCCAACATTGGCCACCAGGAGCATGTGTCATGAATATTAGCATTTCTTCAACTTGCTTCCAAACTCTTAGGACCTCAGGTTGCTCACCAGGATCCATGTTATTAAAGTGAGAGAAATGGTGAGAAACTTTGTCACTCTTACATATTTTGAAAATGGACCCTTCATGCCACCTCACAACTTGTATACCAGGATAATATTCATTATAGACTTGACACATTTCCACAAGAGACAAGTTATCAATCCTACACCGAAATTTTTTATGCACCTCAATAAGCTCTCTAGTCAAATGATGGTGACCACTTCCACTTTTTCTGTGAAACAACAATCCAGATTGAGGATGATATAAAAGAACCTATCAGATTTGAGCAATGGATTGAATGTTTCTTTCCATAAATTCATGGGAATCCATTCCTCTATATTGGTTTCATCTTGGTTCATTCTGCTTACACAAATTGTAAATCGTAATGCCAAAATGAAACATATAAAAAGTGCCAACTTAGTAACTTCAAGAGACAAATCACATTCATTTTATTTCCCATTACACCAACAGAGATGAACTTGAACAAGTGAAAATATTTGTGTGGTTCTCAATTTACTTCTTGACCACTATTCACTTGAATATTACTCTACAAAAAAAAAACATGAATTAAAACATGCATATATCAATTTCCAAATACATATCAAAATGCACAAAACCGAGGAAAATAAATGTGTTGGAAATAATACTGAGAGGGGGGGTGAATCAGTATTATCTAGCAATTTACCAAATCTTCCTTATTTGATCTTTTGAATTATTCTTGCATATCAGTACCATAAAATAATGAGCATGAATAAAGAAAATAGACAGTCACACCAAAGAACACAAGATGTAAGGTGGAAACCCAATGCGGGAGAAAACCACCTGCTGCAATATGTCTCTATCTTCTTTCAAGAAATTCTTTTTACAATGATTTTGTACTGGTGCAGTCCTTTACCAGCACGCAGGCTGCAACCTGCAGAGAGCTACAACTCTCTCTCGTTTTCCAGTCTCTCCTGGAAGGGAGCTACAACCCCCTACTTCTTTTCATGAAGAATCAAATGATCAACAAGTATACAACAGATACAGTCCACTACAGATATCAGATCAGTAATTACAGAAATAACCCAGAACACCTTATGAACAGAAATATACAGTCAACAGATCATCTTAAGACAGGGACGCATATTTTCTTTCTGTGACCTGCGACTGGACGCAGTCTACCTTCCACTGTTCTGCGTGCCGACGCACTGTTCCTCTATGCTTTGCTGCGACCGGCGCACTCAGAAACACTATTGCGCCGCGTCTTTTGCTTCAGAGACGCACCCAATAACACAGTCGCGCCGCGTCCTTTGCCTCAGAGACGCACCTGAGCCTTTACTGTACTGCGTCCCGGCGCACTTTCCCTTCACTGAACCTGCGTCCCTTCAGATATAAAAGATATGAGGACTTCAGAACCAACCCAAACACTCAGATCCACAGATCTGATCATGCGCCATAGAGATCACAGTCCATTAGAAGATTCGCCTTCATAGATCTGGACTAGATCTCACCAAAAGATATTCAACCAAGATGATACCTAATCCAAATGAACTCCTTTGCTTTATATAGGCAAGCTTCTCCCCAAAACATGGAACAAAACCACGAGCCGACACCATAGAAACACAAAACCGTCGGCTAGATACCACACAAGAAACCCCCACGTGCTTTTCTCTGCCTTGAAATGTGTGCACTGGGCGGACGCACCTCCTGAACGACTGGCCTGCGTCCCTGGACGCGGGTTCTGTATGGTATACCTGCGGGGACGCACTTTCTGAACATATTTCCTGCGTCCTTCTTGATTTATCACCTGAATGGGTTTGCCATCAAGGACAACACCTGAATCATAATGCCAACAATCTCCCCCTTTGGACTTGATGGCAACCACAAAATCTTCAGCTTCATTCTCCCCCTTTGACATCAAGGGCAAAGGGTATGCTCCCCCTATGCTCAAGCATCTCCAGATCTGTAACCAGAAATCCATCATGAAGGAGATAGAGACATATTGCAGCTATTTCCAAGATCTCCTTCTCCATAATGCCAACAATGCATTATGTGCTCCCCCTGAGCCTATACCACCAATAGGAAGATGATCAACAGTAAGATGATGCATCAACAACCCCCAGCTTTTGCCTGAGGTATTCAAAAGTGTCCCTGGGCAACGGTTTGGTGAAAATATCAGCAACTTGTTCCTTAGAAGGAACATACTCCAACTTGACCTTCTGTTCAAGTACTTGTTCCCGGAGAAAATGGTACTTGATTGGTATGTGCTTGGTTTTTGAATGCATAACCGGATTCTTTGAGATGCTGATTGCACTTGTGTTGTCACATAAGATAGGGATTGGAGGAGTACAAGTGATTTGATAATCCTGCAAATTCTGGATCATCCAAAGGAGTTGGGTGCAACAAGATGCAGCAGCAACATATTCTGCTTCAGCTGTAGACAAGGCAATTGAACTCTGTTTCTTGCTGAACCAAGAGACCAGTCTGGGACCCATAAAGAACGCACCACCACTTGTGCTTTTCCTGTCATCCACGCTTCCGGCCCAATCTGCATCTGTATAGGCATGAAGAGTAAGATCTGTATCTCTAGGATACCATAAGCCATAATTTTGAGTCCCTTGAAGATATTTGAAAATTCTCTTCACTGCTTGAAGATGAGTCTCCTTCGGATTTGCCTGAAATCTTCCAACTATTCCAACTGCATGCATGATGTCTGGTCGGGTACCTGTCAAATATAGTAAACTTCCAATCATAGATCTGTAGGTTGGTTGATGTACTGCTGCAGATTCATCATTTGCACTGAGACTACATCCTGTGACCATGGGTGTACATACTGGTTTTGCATCTTCCATGCCATATTTCTTCAAAATCTGCTTGAGATACTTGGTTTGAGATAAAAAGATTCCTCCTTCCTTCTGTTGGATTTGCAAACCAAGGAAATATGTCAGTTCTCCTAGCAAGGACATTTCAAATTCTTTCTGCATGACTGAGGCAAAGCTTTGACTCATAGCTTCTTCATTGCTGCCAAAAATAATGTCATCTACATACACAACAAGTATTAGTAATTTGTCATTTTCAACTTTTATATACAGATTACTATCTGCTGAACCTTTTAGAAACCTTGTTGATGAAGATATTTGTCCAACCGGTAGTACCAAGCCCTTGGAGCTTGTTTGAGACCATAGAGAGCCTTTTTCAATCGGCATACAAGATTTGGATCATTTCCAAGAATGAACCCATCTGGCTGTTCAATGTACACTTCTTCTTCCAAGTCTCCATTCAAAAAGGCTGATTTCACATCCATTTGAAATACTTTGAAGTTCTGAAAACTTGAGAGAGCAAGGAACATTCGGATGGCCTCAAGTCTTGCAACAGGAGCAAAAGTTTCTTCAAAGTCTATTCCTTCTTGCTGCGCATACCCTTTACAGATGAGTCTGGCTTTGTTTCTAATTACTTCTCCATTTTCATTCAATTTATTTTTGAAGACCCATTTTGTTCCAATAACATTTTTATCTTTTGGTCTAGGAACCAGCTCCCAAGTGTTGTTCTTTTCGATTTGCTCAAGTTCTTCATCCATTGCTTTCACCCAACATTCATCTTTGCATGCCTCTTTCACATTTTGTGGTTCGGTGGAGGAAAGTAATGCCAAATAGCTTGAAGCTTTTGCAACTGTTCTTCTAGTTTGTATACCTGCTTCTTTTTGTCCCATGATCTGAGATTCTGGATGGTTCTTCTGAACATATCTGGATGGAGTCTTTTCTTCTATTCTTGTCCGTTCTTCTGCTTCTTCGTGAGGTTCTTCTTGAGATTCTTCTTGAGGTTCTTCTTCTTCATCATTCTGTCTTTGAGGGTAGCTCTCATCTTCTTCGATGTCTTCACGATGTATTTGCCTAGGAATATATCCCTTTTCATCAACCACTACATCAATGCTGTCAACAATTCTGCCAAGTCTTTTATTGTAGCATTTGTATGCTTTGCTATGTGGAGAATAGCCAAGAAGAATGCCTTCATCTGCTCTAGGATCAAGTTTGCCAAGCTGCTCCTCAGTATTCTTGATATAGCATTTGCTCCCAAATATTTTGAAGTGCTTTACCGAAGGAGTTTTTCCACTCCAGAGCTCATGAGGGGTTTGAGTGCTGTTCACCCGGACATTTGTCTTGTTGAGAATAATAACCGCAGTATGTGCAGCCTCACCCCAGAAGGTTGCGGGGGTTCCTGATTCATCAAGCATAGCACGAGCCATTTGTTGGATTGTTCTGTTCATTCTTTCAACAACTCCATTTTGCTGAGGCGTTCTAGCTGTAGAGAATTCTCTCCTTATCCCATGTTCATCACAGAAATCGAAAAATTCATTTGAAGTAAATTCCCCACCTCTGTCAGATCTGAGGCACTTAATTTTGTGACCTGATTCATTTTCAGCCAAGGCTTTGAAGGTTTTGAATTTTTCGAATGCTTCATCTTTGTGCTTCATAAGACCTAACCAAACAAACCTGGAGAAATCGTCAATAAATAATATCAAGTATTCCTCTCCTCTAGGTGTTCTTTTTCTGAATGGTCCACATACATCTGTATGTACTAGCTCAAGAGGCATGCTGGCTGATCCTTCTTTCTCTGGAAAGTTAGTTCTGGTCTGTTTTCCAAACTGACATGATCTGCATATGGTGTTGTCAGGAATTTTGATATCTGGAAGATCGCGAACTGCCTGATATTTGCAAGATTTCCTTATTTGTGAGAAGCTTAGATGTCCCAACCTTCGATGCCATAACCAGTGCTCTTCATCCTTGCTTAGATAGCATTGTTGTTGTCCTTCATCAAATATGTATAGATTATTTGGAGTTCTTTTACCTTTGAGAACTGTTTTACCTGTATCAAGATCACGAACAAGACACCCATTTGATCTGAATATAACCTCGGTTCTTTGATCACACATCTGGCTTACACTTAGAAGATTATGCTTTAGTCCATCAACAAACAAAACATTTCCAGCCTTAACATCTTCTTTTAAAGGAGCAATACCTTTTCCTTTTATAGTTGCAGGAGTATCATTTCCAAAAGAGACTTTCTTTCCCTTTTCTAAATTAGAATAAGATTCAAGTTTTTCTTTATCACCTGTCATATGCTTTGAACATCCACTGTCAATGTACCATAGATTTTCTTGTCCTTCTGCATAGAATGCTATCCCACATCTTTCTGTTTGAGGTTCCTTTATTTTCCATGTTTTGGTGCCTGAGGTTTGTTCCCTTTTTTGTTCTTGTACCTTTCTTTCCGGAAACCTGCTTCTGCATTCAAAATCTTCATGTCCAAAATTATTGCAAATAGAGCATTCAACTTCATTTTCAAGAGCTGAAAAATTGTTATAGGTCCTTTTTGTAATCCCTGTCATACTTCTTTGCTTTTGAGCTTCCCTAGTCATGATTGTTTTATACGCAACACATTGAGCTGCTTTGTGACCAAAGTTATGGCAAGAAAAGCATTGTCCATTGAAGAAGTTTCTGCGATTATTGAATCTACCAGCCAACTGATTGTAATTTCTATTTTCATCTATTCTTGAACCAAATTGGGAAGATTTTACCTGTGGCTGGTTGTGGCTTTTGTTCACCCTTAAGCTGGATTGCCCCTGATAGTTTCTGTTTGACGTTTGTCCCTGCTTTACCTGATGATCTTCCTTGTGCTCTTGCTCATTTCTTCTTGCTGCATCAAGATAACTTTTTGAAGTGGATACTTGAGAAGTTTCTCCATTATAGCCCAGACCTGTCTTATTTAGTGGAGACCGCTGCACACTGATAATCTCATTCAAAGTTTCAGATCCTTTGACAAACTTGAGATTAATAGTTTTTGTTTTCTCAATTTCTTTTCTAAGACCAACAATTTCACCTTCTAATTTTTCAAGATGTTTTTCCTTTTCATCAATCTGAAATTGTAGAGTATCAATAATCATGTTCTTTTCTTCTATACATCTCTTGAGTCTAGTAATTTCATCATAAAGGTTATCCACATCTACAGCATCCTCATAATCATCATCTTCAAATGCCATTAACAATCTATATTTGTTACCTTGTTCATCTTCATCACTGTTTGATAAGCCATCACTATCTTCATGGGTGTAGTAGCTTTTCTTATTTGCACTTTGTTTCTTGTTCCATCTAACTGGTTCCTTTCCTTTATCCTTATAAGAGCATTTTGCAGCATAATGACCTACTCTTCCACAAGCAAAACATTTGAAAGGTAGCTTACCTCTGAACCTTCCAGAACCTCTTTGAAGATTTCTGACAAAATTTGATTCTTCTTCCTCTTCTTCTGGAACATGACTTGCTTCATAGTGATCTTCTTTGCCTGATGCTTTAAAAGCAGCTTCCCTTCTGTCTGATGGACCTCCCTTTCTCATTTCATAAGCAGTTAGAATTCCATGCAGCTGAGACATAGTGAGAACACGGAGATTTTCCTTTTCTTCTACTGCAGATACTTTAGATTCAAACTTGGGGGATAAAGATCTTAGAATCTTTTGAACTACTATAGTCTCTTTTATTTCTTCACCCAAATTTTTCATACAATTAACAATCTCATCTACCCGAAGAAAATAATTAGCCACACTTTCATCATTATACATCTTGAGAGTCTCATATTGAATCCTGAGAGTTTGAAGTTTAGCTTCTTTTACCTGTTCATCTCCTTCATAGCTAGTGATCATTTTGTCCCATATCTCTTTTGCTGATTTGAAGTGCATGACCTTCATGAACTCTGTTTGAGATATACTTCCTAATAGAGTACTGACTGCTTTTGCATTTGTTTCATACCGCTTTTTCTCAGCTGGATCTGTAGGAGTAGCTGAAGGAAAGGCATAGCCTGATTCTACAATGTTCCAAACTTCTGTACCAAGAGATTGAAGATATGCAGTAACTCTTACCTTCCAATAATTGAAGTTTGTCCCATCGAAGACGGGTGGCCTGATTGATGCTTCTCTCTCGTAGTTGCTCATGATGAACGATCTACCTTCAAGCGATCAAGCTTTTCTGAAGGACCGGCTCTGATACCAATTGTTGGACATAATACTGAGAGGGGGGGTGAATCAGTATTATCTAGCAATTTACCAAATCTTCCTTATTTGATCTTTTGAATTATTCTTGCATATCAGTACCATAAAATAATGAGCATGAATAAAGAAAATAGACAGTCACACCAAAGAACACAAGATGTAAGGTGGAAACCCAATGCGGGAGAAAACCACCTGCTGCAATATGTCTCTATCTTCTTTCAAGAAATTCTTTTTACAATGATTTTGTACTGGTGCAGTCCTTTACCAGCACGCAGGCTGCAACCTGCAGAGAGCTACAACTCTCTCTCGTTTTCCAGTCTCTCCTGGAAGGGAGCTACAACCCCCTACTTCTTTTCATGAAGAATCAAATGATCAACAAGTATACAACAGATACAGTCCACTACAGATATCAGATCAGTAATTACAGAAATAACCCAGAACACCTTATGAACAGAAATATACAGTCAACAGATCATCTTAAGACAGGGACGCATATTTTCTTTCTGTGACCTGCGACTGGACGCAGTCTACCTTCCACTGTTCTGCGTGCCGACGCACTGTTCCTCTATGCTTTGCTGCGACCGGCGCACTCAGAAACACTATCGCGCCGCGTCTTTTGCTTCAGAGACGCACCCAATAACACAGTCGCGCCGCGTCCTTTGCCTCAGAGACGCACCTGAGCCTTTACTGTACTGCGTCCCGGCGCACTTTCCCTTCACTGAACCTGCGTCCCTTCAGATATAAAAGATATGAGGACTTCAGAACCAACCCAAACACTCAGATCCACAGATCTGATCATGCGCCATAGAGATCACAGTCCATTAGAAGATTCGCCTTCATAGATCTGGACTAGATCTCACCAAAAGATATTCAACCAAGATGATACCTAATCCAAATGAACTCCTTTGCTTTATATAGGCAAGCTTCTCCCCAAAACATGGAACAAAACCACGAGCCGACACCATAGAAACACAAAACCGTCGGCTAGATACCACACAAGAAACCCCCACGTGCTTTTCTCTGCCTTGAAATGTGTGCACTGGGCGGACGCACCTCCTGAACGACTGGCCTGCGTCCCTGGACGCGGGTTCTGTATGGTATACCTGCGGGGACGCACTTTCTGAACATATTTCCTGCGTCCTTCTTGATTTATCACCTGAATGAGTTTGCCATCAAGGACAACACCTGAATCATAATGCCAACAAAATGCACTTGGACCTATCCTATCTAACGAGAGGGACTCTACACACGATCTCTAACAACAAAAATATTTTCTACACACTTGTTTCCAGAAACGCTTGTTTTGACATTAGCAACTGGGTGTCACAAATTCTCAACCATCCCAACATGCATACTACTATCAAAAAAAACATTAGATGCCCAAAATCCAACTCGAGGAACACGCAAAGTCTGTGTTCCTCTCACCTATTTTTCTGTGTCAATATTCCTTCCACTATTTTTCTGCGCAAAGCAATGAAAGAAGAAAAACATAGAATAACTAATATATTCCATTCACATGTAAAAATCCTATCAAAACAAAAAATACATCACACAATCCATAGTACATAACAAAAAATGACATTGTAGTGCACTATTCGATCTGTCAAAAGAGTAGATGGAACACGTAAAGTCTGTGTTCCTCTCGCCTATTTTTCTGTGCCAATATTCCTTCCACCATTGTTCTGCACAAAGCAATGAAAGAAGAAAAACATAGAATAACTAATATATTCCATTCACATGTAAAAATCCTATCAAAACAAAAAATACATCACACAATCCATAGATACATAACAAAAAATGACATTGTAGTGCACTATTTGATCTATAAAAAGAGTAGATTAACGCAAATAACATCCAACAAATTAAATGTGAAATTTACATGGCTATATCCTCATTGAACAATGCAAATTCAATGTTCCAAGGCCCACCAACCCATACCAAGGGGCGGTCAACATTGTGCAACTCTATCTCCGAACATGCAACTATCAGAACACAATCTATAATTTTCGACTTCTTATTTCCTATAATTTAGCTTAGACTCAGAGTTACATTTTCCATCATGCCCATCTCGGCGAGATAACTTTGTGATGAAAATTCCTGCCTCCATAGGGCCTCCACCTTGGAAAATCTTGCATCTTAGGAAACAAACTATTTTTTTCAACCTCTTTCCCTCTACCATGTGGTAGTCTTCCATACATCCATGCATTAGTTATGTCTGTCGAGTAGTCAGGCCTATTATGCCACCTCACCACAGTCACTGTTACAACTGTGAAAATTGGATAGAGGGAAAGAGGTTGACAAAATTAGTATGTTCCCATAGATTGAAGATCTCCCTAGGCATAGACCCTATGCAGGCAGGATTTCACATCACAAAGTTCATCTCGCCGAGATGGGTGTGATGACACACATCACTCTGAGTATAAGGTAAACTGTAGGAAACAAAAGGTTGAATATTGTAGTTTGCGTTCAGATAGTTCTATGTTTGTATCTAGAGTTGATCTCATGAACTTTCTCAAACTGTATATGTAGATAGAGACAATAAAATAAACTAAACCATACATACATTCACAGGTTATGTATTTCTGAAGGACAACCAAGATGTCTTTCCACTTCTTTTTCAATGTTGATACTCGTATGTCTCTATGCTAGTTTGTGGTCATTTCTAGGTTTACCAAAAATTTCTTCCACAACTTTCCCTTTATCTTTTAGTTTTTGAACCAATTTTCACCATATTTTCTTAATCCTATGGCCTCTACAATGAAGGACTTTGTTATATTGAACTAGACATCCCCAATTTGCACCCCAACCTCATCAAATGACCTTGCAAATGATCTAGTCACATCAGTATCATACCCATGATTTTTTCCAAGAACACCATCCAACCCAATTTCTCAAATCTTCTCTTACATTTGGGATAGGTATCAAATAATTAAATTCCAATGGGTTCATTACACATTATAGGTTCCATTTATTGCCTATAGAACTAGGAATTCAACCTTTAAATTAACTCTTTTGTCATAGAATGCAAGGTAATGTATAGAGGAAGTGATGGAATAAAATTGAATATAGGATAAGGATGAAACAAGTTCGAATAATGATGGAAAACTAAGACCATATCCAATAATCATTGAATTTATTAGTTGTTAATGAAATCGGTGACATTGACTCCCAAGCACCAATTTGAATCATAATAATATGATGGATAGTGTAGGATGTAGGAAGATCAAATGTTAAGTGGGAAATTATGAATTGTCATGCTATCAAACTCATGAGTATGGATTTATAACTTATACCTTTAATCTTTAGTTATACCCAGTATTTTTTCCATGCTTCGTATATTTCATAATTCTTTTAATAAAAGCATTTAAATGTTTTGCACCTTTGTATTACCTATAGCTGAGTTCTGATGGTTGGTTGTATTTTGCAGCAAGGCTACTGAATGTTATTGGAGTAGCCATTTCAGCATAGATACTCTTATAAAATTGATTCACATCTTCTAAAAATGTTTGATGGATCTTCTGATAAAGGATAATTAATTCTCATAACAAAGTGCATGAGATCCACCTCCAAGTTGATTTTCAAGACATATGACATGTTCAGGAACTTTTAGTAGCTTTCAAAACTTACCATGGCTACAAAAAGTCTGGAAGTTGTTGAAACTTTCCTATACAAAAGAATTTATCTGAAATTTTTTTTGAAAGGAACTATTAAGTTCTAATATTATTATCCTTTGATACTCTAAATATCGTTGTTGATTGATGCAAATTTATTTGAGTTCTAATAAATTTTATATGTTGAATATGAAGGTTGGAAATTGAATTAGAAGATTTTGGAACAATAACTATTAAGAGAGAGAATTATGTCTACCATATACTAGATTTCAAGCATAATTCATGTATAGCTGTCCCTGTATCCTAGTTTTCACAACTATACTTTATTTTTTATTTCTATTATTGGAATAAAATTTCAAATTGAATTATGAGGAGGAGAATAAGTTTCCTCATTCATTAATTCCACCCCTGAATATTGAATTAGATTTTGAACAAATTCTTTTCTTCTTAAGAGATTTTGATATAACTTTAATCTATGGCCATTAATAAGAAAGGAAATACCCTCCTTATCAATAGTTTTGATTTTTATTGATCCATTATCATGGATTGTCTCAATTTCATATGAAATTAACCAATGGATATGAATATTTAATCTAAAATATTTAAATGGGGAACCAAATAATAAAGCTCAATCACACGGTTTAAATTTCTTAAATTTGATGATTTTTTAAGCCATTTTTTCCTCTTCTATTGGATGATATTATTTCTCCAAATTTCATATTGACGAATTTCATCCAGTTCAATGAGTTGAGCTAATATTTTTTTCCATGCCTTTGAGAGATCCAATCCCAATCTGATTGTTGTTCTGAAGGTATTTATTTGGAATTAAATGGGAATCAAAACTTTCTTTCTATATACAAGATCAAAAGGTGTATGTCTAGTAGTATTTATCCATGTTAGCCAGTATGCCCAAAGTGATTCTAGAACCTTTTATATCTAATCTTTACAATGAAATTATGTTATCTTGGTCATAATTTCTTCAATAAATTTGTTTGTGATTTTTCTTACCCATTGTTTTGTGGATGATATCAAGAATGCTTCTAGTGTTTCATCTTGTATTGCTCCATAATCTTCTAGACAAGCTTAGATGTAATTTGGACACCTTAATCTATAACAATCTTTCTTGGAACACCAAATTGAGTAAATATGTCCTCAAAGAGAAAATTAGCAATAATTTTTTCAAAGGCATAAAGTAAAGGTTTAGAGTAAAGTAATCAGTACAAATAAGAATATACCTTTTCTACTTAGACATCAGAGTAATTGGTTCTACAAAATATAGAGCCCATTTTTTAAATGGCTCTATGAGTGCTTGAGTTTGTGGAGGCATTGCATCTATTTGAACAAGTTGACCCCTTCATTGACAATCGTCACATACTTTGATGTATTCTTTGCAATTCTTAAAAATGGTAGGTCAATAATACCTAGAAAGAAGGGCTTTATATGAAGTTTTTCTATCAACAAAATTTCCTCTACATGATTCATCATGGCATGCTTTTAATGTATGGATTACCTCATCTTCTCGTACACATCTTCTGATTATTAAATCATATCTAGTTCAAAAAAATTCACCATCATCAAGCAATGTGGAGCACTCAGTCTAATAACCATTTGTTTTTCCTTTATTGACAATTATTAGGTTAACTTCCCTCTAGCCAAATAGTTAGCAATATCTATGTACCAAGGATTTTTAGTAGAAATTACAAATAAATATTCATCAACAAAGCTTTCATCTGCAAGAAATGATTTATTTTCATATTGGATCCTAGAAAGGAAACCAACAACGATATTTTCTTTCCCAGGTTTATCCAATATAGTAATATTAATTTCCTATAATAAGAAGAGTCATCTAGTAATTCTACCATTGGTTATTGATTTATTTGTTAGATAACAAATAGTAGAATGAACAATATGAACCAGGGTTCCATGCCCAATACTATAATGTTTGAAATTGTTAATGGCATGAACAAATGTAAGAAAATCCTTTTTTATTACAGTGTAATTTAAGTATATAGAAGTCTAGTTTTAACTTAATAATAAATAGCATCAGGAGTTTGAATCGTTTTCTATCCTAAATCATCTCCTAAACTAGTCTCTGAAGCATCGGTAGAAATATCAAATGGAAGAAACCAATTTGGTCTCCTTCAAATAGGTGTCTTAGAAATATATTGTTTCAAAGTATCAAAAACAAGTTGACATGAAGGATTCCCATAAAATTCACTATCTTTGACAAGAAATTTAAATATTAGCAAGGTTGTCTTTGCAAAGTTTTCTATAAATATTTTATAATAACCAACATGTCCAAGAAAAATTCTTACATCTTTTTTAGTTTTAGGTAATGAAAGTTTAGAAATAAACTCAACATATTTTAATAAACTTGAATATTTTCACCTAAAATATGATACCCCGAGACAATTCCTTCATTTAATAATATATGGAATTTTTCATGACACAAGGGAATATTAGTTTCTTGGAATTTGCAAAGTTTTCTTCCAAATTTCATAAGGATTCTTCATGAGAATTACCTTAAAATATAAAATCATCCATGTACACTTGTACACAATCATGGATCAAGTCAGAGAAAATATTGAAAACAACTCGTTGAAATGTAGCAGGAGAATTACACAATCCAAAGGCTAATACTATGTAAGCATATGTTCCCCATGGATAGGTAAATGTCATCTTATCGATATTCGAATACAATTTGTACTTGGATATATCCACTAAAACCATCAAGAAAAGAGAATTATTTCTTTCCTGCTAAGGTATCTAAAACTTGATCATTAAAGGGTAGAGAAAAATGATCTTTCAAAATATATTTTTTCAATTCTTTGTAATTTATGAAAACTCATCATTTACCATTCTTTTTAGGTACAATTACCAATGGTTATATCCACTCGCTATCAAAAATTGGATATATAAATCTACATTTAACATTTTTGGTAATTCCTCCTTTACAATTTCTCTTAAAATAGGATTCATTCACCTTTGAGGTTCTTGATAGGCTTAACATTCTCCTGTATATAAATTTGATTCATACATGTATTAGGATGTATACCTCACATATCAACATATTACCATGAAAATTTAGTCGTATGTTTTTGCAACATTTATATTAACTTTAATTGTTGATATTTTTCCAGATTAGAAATAATATTTAACTTTTTCCTAGTGCAACCTCTACAGAAATAATGTTATATTATATAATAGGATTAAATGATAGCATGGAACCCCATGATAAAAGATTCTTCATTATGTAGGTTTTTGAATTTTCTTTTCTACATTATGATTATAACAAACTTGCCCCCCAAGATATTGAGGAAAGTCATAATTATTAATGAAATTTGTTGTTTGACTTTCTTTAGTATCTTGATTGAAAGCCATGGCTTTTGATATTGTTAATACAAGTTCCACTATTTCATTGTCATTTATATCACCAATCCATTCATTATTTTCTAATCCATTAATTGTTCTTGCTAGAGGATATAATCTAATTTTGTTTGTTTTGCTTCCATTATAAATAGTCGTACCTCCATATTGACAAATAATAAATGAATTGGTCATGGCTAACCATGGCCTTCCTGAAATTAATGGATTACCTTCCAAGTTTCTTTTATGTGTTAAAATAATGGAATCAATTAGGTACTTCCATAGCTATAATGAAACAAGAATATCTTCTAATACACCTTCTCCTTTAATAGTATATCTATGTACCAATTGTAGCACACTTGGTATATAACAAAGACTGTTCAATTGTAGTTCATTCATTATTTCTTTTGTCGTTACATTTATTTTTTCTCCGAAGTCTATGAGTGTATCCAGAGTGGCAACATTATTGATGTGAAGATTTACAATGGAAATTCATAGATCAAGATATTTTTTATATAAGTTTGTCCCATCATTATATCTACTAATCTACCAATAAGATGCACTTTCGTGGTTCTTTCCTTTTCTTCCAGGTTTCTTTAGACATGATTTCTTTATTGTTTTAACATAAATAAGGATATATTTTATTGATTGAAGTAAAGGTATATGAATGCAAACATTCCTTAATTCATCCAACATATCAAAATTAGATGGTATTAATTGTTGTTCTACATCTAATTGTTTCTCCACATGTAATATTTTTAGAAAAGGAGGATCTTTAGATGTAAAGGATTGACTTACTTTAGGGATAGATGAAGTTTGTTTTATTATTATTTCATTGGTAATTTCTTCTTCATTCTTCTCTTAAATGATAATAAGGGTTTCCCTATTAAGTACCATACCAAATCTAAGGTGAATTCCATTTAGATATATAGGGTAATCATGTAAGTTGGAAAATTCTGTAACGCAATGTTATAAGTGGGTTGAGCTATTTTATTATTTGTATTTGGAATGGGTTGTAAAAGTTGTTGGTTATGTTTCCAAGAAATTAGCATGGAAGGAAATTGTAACTACTATGGTTGTGGATTTTTGTTTGTAGAGGAGGTTGATTTGGATAAGAATGTTAAGTTTGAGAAGGATATTAGGGATAAGGTATTGGATATTGACGAGTTTGGGGATATTACAGAAGGGCCTCCAAATTAGACATAAATTAAGGCCCATATGACCATCCTTTAGCATATTAAACCTCTATTTTTTCATTAGATGACATATTTTTAACTTTAATATGTTCGTTAGGAAGGTTTATAGATAATTGCATATCTATTCCTAATATTATTTTTTTTTGTAGAATATTGTGAGAATATTGGGCAGCTTATGATATAGGGACTTGCTCCCTACTACAGGATGGACCAATATTGGATAATAAATGAACAAATATCCTAAAATTATTGACAAATTTATGAGCTCCACTGAATAAGAAAATCTAGGAATGTGTTCCCTGTCATTGAATGCAAATTCGTAGTGTTGGGAACTAGATCCACTTTTTGAGAGATTTTGGAGGGGAAAGTTACCTCCTTTCAAGGATAATTCTTCCTCATCACTTTGTACAAGTACCAATTCAAATTCTCCTCTAGAGGCATGTATCTCTTAGTCTTCTTGTGGAGAAAACTTATTGTTTAGCAACTCCACTTTCATTTGCAACAGGCGTGTAATTAGAATGATTCAAATAATGAAGTTTGGTGCCATTTTTAGCCTCTAAAGTTTGGTTTGCTAAATAGGACTCTGAGTATCCTTTGGATTTCCCATCCCAGGATCCTCAGAACCTTATTTTACAATTTATTTATTTTCTTTGAATGTCTTATTCACTCGCATCTCTTATTTTTGGATTTAGTGTTCATGCCTCTTTTGTTGTACGTTACATTGGATAAATGATTGAAGTGAGTTTTTTTGCAAGATATTTACATAGTCACAAGAATGATGCATCCTTAGAATAAATTTGAAAAGTAATATTCATCATTGAGCTACTTGGAATAGTTTACTAGTTCACAAATCTAGAATTTGAGGAAGCCTCTTGTAGTAAAATACTAGTAATTTTCTGTGATTTTTTAGAACATGTTAATGAGATTCATTTGAGTTTATTCCACTTGGATTATGTCAAAAACACATTAAATTTAATAAAAAAATTACCCCATATAATTATCACTTCATTAGGTTAGGAATTCGATAGCCTAACTATCTCACTAATTCTTGAATTTATGGTTTTTAGAGTAGTAATTTTCAACTATTTTTTAGCACACGTTAACAGGGGAATTTTAAAGTGATTTCACTTGGAATGGAGTCCTAGGACATATTAATTCAAAAAAAATGTACCCATATTATTTTCATCTGATTTTCTTGGCCATTTGGCAAGTTATCTCACTCTTGTAGCAGTCCTGTAGCAGACCCATAGCAATTTGTTTTCAAGATTTTCCTTACCTAGATTCACTCCAAATTCATGGTAGAAGTATATATATAGCCTATGAAGGATCTAAGGACAATTTGTTTAAGTTGAGGTTTGCTTACTTCTTAAATGTTGATTTATGAAAATTAGTCTAGATTCCTTTTCCACAATTTACTTTATGAAAAGTGTGATTTCCTTTTTGCAAGAGTACTCTAGGAATTTCATTTCCTATAAAATAGAATAGATCTACTTTAAATGTCATTTCCTTTCTAGCAAGATAGATTAGACTTGATTAGTCATTATTATGCTTTACATGTTTGCAAATATAATATATTTCCTTCATGTAGTTTACTCGTAGAATAGATTTTGTTATTGTTATTTACCATTTGCAACTTAGGATTGGTAGCTTATTTAGATATTTGTTCATTTGAAGTTGTTTCATTTCCTTCTTTCACTTACATCAAAGGGAGATAGACTAGGAAGAGGAAGGTGTTTGTTGCACATACAGTGTCAACACCTCTTAAGTTTGTACGAACACGAGGTTGATAATTTAAGTTGAGAGCCTCAAGAGTTGCAACATTCTTGTTGCAATACTAGGGCTCATCAATTGATATGTATATTAAGGAAAATTTGGCATACTCCATAAGTGTTTCCTTACCATACTTATATCCAAGGATGAATTTTGGTTTATGGTGGCCATGTTTGCCAAGTTAAAGGGGTATTCCAACTTTGTTGTGGATATTACTGATATGAATTAAATTGTTGACTAGGATATTGGGTATTATCTAGTTGTCATTGTTTCCATGGTCTTCTTGATGTGACATAAAAAAATTTCTCTGCAATCTCATTCACTCCATTTGTCTCTTAATGCTACCTTTAGTCCTAGTAAGGATAGACAATCCTTTGTTGCATGATTTTCTACACAAATGATAGAGATTTCAATGTTATCTAAAGGATATTCATGAAAATGATGGCTGATAGCATATACTGGGTTAGACTTTTGGCAAAATGATGGCGCGTTTTAGTGAAAAAGGGATGCTCGATCGAGCAATTTTAAGCACTCGATCGAGCAATTTTCAACCACTCGATCGAGCAATTTTTAACCACTCGATCAAGTTGTTGAGATGCTTAAAAAGAGCTTGATTGAGCATTTAAACAAAACCTCAATCCAGTCATTTTCTAACCCGAATTGAAGGCTTGAACGATATTTATGGCTAAACCGAGCTATATTTTTTTATCGATCCTATGGCTCAATTGAACATTATTTCTTATTAAAAAATCCCATGTGCAACCTTCGCAAGTCATTTTTCTCAGACCGTGAGAGAAAAAGGAGTTCAACAGAAGATTTCTAAACTCGAATGAGATGGAGGAACTCAATCTAGCTACCCATCAACCCTACCAACGACCCAGAGGCTCAAGTCGAGGTAGATTTCTTGTCATTTTTGTATCTTTTATTTAAAAAGATTTATGCAAAATAAAATAAATCAATTTTGAAAAAAAAACCTAGCATATAAAAACTACAAAAGACAATCACAAAAAACACCATGAAAACTAGAAAAACCACAAAAAACAACCTAGAAAACACCAAGAAAACCTTGAAGACCAAAAAAAACTTACAAAACCACCAAGGAAACCCTTCAAAAGCACAAAAATAAGTTATAATTTACGTTTTATTTATTTTTTTAATTTCATTGTATATGTTATCTGTAATGGTAGCATGTTTATTATAAACATTTTTATGGTAAAAACTTTATTTTAATTATTTACATTTTAATTTTTTTTAGGAATTTCATGAAATAAAATTTAAAAAAATGATTTTTTTATATTAAAAATGAATTTTAAATTTCGAACAAATTTGTTCATTGGGTCTTGGATAGATGGTAATTAAGTGCTTTGTTAAGACACTCCTTGATGTGAATTATTTGGTTCAAATCCCCTCCCTGATTAGGGTGATATATTGGACATGATGAAGATGTAGTCGTGCCAAGCTTTAAAAAAAAAAATCAAACAAATTTGACCAGAAATATGCCCAAAAAAATTTCAAAACATAAAATAATTAAGCTATAACCAATAAATAAATATATTAGGAGCTTTAAATTTATATAATGAATATGGTTCCTCATGGTGAACCTCTATTAAATCAAATAAGAAATTTTATTTTATTTTTTATTTTAAATTTAAATAAATTTATATTTTAAATATTTTTTAATAACATATATAGTAATTTGTTTTATAAAATTAGTTGTACTTAAATAAAATATTAACTAAATTAAAAGTCCAAAATGGAACTTTTTTTTTAATTTAATTAAATTTTATTAGCTAAAAATAATATAGCGAAACATAAAGTTATATATAACATAACTAAAATATATATAAATATAACATATAGAATTTAACACACACACACACAGTATAACATAACTATAACTATATATAATTCTATAACATAACATAGCTTGTAACATAACTATATAACTATATATAACATAGTTATAGCTATAACATCTTTCTCTCTCACACACACACATATATAAAACATTTAACACAATTTTATAACTATGTAACATAATGTGCTCTTCATAATAACATAAGATGGGTGATGCTCAACAAATTTTTAAGACTTGACTTGATCTATAAACTGTAGTTTTCCTTAAAATTTCCATTACTCATATTTGTAGAATTATTTAATATAATGATATGCAACTATATATCTCTTACTTCCTTCCCTTATTAAATTTATTAGTTGAGTAATTATTTTGTAAGTTACACTTCCTATATTTTTATTTAACTATATAACGCAACATAGCATGCATATATATATATATAGAGAGAGAGAGAGAGAGAGAGAGAGAGAGAGAGAGAGAGAGAGAGAGTTTCAACAATGCATCATTGATAATAAATCCAAGATGAAAAGTGCATTTAAAGTGAATATATAAGCATTTTGACCCTTTTATAATTTGTACCACATTGTTTCATTATGATGTGTGTCATAGTAGAAACATTTTCTTCATGTGCTTGCACCTAATACGTGTCATGTGTCAAAATCAAACATTATAAAAACTTGTCTTATGGAGTATTTGGTTGGCATGAAGTTATATTAGTTTTGCAAATAGGTTTATTTAAATTTTTGACATATATTTACATATTGCTACTCTATGAATAAAATACATTATTTATAAAAGGTAAATTGTGTAAGTTAGATTTTCAACCACTTTTTTTATTTTGTTTATATGGAACTCAATACTTCCATTGATAATTTATCAAAAAAGACACTCTATTTAGTTTAGGACTTTAGCCTAAATTATTCTAATTGAGTTTATAAATGGTTTTCTTGTCAACATTCTTTTTATGTTGACATTTTTTTCACGGATTAGTTTATATATATTATATGTAATTTGCAAAGCGATCTCCCATACATCCCCCCAATTGCAACTCGTCAAAGTGTTGGGGAATTTGTTATAGATGGTCTATCTAGATCAGGTAGCCATACTAGAGTGTTTGTTCCACTCATAGATCCTCCCTCTGACACCAGTCGAAGTGTCAAAGGCAATGTTTTTGTCTCTATTGATGATCTTGCTATAGATAGTGGACCTTCTTCACCAATTGGAGATATACATCTTGCATTTTAAATCCTCTTTAAACTTTATGTGTTTATGTCTTGAAATTTTATTTAATTTTTAAATCACCGTCAATTGATGTATTTGAATTTAAGGAATATGTTATTATGCTTCTAATTTGTTATATATATTAAATTATGTTTAATATTTTCAGACCCTTAGTAGGGTGAAGACGAGGATCAAAGTGAAGTGTCGATCCCTCTGTGGAACGAACCTATAACCAGTATCATAGTTGAGGATGTTAGGGCTCAACAAACATGGATCACATGAGAGATGGATAAAACATATGTTAGTTCCCCTACTAGGCTTAGTTTGTCTCTTATTCCATACATAGGATTAGGATGCTGAGGTTAGAGGTCAACATACTTGGAAGGTGGTGAAAGATACCACCAAGAACATTGATATTCATGGGGAGTTGTTTGAAAGCCCTCTAAACTGTCATGCTAGACATGTTGGTCTGATTCCACTAAAATATTTTAAGAATGTTGATGCAGCCCCTTTTATTTATGATTGATTCATTGGAGCTTCGGGCCAGTTCCCCAACCATCACTAGGTCCCCATTTACTCTGAAAATCATATATATGCTAAGTTTTTGTTATATATGATGTCGACTTACACCAACACCAGATCTAAGTTTTATGGACTCATCTTAGGACATAGTTATGAACATGTCGGGGCTCATATGGATTTTGTGCATGTAGCACCACCTCTGAGATTATTGCCACAATGATCTTAGAGCGTGGTATTTCCAACATATCTAGAGCAATCATCACATATTCACACTAATATTAGGCATACCATTATAGATATCATGTATAGGACATTGGCCATTGCACATGTCGCATTGCATGGAGATATGAGAAAACCATCTTCATTTCCTCATGGCCCACCAGTTGCATTACATGATGATTCATATCTCAAGAGTCTAGGGCATAACCAACTTTTGTCATATGCATGTACGTGCCATGGTGGTGCCATGATACCATCTATGGCACTTGGAGGGTGCACGACCCACGTGACACAATCCAAGTACATACATACGGAACTTTTGACTCTTATCGTCAGATTATACATTACTTATGTATTTATAAGTTCATATTAGATTACATTTATATTAATAATTTCATGATAACATGCATGCACAACCCAACTACCCAGATGAGATTCTGAGGTCATATGAGTGGGTAGTTCACCAGTTTGAGAAGCCTCCTCTAGTGCATTTTTCCATGGCTCAGTCTCCTCCACCTCCATCTCCACCTCATAACATTAATGGACTAACAGTTGAGGTGATTTTTTTTATTCCTAATATTTCAACATTTCCTTTTTTTAAGTTACATGTATGAATGCTAATTAATTCGTCAACTAATTATAATTTTTCTTTGGCATTGTGTACATAGGCCCAGATGCAGAGGGGTGTTGATGCTACAGTTATGTGGACACATGAGTGGGATGACGGGTATGGAGGAATTCAGCCATAGGTAGGGGAGCACCAAACCTAGATTGATCAAACCCCCATCACACTTGACTTCCATTTTCACTCGAATGAGTCATAGGTAGGGGACTATTTAAATGCACACTTCAAAATCATTTGTTTCCATATTGTTTGTTGTGTACAAATAATGTTCTAATTAATTTTAATTTTAATGTGTTGTATTGCAGTGCCAAATTATGGATGCTCACTCTATGCAGTGGAACACAAATAACAGTTCTAGAAGTGATATTTTTTAGAGTGGATCATAGATAGTTTTTATATTTTCAAACTCATTTCATAGAGAACATTCACATGTGATGTACAAAATTCGTATTATTTCATACATGGAAAGTTTATGGATGCTCAGTATTTCAGTTTGTGGATATTCATGTGTATAATGTAATTTGTATATATTTTCATATGGATAGTTTATTATCATACATAGCTAACAAGATAATACTTTTTAGATAATACTTTTTACTTCTCAGGGAAAAAACTAAGAAAATAAGTACAATCTTAGACTATGATGCAAGCCATTTTGAATCTTAAAATGAACTAAAATATATGTTCATGGTTTGACAATTAAAAAGCACAAATAGCATTGAAATAAATTTTAAATTCAATTTTAAAAGATGTCTTCAACTAGTAATGTTCAACTAATAAGTTTTATTAAATTTTATTTCTTTTTAGGTTATAGGAGCTTAGTCATAACAAATGATGTAGAATTCATATATATTGGAATTTAATATACCAAAATCAATTAATGATATTTTTTTAGATAATTTTATATAATTTTATGAGCTTACCTAAATTTAGTTGGATATCAAATATTTCAATCAATTCCTTAACTTAAAACATTCGATTAAGAACATTCAAGAAGTAAAATTTTACAAAATAACAATTTTGAATTCTAGTTTCATAGACTAAGGAGATAAGTACAATATTACTATGATGCAAGTCACTTTGATACATAAAATGAACCAAAATATATAATGTACATCAATGTAATATTGAATTTGTAAAAAGTGTCTTTTAGTGTAGTCAATGTATCTTAATTTAAACAATTAATGATGTGTTTCTATAATTTTATGCACTTTCCTAAATTTACTTACCTATTGTGGTATTTCAATCAATTCATTATCTTAAGACCTTCAATTAAAAACATTCAAGAAGTAAAATTTTACAAAATAACAGTTTTAGTTGTCATATTGGCTTGTAGAAAGTGTCTTTTAGTGCAAAATCAATGTATGATAGATTACAATGATTTTAATTTAGATGTCAAGATGTAAAAGTTATACTATTGATGGTATTGGACCTGCCAACATTAAGGGTATCTCACAGATATGAAGTCCAAATCAGACCTCACCTCGTTTGGTGTAGGAGTCACATTTGGAATAAACACTCAGTTGTCAAATCTTTAAAGAATTTCCTAGGCTCTAGCTATCAGCACATGAGAGTGATGCAATGGTGTCTTTGAAAAGAAAGGTAAGTGTGCCTAGTGAGTGTGCAGTTGCAACTGTGTCAAGGTTCTTCTACTACAAATGGGGGAGAAAAGTGAGCCTCTAAGTGAGAGGTAATAGTACCACCTAGGAAGATACACACATGAACCAGAAAGGTCCATCTAACATCCAGCCGAATAGTCCATAGTGGATGCGACGGTTGTTATAACCAACAAAAGGGGAAAATATTTTTAGTATCCTATGAAATAGTCCACAAGGATGGGACAACAATAACAACCATTACAACACATTCTCAATAAGATAAGCACTAAAATAACCGAAATAGTTCAAATATCTTAGTACATGTGAAAGCAAACATGAAATACAAACGTCCACAAAATAATATTATGAACATTCATAGTCCATGCATGAAGAATGTCTTAGCCTTAAAAGGCTTCTATTATTAAGAAAAATTTCCAAGACACATATTTACAATGTACATCACTAGCCCCAGTAGTGGGACATTGTAGCCACTGCTTACCCCTCTAAGAACTATCTGATCTCTCTAATGCCTTGCGGGAGGAGCCAAGGTGAAAAGTCCTTTGCTCATACAAAGAGGTAGTACCCTTTCTGACTCTTTGGCTACCCTCATGATTGTTCAACTTCCTATGAATTTTCAATGTACATGACTCTCCATATTCATCTGTGTCCTTTAGACTTCCACTTTACAATACAATTGAATACAATATACTTGGTCCACAATGGTGAAGTGGCCTATGACTACTCATGACATGACATGCCATGACAATGCTGACATGGACTACTTGGTGAGATGGTAATGTCAAGTCACTTTTGTTGTTGACTGAATGATGTATTCTTGGGTATGCTTTCTCTTCACCTTTGCATGTCTTGGTGAGGCAAAGTCTTTAATGATCTTTAGTCTTGGATGGTAGTTGCAAACTTGTGTCCCTCCCTTTGCTTCCTCTTAATTTATCCACTTGTGAGTTCAACTGCAAGAGAGTCTTTAGGCATGCTTCCATCCTTATTTTCCTTCTTCATCATCTCACCATGACTTGATATTGTACATGTTCCTACAACTCACCCATGATGGGATGACATCAATCTGAAAACCCCCTAATATAAGATGATGCATTTGTATCCATGAACTGAGCCCGCGACAAGTCACAGACTAAGGAGAGGGTCCTAGTGACTGCACATTGTGTAGTTCCAGAAATTAGGGGGAAAGCTTGGTCTTTGAGATTACACAATGTGCATCTTAGTGAGGCTTGACAGACAAAACTGCGTAGTTTCTAGAGGTAGTGAGGTCCGGCTGAGGTAGAAGACAATAGGAGAAGCATCTGTGTAGTTTTGGGTGACAAGGGAGGTTAGGCTTGATATGAGTCGATGTTGGTGGACACCCACCTATTCAAGTGGGACCCCACCACTGTCTCTTTCAGGTTTTCAGTTTCCTTAATTGTAGCACAATTTACTATTTTTGGCAATTTTTCGGTTCTTGAACTTTAGGAGCCGTTTTGAGGCCTAAACAACTTTTTTCAGGAAAATTGGGGCCAATAGGGGGCGTGGACCTCTATTGTCTAGTCAGAAGTTATAGTTCTCAAATATATATTTCTAACAAGTTATTGTGCACGTGAAATGGAGATCGTATGGCAAATTTATGACCTAGGAAATTGATGTACCAATTTACCCAAACGGGGCCCATATTTTTGGCATTCCATATTCTAGGGTTAGGGTTTTGTATGTTTAGGGTTTTCCATTGTTTATAAATAATAAATAGGCCTTCGAGCTTGATTGTAACATAGTTAAGAGGCATGTAGCCACCACATCTCTTCTTAGGGATAAGTTACCATCACCTGAGCTAGTCTTGTTTCCAATCTGTTTGTAAGCATATTTCAGTATTTGATATTAATGAAATGAAGGGTTATTTTTTATGCATCTCTATATTTTTGGTTATATCTATAATTTTTTGCATTCCTATTTAAGTTCGGATCAGTGGTATCAGAGTGGTGTGCTCTTTCTCTATTTTTCTTTGCATGTCCCTAATGAGGTCGAGATATAAGGAGTTAGGGCTCGAACTGGTTAGACCTTTGCAAGACCAGCCTTGCAAATCTTGCGAACTCCCATGGTGGAAGAGAATAAAGATGAGCGAGCATGAGATCCTTTCAAAATCTTGCTTGAAGAAGCCCTCGAGCGACATAGGAATGCAATGATGGAAAACTTTGCCCAAATCCTTTAGCGGCTACCCAAAGGTGACACATCTTCTTCCAGCAGCTACTCTAAAAGCACCACACCCTTTAAGGTACAAGTTAATTTTGCAATCCCCATATTTGAAGCTCAAATATATGAAGACGGTGTAGATAAATAATTAAATTTTCTAGAAGGATATTTTTTTGTTCATGATTTTTCCAGCTGGGAAAATATTACTTTTGCACTCCTCAAAGCTGCACCCCATGTCAAGGATTGGTGGGAAACCTATGGTGAGAAGAAAGACAAAAGTACATTCTCACTATTTTTAGCCACAGCCACTTGGAATTAATTTCGAGATGCCATCAAGGAGAAGTACTACCCTATCGAGAGCTATGAGGATAAATACATAAAGTGGACCACATTGTGGCAAGGAAGGGACCAAGACGTGCTGGCATTTACTAATATTTTTCATACCCTTCACATGAAGTTGGGTATCAAGGATTTTGAGAAACATTTGGTACTCAAATACCATGGCTTCCTACATAGGTACATCCAGGATGAGATGGAATTCCTGGACATCTCCTCGTTCACCACGACGTACCGATACATTTTCAAGATCGAGCAGAAGTTTAAATAGAAGAAGTGATACTTTGGATCCGGAAACCTAAAGAAATAAAAGAGAAACACCACAAAGTCAAATAAGGACACACGAAAGTGGTGTGGGTTTCATAAGCGCCCCACTCACAACACAAGTTAGTGACGAGCCAAGCAGTTGCTAGTGACCGAGTTGAAGGCTTCAAAATTAGATGCATGATATGACTTTGAGTCAAAAACCAATAAGAGGAATGAAAAAGGGAAGCATAATACTAATATGGAGCCCAACGCCACTGTTGCCACCACCAAGATCTAGAAGAATGAACCTAAAGTTCCAGAGGAGGGGGAGCATCTCTTCCACTCACAGTTGTGGGTGAAGCATTCACCATTGCAATTTATTGTCGATAATTGGAGCCAAAAGAACCTCATTTTAGCAGAGGTCATGAAGCAGCTAGGCCTACCCACCGCACCACACTCACAACCATATATCATCAGGTGGCTTCACCAAGGACGAGATCTCTGAGTCAGCCAGCAATGTCACCTTCCCTATAACATCAAGCCCTTCATAAATGAGGTATTTTGTGATGTTTCCCCTCTTGACTTTTTTGACATATTATTAGGAAAACCATACTTGTGGAAGTGAAACATTGTATATGAGTCGATACCTTTCTCTGTTATTATTTCTTTGGGTAATACGTTATTCAGGATACCAGACATACCTCTGCTTACCATCATATATTTTATCTCTACTAAGCAATGCAGTAAGATCATCTCCCACACTAGGAAACTTTTCTTCTTTCTGATTCACTCGCAAAGTAAGGGGAAGAGCGTAGCCACATCCATGGCCCCTGGGAAGGGTTCCTCTACAGAATAGAAGTAGGTGGATACGGTCATGGAAGAATACAGGGACATCTTCTCCTCACCCATAGGGGTACCCTTGTTCTGTTAGGTCATGAATTCATTTGATTTGACTCGCAAATCACCTCTACCCAATGGGCCGACATATCGCCACTCCATTATGTCAAATTCCAAGTGAAAGAAATGACATGATCAACATCGATTTCCACACAAGTTTCAGGTGGGCGACAAAGTTTGGTTGCATTTGCAGAAATAACACCTTACCAAAGCCGATTGAAAGCTCAAACCACTCTAATATGGTCCTTACACCATTACCAAGGTTGTGGGAGACAATGCATTCGAGATCATCATTCCCCCATTCCTTGGCCTACATCCAGTGTTCAATGTGGACTACCTTCGACCTTACTTCCCACCATTACTGGACATGTCAAACATTGCAGAATAAATCACACCAATAGAGTTAAACCTAGACTGCATGGAACATGACACAACTAATCAGATTATGGACACACATATCAAGAACACTCACCAGCAGAAGATCCAACTATATTAGGTTGTCAAAGCTAGCCAACTCTTGCACCAAGGCAAGTGGCTCATCAGGGACCAAGTTCAATAGAAGTTCCCCATCTCATGGAGGCACTCAACGCAATGGGGACCATTGCTTCCTAAGGGGGGAGGATTGATCCAAGTGGATGTTGGTGGCCACTCGCCTATTCCACTAGGACCCCCACCACTGTCTCTTTTAGTTTTTCAGTTTCATTAATTGTAGCACAATTTACTATTTTTGGCAGTTTTTCAGGTGTTGAACTTTTGAATCCATTTTGAGGCCCTAAACGACATTTTTTGGGAAATTTGAGGCCACTAATAGATATAGACCTGTGTTGGCCGCTTAGAAGTTGTAGTCCTTGGATAGATATTTATAATGAGGAATTGTGCATTTCAAACAAATATCTTATGCCAAAGTTACGACCTTGGGAAATTGATGTACCAATTTACCTAAACAAGGCCCATAGGTTTGGTGCTTCATCTCCTAGGGTTAGGGTTTTGGATGTTTAGGGTTTTCCATTATTTCTAAATAATAAATAGGCATTCGAACCTCCTTGTAACATAGTTCAAAGGCATGTATCCACCACATCTCTTCTCAAAGATAAGCCACCATTGCCCGAGCTAGTCTTGTTTCTAGTTTGTTTGTAAGCATATTTCAGTATTTGTTATTAATCAAATGAAGTGTTATCTCTATTGCATATCCATATTTATGGTTATATCTATAATTTGTTACGTTCCTATTTAAGTTTGGATCAGGAATTCTGCCCATTGTGCGGTTCCAGCAGACAAGGGAAAGGCTTGAGGGTTGAAGATGTGAAATGTGTAGTTCACTAACACTTGGAGGCAAAGATACGCAATTCTAGAGGTCAAGATTGACAACTGAACTAAGGAATTGCACAGATAAGAAGCCCTAGAGGATAATGACTATGCATTGCATAGTTCTAAGAAATAAGGTCACAACTTAGACGTCTAAGACTACACAGTGTGTAGTTTAGTTGGGGCTCAATGAAGCTAAGTTGCTCGGCCGGGAAGATTTTCCAAAAATGGCTAAGTGTGGGATGGCTGAAGAGTTGTCATGAACCTTGAATGTGATCACAAAATTATCATACTTTTACGACTTGACAATATATATCATCAAAACATGTAAACAAAGCATTTTCCTCTTAGTGACTACATCAAAACAAGATACAACAAGTGTGACACTTAAGTTAGGCATTAGGATGACTGCAATGACACTTGTGCAACAATGCTCAAAACCTTTTTTATGGATGTGAAAAATGTTTACATGGCTAGTGAATCTCACATACATAAAGACTAACCTTCAAAACCATCAGAAAAAGGCTCACAAACATTGTATGACAATCAAACATGCTAAAATACAACAGCTAACCCAACATGAAAAAGGGACCAAAGAACTAAAGGAAAGCTCATGAGATGAGCTCTAGCAAAAAAAATGTAAAAGAGTAAGGAAGGCTCCGAAATTTGAGTGTAAGCCAAAACTTTGGAGGGTGTTGTAGCAACTACAACACTTGGAAACACAATGGTTGAGCTCCAGCTTCTCTATCTTGGTTAACTTCTTCTATTCAGTGCCTTGGTTCTTTAGGGAGTATTGATTCATTGTGCAAATTAATTTAACCTTCCCACTTACCCCATGGACATACATGGTCCCCTCTATACCTTCTCAGTTGGACACAACATAAGATTCAACATAATCACAATGTTTCAAGTTAGGAAGGGTAGTGTAGCTTGCAAGCTTAATATTTTCAGAGTATAATTTTTCATATTTGGTGTTTCTCCATTGCTAGCAAGCCTGGAGAGTACCCCGATGGAGTTACGCAGGAACACAAACATTATTCTGCTACCAACGATCCTAGACAATAACTCGACGAGTTTCTTTCTTCACCTCTCTCCACAGGAAGCCTTTTTCTTCTTTCGCTTTTAATTATTTATTTAAAGGGAAATGTGCATCGACACTTATTTATTTTGGGGCAGAAGAGGGATCCTGACTTATTGAGAGTAGAAGAGGTTGTTCCTTCAGAGAAGCATATAGAGACAGATGATTTAGGTTTGCTCGTTTAGATTTTTCCACTTCTCCATTTCTACTAGTTGGATAAGATTTAGAACACCAAATATGAAAAACCAAGTATAGGCATGAGGTTTCTGGAAAAAACACTCCTTACAAATGGATCGTATTTTTCATTACAACTTCATCATCCAAAATATGTAACCAACACAAGGAAGACAAACAGAAGGCTAGCCAAATGATGAAGTGTCACAAGACTCTTTATAGTTTAGCCACACACGTACATAGAAGCCACAACATATTCATGCACAACACTTACTCACAAAATTGAAACCAAAACAAAATTCAAGCAAAACAACAAAAGAAAAAACTATGTACAGAGTGTAAGGCACAACCCCAGATTATCATTGAAAATATTGTTTCAAGTCTTGGCCATTAAGAGGGAGAGAGGGAATCTTCCCATCAAATGGTTGAAGATGATAAGTGTGTTGGCCAAGATTTTTATGCACTGTGAATGGAGCAATCCATAGGGACTAAAACTTAGTGTTTTTTCATCTGTCCTTATGGGATTTATCCCACTTTAAGACTAGGTCACCCACACTAAAGCTTTTTTTATTGCATACTTCTTGTCAAACCACCTCTTCATATTACTCTGGTGACGTGAATTTTTTTCTTTAGCTTTCAACCTTTCTTCCTATAGCTTATGAAAAGTTTCCATCCTATGCTAAACTAACAAACATGGATTTCCTTGGGATTCTTGTGATAGTTGGAGAGCAAGAAAGTAGATGCTCGACAGGAGGATTACTATTTTTCCATCCACTAGGAAGTAAGGGGAGGTGTTCAGGGAAGGTTTTGGTGTGACTCGGTTAGACCATAAGGCATTCACCAAAGCAGAGTGCAAGTTTTGCTATTTAAAGAATATAGTCTTTTTGATGATGCAGATAAGGTTTTTGTTCATGGATTCAACAAGACCATTCCCTTGCGATAATAATTAGATGAATTCTTCAATATGGTACCATTTTCCAATGCAAAATCATAGTCTTAATGATGAAAAATAGGTTTCATTGTCAAAAACAAGTGACATAGGAACGTCGAACCTAGAAACGATATTATGTTACAGAAAGCTAATAACTTGGATATCATTTTTCGGGATTCAACAGTGTTAAGTAAGTCATTCATGCATGACCATTTCCATGAGAGGTAGTCGTAATTGACTCATTTCCCATTATTTTTGAATAGTCAACTTAACACTCATTGCATCGGGTGATACTCACAGGGGTGAAGAAGTGGGATTGAAACTAGTGAAATGATTCACATAGCATCAAGCTAATAACCTCTTAATCGTTCAGTAATTTGAGTAGAATTGCTTTTGTCCACCACGTGAAATAATTTGTAGCAGTGCTACTTTGACGAGTGTAGGAAAATTTACCAAATAATGTCCAAGCCCCACTATTGAAAAGGTTATTCCACTATAATGGGCTGCACCAGGGCTGCTAACTTCTTTTTTCTACCAGCACACCTTTCACAGACTGGACACTTGTGAGCATAAGCATGAGCATCTCTAAATAATGTGGGCCAGTAAAAGTCAACCTTCATAAATTTATGTGTTGTAGTGGTTCCTGCAATGTGTCCCCTAGCTGATCCATCATGGATATCACACAATACCTTTTCTTAATCGTGCGCCTCCAAACACCTAAGAAGTACTCTATTGTGGTGCTTTTTGAATAGCGCCCCATGCACCAACTGATAATATAGTGCTTTAAGTCTAAGTGCCCTCTTCTGCCATGCAAAAAATTGAGAGGGAACTGTGTCATGCTCAAGGTATTGGTGCACATCCATGTACCAAGAGTTTATGCTTATAGTAGGGGAGGCTCACTCAGCATTATACATCTCAATATCTTGCTCCCATATTGAGAGATATTCTTATTCCTCTTTCACATTTACTTCTTCTGCTGCTAATTGGAAAAGGTCATAGCCCTTGACAATGTGAACTAGCTCGATTTCTAGATCATACTCTTGCAACCAGTCATCCAGTTCGCTCTCCTTTCACCCAACTCTTGTTGAAAAAATTGTGATATGACTGATGGGTGAGAGACAAAGATAACACAATAGTTCTTTAATAGATAGGGCCTAAAATGTTTTAATACCTTGTATACTGCATAACCTTGTTTCTCCACAACAGGTAGTTAAGCTCTAGTCCTTGCAGACTTGCGCTCATGAAGTAGATAGGCCGCTAATTGTTTAATTCATCCTTCTGAGTGAGTACAATAGCAAGAGAGTTATCAGAAGTGAAAGTGTAAGAAAGAAATATTTACTAAAGTTTAGATTTTACAATGTGGGTACTTTTGTTATAGCTTGCTTGATACAGGAAAATGCATCCTTTTCCCTTTTATCCCATTTATAGATGGCGTCCTTCTTCACCATCTCCTATATTGGTTTGAAAATATGGGCATAATTAGATATGAACTTGCAGAGGAATATGATCTTCCCCAAGAAAGATTACATGGCCTTCTTATTCACTAGGAAGGGAATGCAGGGAATGCACATGATTTTCCTGACCTTGTCCAGGACTACCTTAATCTAACTCTTAGCAATTATGTGGCATAAGAGGTTACCCTCAGACACTGTGAAGATACTTTTCTTGGGATTCAAGGATATCCTATACTTGCGATATCGTTCAAAGATATTCTTCAAGTGGCATAAGTGGTCTGACCTCTGTTTGGACAACATTGTTACATCATCAAGATAGACCACTACACTCTATCCACTAAGTCCCAAAAGGCGATGTCCATAGCATGTTGGAATGTTGCACCAGCATTGATTAGCCCAAATGGAATTCATCAGAACATAAGCATACCCCACTTCGTTCTAAATGTGGTTTTGATTATGCCAGTCTATACAACTAGAACCTGGTTATATATAGAATATCCATCTAGCAGAGAAAACATTTCTAACAACAATATTGTTTGCAATTATTTTCTTCATGGACAACACAGGGTAATTTTCTTTATCTGAGGCACGATTGAGATTTCGAAAATCTAGACACAAGCAAATCTCCCTAGACTTCTTCATTATAGGGACCAAATTTGACACCCATGTTGAGTGTCGCACTCTGTATATGATCTAAGCATCCAAAAATTTCCTTAACTGTTTCTATATGAGAGGCTCAAGTGTTAGATGTACTTTTCTCAGTTTCTGTTAGAATGGCTTGGCCCCTTCCTTAATTGGCATCATTGTTGGTTTTAACCCTATACATAAATTACCTACAAATGAATTCTTAAAAGCAGAAAATATACAATGGCGAGAAACACAAAACAAATACATAGAGATTGTCCCTTGGATCCAAAAACCACGACTACCAGATTGATTTTTCATTATATTCCTTTCAATGTTACAACACATTATATACATATCGAAGCATTCATAAACCCCAATCCATTAACCATAGATTAGAACATAATCGTAGTTCCCTTGACTGATCTACAAGATACCATGCGAAAAAAACCATCCTGCCCAAATCCATGTGCAAAACCCATGCTCAAAATCATAGGTAGGTCAGCCAAACTAATTTAGGGTCCAAAAAAATATCCCTGGCCATTGCCTCGGACCCCGCGCAAGGCAACTATCGCCACCCTAAAACCCTTGCACATGGGGCTAGTCATGGAAAGAATATAACACACACCCAACAATCACATTTTGGATGACTCACGTGTCATATTTCTTGAGTTCATCATATGTCCACGCGAATACATCACAATACTCATTGAATAAGTGGACGAAGGCTTACCACTCTTGTGATGTGCAAAAAGTATCGAGATCGACATAGTTCAAATCCTTATCAGGTCCCAAGTTGATCTACTTGTCCAACAATGTGGAACTGTGGATATTGGCATTGACACATCCCCAGAAGTGATTCTACAGGTCAATAAATTTTCCAATGACACCACATCCTTGGGGATGAGGCTTCCTTTCCTTGTGTGGGGTGCATCATGTTGTTCCCTTTCATGCTCGTCCTGATCAATCGTTGCATATTTGAATACGTTGGTGTTTGTCATAAAGCATAGTATCTCTTGGTCATCATAAAAAAACACGTAAATTAGTGATATTATCTAGGATGGAAGACTTATAAATAATTTCAATAGAAAAATTGTTCCTAAATGGTGACATCCTACCAATAGCGTTTGTTAATACATTTGTAGTTGTGTTATGCATTCTTGGAATAGAAATAATATCAAAAGCTTGGAAATGTGAAATAAGATGTCATACCTCTTGTTGATATCTCTTAAGATGAGGTAATGCACAATGTATGGTGTTACGTACCTATCGCACCACAATTTTTGAGTCACCTACCACTTTCAGTATGGCAAGGGTGAGGTCAATGGCCTTTTGTAAGCCCAAGTGTTATAGACATATTTGGGCACTGCAACCCCAAACTCATATGTCCATAAAATAAGGGCTCTTTAGTCCCTAAAAGTGATGTTTCATACCCTAAAGGATCATGGTCAACTGATTACATCATTTCCCAGAAGTTCCACCTGAAAAACTACTCAGAACTGGCCAAAATTGGACCATACTGACTGCTCCATGGTCAAGGTGCAATGCATACTAAAATGGCCTTCTGTGGGGTGCGATGAGTGAGAATAGACAAATGGCAGAGACAGTTTTCTAACTGGATGATCATGGAATCTTCCAAAAACTTCTCCTGTAACACTTGCCTCTCTGAATTCGCCTAGTGATGAGTAAGAGATCAATGAAATCTCCAAGTGGAACCAAGAACTATCAGTGGAATGACACTAATCAAAAACGCAAATTTGACTCACACACTTGCAAGACATCTATAAATGGATCCCTCATCTAAGAGATCTAGAGGCTGGAATTTTTTATTTTGTAAGGAAGTGTTGTTGGTTTATCTGTGAGAAGAAACATTGCACTGTTGGGTGATTGCTTGTTCATGAGGTGAAGAGGGCTTCTACACTGGGAGGATGATGCTGGATCAGACAGTTGGGTTGTAATCCTCTCTTTCACTACTCTTAATAAAGTTCTTTGAGTTTTCCTCCATATAACCGTGTGTTTGTGAATCTTATTATTTATGAATGAAATTGTATGGTCAATGTGTTTCTGATTCTGCATTGTTTATGATGTTTTAGATGGAGAAGCTTTGATGGTTTTCTATTACTTTGACTCTATAGGTACTCTTTAAAGCGGGACAAGTAGGAGAGAAGTGGCAAATTCTATCAAGGAGAGGAGAAATCAAGCTAGGATCAAAGCAGAAGATCTAGGTTGGTCCTCTTTTCTTCCCTCTAATCTATCACACTTAAAGGAACTCTGGAAAGGCTTTCATTGTTTGTTTCTAAGATAGCTACCCATCTTAGTGGGACTAGAAGTTTGAATTGACACTAGTTTTCCCTGAAAAAATGGTGACTTTGCTGGGGATCGAATAGTTTGTTTTGTTTGTTTATTGTTTTCTTTATAAACTACAGACGGAGCCTGAAGTTAGCCAGCTAGCCTTTGAAACGCCTTTGCTATGAAATTGCGAAGTAGATGAATGCTGCTTCAGTCAATCTTTGGGTTGGTTTATGAACTGAAAATCTAACTTACAAGCATTCTAAGTGCCCTTGTGGTAGCTCAGAACCTCATAAGATCTTACCCCTATACTTTGTTTTTACTGTCCATCATTACACAGCCTAAATCATTAAACTTAGCTGCAAATTTTGAGAAAAAACCAAGCTCAGTTTCGCTTCTTGGTCCATCGCACTGTCTGTAACTATGCAACCTGGATGCATCACACCTCCCATGTGTTACAGGTGAGATGCGTCCCTGTTTCCCTGTGTTGCAGGTGTAATGATTGAGTGATACTATTTTTCTCTCCGAGAGTTGGTTTTTTCTCCTTGCTTTCAGCTCTATTTATTAGTTTTGTTGTTCATGATCAATATCTTCTTGCTGGAACCTTCTTCCTTCAAATTTTTCAGCCTCCATTAGCTAGGAATTGTAAATGTTTTTGTGTATTTGTGAATCATTTACAGTCTTCCTTTGTCAAAAGTAGATTAATCAGACTGTCGGTTTTTATGCAAGTGTCGTAATTGTCATTTTGAATCAAAAGAAAAGTGTCGTAAAGTCTTCCTCTTCTAGATAGTTGATTGTATTTTTGTCATTGTACTTGATTTGAATTATTAGTATTTGAAGTGTTGTTTTGCAGTTTTCAATTCGAAATCGAAAAGTGTTGTCTTTGTCCTCCTTTCGTTTTGAAAATAAATTGTTAGAAATGTCGCTTTGAAAGAAAATAGTTCAGATCTGTACTTAGCTTTCCCTTTTGGCATTCACACATTAAGGAAGCGGAAAACAAATACATGCATTTGCATTTGAATTTTGACTACATGCGAAATTTGATTTAGGAAAGTACATTTAGTATGTGCTCTATGCTCTCTACTGAAAGAAAATCATAATCTTCTTTCCTTTGTAGCTAGGATTTTCATTGCTAAAGAACATAAATGACTGTTTATCATTTTAGATTGCATATTTAGGAATTTCACATCGACATCACGCGGTGAACCTTGAAGGACAAACTTCTAAGCGAGATCAACTCTAAAATAAATCTCAATGAACATAAAAACACTTTGGAACCTAACGCAACACATCTAGAAGTCTATGCTAGAGACGTGTTCCAGTGTCGTAAAACCTAATAACTATTGTTTTCATCGAAGGTTGGGTGATTCCTCCTCTTTGATATGACAAGTGATAGTACGGACTTGTGCTCCCCATACCATCAAGTGTATATTGGGAGACCACAATAGGCTGATATCCTTTATCCTTAGGAAGCCGTGTCTACCTCCCCATCGAACGAAATGCACTTAACACAACATTCGGGAAGATTGACTATCATACATAATTCCCTGGTAATTTCTCTATCATTTATCACCAAGGTGTATTTTGCAGTTTTGCGATCGGTTTGGTAATCCCTCTGTCTAGATTTCCAGAGTAGTCACTTTCATTCCTTTTTGACTCCTTAAAAGAAAAGTTCCATTTCAGCACTTATCACTTCAGGCTCATTAAAATCGAAGGTGACTAGAGTCACCTTTAGCTTTTTCTCGACTCTTAAAATTTGAAAAAGCAAGTTGCGTCAAAGTGTCTTTAAAATTAGGAATAACATCCCTGTTCCTTCGTTGAACTGAGGTTGAGATAATGGAGTCCACCAATCAAGGAATCCCTCTTGGAGGGAATCCTAGTCCCTTCTCCTCTTGGGGAGATATTGGTTCTCCATATATGGCTACATTATCCCTTCCAGGAATCACAATCAGCCTGTTGGTATGGATTTTCTCGACCTCTATCGTTCAAAACACCGTAATTCCTCAACAATCTAATCAGCAACCAGATGATACTGAAGTTACCCCTTCACCTTCTACTTTGTTTGTTTCTCCTTCCCCTTCTTTCTCTTCGCTTGGTGAAACTAGTGACACTAAAAACCAGGTAACTGTGAACAAAAAGAAAGGGAAGGAGAAGAAGAAGAAGCTAGCTAAACAAGGAGGCAACCATGCATCATCCAGCGAAAATCGGCATACTAAACTTTCCAAACCAAAAAATCCATGCAAAATTTGCAAGGGAAACCATTACCATTGATATTACCCTTGCATTCCATGGATCTTGAGAGAATGGTCTCC
The DNA here is from genome assembly GCA_031772625.1 of Pinus tabuliformis. NCBI lineage: Eukaryota > Viridiplantae > Streptophyta > Pinopsida > Pinales > Pinaceae > Pinus > Pinus tabuliformis. The sequence continues at coordinate 310,969,140 of CM062820.1, read as the reverse complement.
CCATTTGCACCATTCGGTGTCATCAACCTCTAACAGTCAAGTTGACAGTGCACCATCAACCAGTGAAAACTAAGTCAATAGACAGAAAGGAAAAGTTAGATTTCCATGTAGTTTATGCGAAGGTGATCATACTCTTCACCGTTGTCCTTTTCTGGATGAAGCCAAAAGAATTTTGGATAACCGTCCTGCTTCACCGCAGCGACTTCCACCTGGATACAGAAAACTCTTGCCAAGTCCTTCACAAGTTGAAAACCTGATTGACATAACTCAATTGTCAATCAAATCGCCTATCATTGAAAGTGAAACTTCTGAGTCCACACCGAACCAAAGTCAACTGGTTGAGATGGCAGTCGACTCAGTCTTGCCTTCAGAAGGCCCACCTTTGGATGATACAGTTTCCAAAGAGAATGAGAACGATGTTGTTCAAATTATTTTTGTCGATACAGAGTCTAATGAACTTGGGGGTAATCCACCCATTCCTTTACAATAGGAAGAGACCCCCCCAGTTCATAATATTTATCCAGACATTTATCTGGTACCTCCTCTGAGCAGTCTAGTCGTTTTCTTTGATTGGAATCAACTAGCAAAATCTCACCTTCCATCTAATGTACCATTCCAAATCATAGTACAAGTTCACAAAATGATATTGTCTGGCACTATCATAGATGAAGGGGCTTCAGCGAGTATCCTTTCCTCAACTTCTTGGAAAGCACTTGGTTCGCCATCGCTTTTGCCTGAAAAAAAAATTGTCAAGCTTCAACAAAGGAACTAGTCGACCATTAGGGATCCTTCCAAAGTTACCAATAACTTTGAGAAAGAAAACCATTCATTTGAATGTGATGGTAGTCCAAGGTCCACTAGATTACAATCTACTCCTTGGACGTGACTATATATATAGCATGGAAGCTATTGTTTCCACATTCTTTCGAGTGATGTGTTTTCCACATGAAGGAAAATTGGTGCAACTTGTCGACCAACTTTCATTTCCTAGTTCAAACACAGCTATGAATCAACCATCATCCCTAAATGGTCTCTTCACGTCAACAATGTCTCTTCAACCTTCATTCCATCCACCTAATTACCACGGGTAGTTCGGTGAATGTTTTGAAGTTTAGGGGGCATGCACCCTGGTCTGCTTTGATAGGTGAACCCAGAGGAAAAGAGAGATTTTCTTGAAGGTCATAATGCTTGGACTGAAGAAACATTCCCGTGTAGGTTATGTGATCAGTCTGATACACTTATTTCCTTGTATGATTGTGATTGGAAGCTCACACCATTCACCTTCGTACATTATGTGATTGGAAGCTCACACGAGTCACCTTCATCTATTTCAATGGACAAAGAAAAGGAAGATTTTTTATCTACCAACAGAAACAATCCTGCCTAACCGCAGGGACTTCCATTTGGTAACCTTGAAACTCTCCTTTTACTAAAACACCTGGGGGCATGCAAACCTTTGTATGCAAGTGAAAAATGACCTTTGATTTTCTTAGTTTGTAGGTTCTCAACCCTTTAACCTTGTAGCTCAGTCGTTTCTAGCCTACATAAAAAGGTCATGAGCACATGTTATAGTAGTGTTCAAGCTCATTAAAAAATAAATCTACCAAGAGACATTATCAAAATACTGGTAAGAGCAATGTTCCCGTAAGGTTCAAGCTCGTTAAAAAAATAAACCTGAAAATGAGCAATGTTCCCGCAAGATTCAAGCTCGTTAAAAAATAAACATGCACTAAGCATAGTTTTCTCCTAGTTCAAGATCATTAAAAAATGAAACTACCTTTGGTAAATAACCTTTGTGATTGCCATGCTATCAGCCCTTTTGAACCTTCGTTGTGTTCCTACCATCACCTCCATTCATTCAACCGACCATACGCTTCCACTTGATTGTTTACCCTTTTGAGGAACAGCTGTGATGACTGATTCTGATTGCCACCCTCTTGACACTCCCATGTTTTGAGAAGTTCCAAACTTACCTGGAACCAGTTGCTACCTAGAAATACCACTCGTTCCTCAAAAAATGATTCCCTTTTAAACTCTTTTTAGACTCATTAAATATAAAAAGATTGTCGAGCCATTGGCCTTTCCAACTCGTTAAAGTAAAGGGAATGTCATCCCTCCCATATATTTTAATCTTTTTGTACCTGAGGTATTATTAAACAAAAAGATCGATCACTTGACTTTTTCGGCTCGTTAAAGCTATCGAAAAGTCATCCCTTTCATATTATTTTATACTTTTTCGGACTTAAGGGATTATGCCACGAAAAATGACTATTGGAGTCTCCTTTTCATCCCTTTTCAAACTCTCTAAACATGAAAAGAAATGAGTTATCTTTGTTGTTAAACTCATTAAAACAATAGCAACAAACTTGTCCACCCAGACAAGAACGAGTCTCACTGATGCTGGGCTCAGTAAACACAAAGCGACAGGTTTGCCCGAAGGGAAAATTATAGACCAAGCATATGTTATCCTCCTCAAGCTTGAGAAAAATAAAGAGGTACTGATCAGCAATGACTGGGGAAAAAGGGAAGAAAACTTGAAGAACTTTATTGGTAGCAGGTCGCTCTTGAACATGACACTTTCACTCCATCACCATGATTGAGTTGGGTTGGGTTTTTCCATTCACCATCACCATTGGTCCTCCATACTATCCATGGGGTTAACGCTACCAGTCCATATCAGTGTCGCTGACATGTTCAAGAGAAGTCATTCAAAGAATTCACCATCCAGTAAACGCCTCATCCACTGCAATACCTCCACCCTTCATTTTTCATGGCCACCATTCCTGAACCTTATATCGTCAGATCGTTTTCATCTCCAAAAAAATCATTTGCTGCACTTTCACATCGTAGATGTGGGATACATCAAGGCCCTCCTATGAAAAGTCACTTCTTGTCGACATCAGCTCATTATCCAAGAAGTTGACTTAGAAACAACCCTTTCAGTACTTTGAAGCTTGCATGCCTCAATGGCAAGTTTCTCACTTCTAGCGACAGGTTTACATCAATGACCTTCGACCAAAAGATTTTGCATGGTGTTCGACATCATCTCATATATTCACACCACGTGAATTTTACTATAGTACCTTGAGGGTCATCATCATTATCGGTGACTCCTCTCGCGTCTGTTAACAGCTTACATTATTGGTTGGTAATCAGGCGATGTCTTTCCATGTTCGACTTTAGAACATCTTTTCACATGGATTGACTTGTACATCGAGTGAAGATTGAACGAGTTTTGAAGACCCCGGATCTAGTTTCATCCATCTGTGTTGCAATACATTCAGTAAAATAAAGACATCAATTGTACATACAAGTTGCACAGATAGCCATCTAAGCCAGGGAAGATGACTCTTTATGCGGAGAATCACCAATCTGCAACAACAAACAATTGTCTATCCTATGTACATGAAAATGAATTTATAAAGCTAAGCATGGGAATGCCCACCTCAGCTAGATCATGACAATAATATGATGATGATGTATTCTATTGTATCTTATACAAGTCACCCTCCAATACGAATACCTCAGATCCTCATGATAAAGCATTTCACCCGACATCAGAAGATTTACGACCTAATGCTTTAGGGGGTAGCTGTTATAGACATATTTGGGCACTGCAATCCCAAACTCATATGTCCATAAACTAAGAGCTCTTTAGTCCCTAAAAGTGTTGTTCTGTACCCTAAAGGATCATGCTCAACTGAATACATCATTTCCCAGAAGTTCCACCTGAAAAACTACTTAGAACTGGCCAAAACTGGACCATACTGACTACTCCATGGTCAAGGTGCGATGCATACTGACTGCCAAACTAGCCAAGTGAAATGCATACTGAAATGGCCTTCTGTGGGCTGCGATGAGTGAGAATAGACAAATGGTAGAGACAGTTTGCTAAGTGGATGATCATGGAATCTTCCAGAAACTTCTCCTGTGACACTTGCCTCTCTGAACTCACCCAGTGATGAGTAAGAGATCAATGAAATATTTAAGTGGAACCAAGAACTATCAGTGGAATGACACTAATCAAAAACCCAAAGCTGACTCACACCCTAGCAAGACATCTATAAATGGATCCCTCATTTGAGAGATCTAGAGGCTGGAATTTTGTATTTTGTAAGGAAGTGCTGTTGGTTTATTTATGAGAAGAAACATTGCATTGTTGGGTAATTTGCTTGTTCATGACGTGAAGATGGCTTCTACACTAGGAGGATGATGTTGGATCAGACAGCTGGGTTGTAATCCTCTCTTTCACTACTATTAATAAAGTTATCTGAGTTTTCCTCCATATAATCATGTATTTGTGAATCTTATTATTTATGAATGCAATTGTATGCTCAATGTGTTTATGATGTTTTAGATGGAGATTCTTTGATGGGTTTTTGTTACTTTGACTCTACAAGTACTCTTTGAAGTGGGACAAGTAGGAGAGGAGTGGAAAATTCTATCAAGGGAAGGAGAAATCAAGCTAGGATCAAAGCGGAAGATCCAGGTTGATCCTCTTTTCTTCCCTCTAATCTATCACACTTAAAGGAACTCTTGAAAGGCTTTCATTGTTTGTTTCTAAGATAAATACCCATCTTAGTGGGACTAGCAGTTTGAATCGACATTATTTTTCCCTGAAACACCAAAATGAGTGCTCCATACTCTGGAGTGTTGTTCATGCACTCAAATTCCAAGCAGCTAAAGATCAAACTCTTTCTTTGATGTGGGTATATTAAAACTCAACGAATTCTAGAGTCATCCTACTTTTTCGAACCCTCATAGTACATAGTCCAAACATCATATATACAGGGACTATGAACTACACTAGTACTACTACAACTACTACTAACTGTATAGAGTTCATTATTTCCAGTTGGATAAGGAAGGAGATCTAACTGTGTGTCTGGTGGAACTAGGGATGACTATGCAAGATAACACCCCAGTTGACTTTCAAGAAAGCATTTGCTAAAAAGTAATTTCGCAAAATCCATTAGTTCATTATGCATGTTCAAGGGAGTGACATTTTGTTTCATATATCTATTTGATTCTACTTGGATTTGATTATTTATGCCCCTGTACAAAAGCCACAAATGTGACCATTTTGTGGAAAATTACCTCTGTAGCTTGCTAGACCAATCTCTACTCAACGAAACTCCATAGGCCTCCAGAATGTCCACAATCACTATGTTGATACATTGGTGAACTCATCCATTAGATGATAAATGATTAATAAGATCTCTGAGTTCACCAATTTCCTAGACATGAGTCTTGTCCAGCTGAATAATCTGTGCATTTTTTTTTTCCCATTTAGCATTGATTTTCTTGGCAATAGATAATGACATGACATTCACCGATGCACCAGAATCAACCAAGAAATTTTGTACATTGAAATTCAAGATTTCAAAATTTAATAAGAAAGGTGGGAAGAGCATGTTCACATCCATCGTGAGTTCATTAAGTATAGATTCAAGAGTACCGGGAGACTTACAAGATCCCTTGTCTAAAGAGGTAGCATTACCTTTAGAGGTTTTCCCAAGTTCTCGTAGAAGGATGTTCCTATGGCTCATGATGTATGTTTGTTCAAACATGGATATGTTCGCGTGAACCTTCTTCATATCATCAACGATGTTACAATCCACAACGGGACGACTAGGTGAAGTGTCCTAGGATGGAACTTGGTTTGTGGTTTCTAGAGTGATGGTTATGTCCTTATTGTTGTCGAAAAAACTTTTTGTTGAGACTTTTTTCTCGGGCTTTCTCTCAGTGTTTTTCACTAAGTTAGCCATTGGGTTTATTTTTCTTAAGAGATTTTCTTTGAATTTCTACTTCGGCAACTCAATTATGGTGGCTACCCCTTAGCTTCTTAGGCTATACTAGTTGGTTTGCCTCTGGTTCGGACTGTCACTCAGAGACTACTTATCAGAAATACTCTTTTTTCCTATGAGTATACACTTAAACATATTTACTGCATGCCCAACACTTGGAAATTCATCAACTATAGTATATTTTTCCTTTTCTTCAATAGGCTTAGTTTTCTCTTTAACCATGACTGAATCAACAAGTTGCATAGTAACCATGCTAAAGGATTGGTTCCATTGTGGGCACGTCTTCTCTAAATGATGTTCTTGATGAAACATGCAATATTGATTCATGTTCATCTTCTCAATGTTCAGGGTAACGTTGGAACTCTGTATAGATTTTGTCAGTCAATTGTTTCTACTGCTAGTAGTTGCAGTCCTTCTGAAAAGGTTAAACCTAGGAGGCTTGTTTTTCACGGTGGACTCACTTGTTCTCTATTTGATTTTTTCCATTTCAGTGGATAAATACTTAACAAGATGAGTCAAGATTTCAAGATTAGTTGGTTCTTTATATTTATCCCTACTCCTAGAGGCCCGAGACCTCTTACATGTGCCCTTGGAGTCTTTCATTGGTTCATCATCTGAGTTTTGGAAATAATACTGGGGGGGGTGAATCAGTATTATCAAATCAATACCTTAATTTTCAAAACTGATTTGTATACGCTACTTCAACTTAGTGAACTAGTGTGTATACACAACTATACTTAATGAAACGAACATATATGCAGAGATCTTTTGATTTACACAAATTATCATGTATTGAACTTTAATCGATATACCAGGAGTTCATTAGACAGTGCAGTAAAAGCAGAATAAAGCATCATAAATAAGCAACACACATGAACACCAATATATAAGGTGGAAACCCAATGTGGGTGAAAACCACCTGCTGTTGTCATCTCTGTCTTCTTTTAATAATAAGAAATTTCTGTTTACAATTTTTGTACTAGTGCGGTCTTATACCAGTATGCAGGCTTCTACCTGCAGAAGGCTACAGCCTTCTCTCATCCTCCAGCTTCTACTGGAAGGGAGCTACAACCCGCTAGATCTTGTACTAACTGATATGTTTTCTAGTATGTAGGCACTGACCTACAGAAGGATATGACCTTCTTTCTTCCTTCAAGTTCCTCGTTTCATAAAATTTCACACTAAATCCATCAACATCATTCAATCATCAAATATATCTACATCAACCAATCTCCTTTTGAACCAACCACAACCGAATCACTTAATCACTTTGACGACCCATCAATCTGATTATTCAGAATGTTGTCGCCAGAATACAGTAACCTAAACCCAACACAGAACCCAGAACTCTGCAACAATAAAGAGCAACAACTGAAATATACTTTATAAGATATACGCTACTTCCATCTGTCGAACTTGCATGTACACGCACCTTTCTCAAAGCCAACCAGCGTATACATCTGCAAGTATAAATTCAGAGTTCTGCAGTTATTCTAGACTTTAGTTATGCCTAGATCATATCATTTACAGAATAATATATGCATCAGTATTTATATATAGAATACACAACACAAAATGATAGTTCATTTTACGTCTTAAGTTCCCGATCCATCATTAAATCTGATCTCTCCTCATCAACTAAGGTTCATCCTTGGTTTAGATCCAGCAATGCACCATAACCCAATAACCTGCATACTAGATCTCACACTTCATCAGATATTCGATACTTGCACACCTTGGCCTAATGATCTCCTCCTCCTTTTATATTTTTAGGCCTTTCTCAATACCATGGACCAAAACCACTTACGACCAATATCTTGGACCAAATACCTAGGGTCAATACCTCAGACCAAATACCTTGGACCAATACCATGGATCAAAATACCATGGACCAAATACTTTGAACCAAAAATTTAGTTTTCCAAGGTATACACGCTTTTCCTTCCGTGAAATTACATGTGTACATATACGCGACTTGTATATAGTGAACCTACATGTATACGCAACTTGGTCAATGGTGAACTTGCATATACCTCTCTTTCTTCATTCTCTGAAAACTAATCTGCAATTCTTTGTTGTTTACCTACTATACTTTCTTAACTGATTCCTTGAAGCTGCCTTGCATTTCATCACATCTGTAAAAACTACTATCATGCATTATGTCACATTTGATATCTCTTCTATAGATTTATATAGTTACCATATACAAGTGAGTTGTTCTGCTACAAGTGGGTTGCCATCAAGTACAACACATACATCATAATGTCAACAATCTCCCCTTTGGACATGATGGCAACAACCACACCAAGTCATTCTCCCCCTTTGACATCAAGGGCAAAGGGTCATGCTCCCCCTAAGTGCATACTGAATTCTCTGATATGTTGAAGTGTGCTGATTGAGTTCCCATGATCGAGTCCATGCTCCCCCTAAGCATAAGCAAGGTTTACAAAAAGATGTTCTAAAAGAATAACATGACTCTATACATACATCATAAATGACCTTCCTATCACCAATGACTCATACATACATCCATCTCCCAACCAAGTGGGGATATACCAACTGTTTATACATGTCAAAACAAGAAACATTACATCATCCATCCCATGCATAGTGGGGTTACAAATTAGGTCTTTTCATGACCTTTACATTAAAAGATATACATGACATATATAACAGAGACCAAATATCTTAAACAAGACCATGATAGTCATCAGCAACTATCATATGATATGCACCATCAACAACATCTATCAATCAGCATCCAAACAAGAAACCTATATATGTCCATCATTAATTCCAAAACTATCATCAACCATGTTCTCCCCCTGAACTTGTTCCACCTGTTCATTGTCAGATCTGATCATTGCATATGTCAGTAAGAGATATCAAAGCATCATCATCAATCAGATATACATCAAGTTATCAACAACTTTATGAGGACCAATATATTTCCATATGTTATCAGCAGAGTGAAACCATCATCAAACAGAGCAGATAATTGACAGAACCATAGCAAACCCCTTTTTCCTGAGTCTGGCCCACTACTTTCCTTCAAACCAACATATACGTGACTGTGCCAACAGAAACCCGCATATGTACATGACTACACTTTATGAAACTCACGTATAACCACCTTTCTTTGAAGAAAATAGGATTTAATAGCAGGATGATGCAGCAACTACTCCCAGCTTTTGTTTGAGATATTCAAATGTCTCTTTGGGCAATGGTTTAGTGAATATATCAGCAACCTATTCTTTGGAGGGAATATACTCTAGTTTGACCTTTTGTTCAAGCACTTGTTCACATAGAAAATGATATTTGATGGGTATGTGCATGGTCTTGGAGTGCATGACTTGATTCTTTGAAATACTAATGGCACTTGTGTTATCACATAGAATGGAGATGGGTGGAGTACATGTGATCTAAATGTCTTGCAAGGTTTGCATCATCCAAAGTAGTTGTGTGCAGCAATGTTATCGGGAAATCTAGCATCTATGCAGAGCTCCTAGTCCCACTAAGATGGGTAGCTATCTTAGAAACAAACAGATTAAAGTTACTTTCATTTTCCTTTACGAGAAGTAGATAGGAGAGGATCAAAGAATACCAACCTCCATCCTTCGCTCAGTTCTTTGCTTGTTCTTTCTCCTTACCAACAGGTCTTTACCGCTACTCCCTTGACCACTTCGCTTCAAAGAGTACTTGTAAAGTCAAAACAGCATAATACCTTCAAAGTGCAGAGATCTACAATCATAAACAATATAGGACCAGATATATATTGACCACACAAATGCATATACTATCAAACATACAAGAATGTGGAGGAAAACTTGAATAGCTTTATTGATATAAAGATTAGAAGAGAGGATTACAACCCATTGATCTAACCCAGCGTCATCCTCCCAGCATGAAAGCCCTTCTTCACCTCATGAAAAGGTTAGATCACCAAACACTATGATATTCCACCAGGAAACCAACAGCACTTCCTTACAAGATACAAAATTCCAGCCTATGGATCTCTGGGATGAGGGATCCATATATAGATTATTGCAGGGAGGCGAGTCAGCTCCTGGGATTTTGATTAGTGTATTCTCTCTGATAGTTCTTGATTCCACTTGGAGATTGATGATCTCTTACTCATCCCTGGGTGAATTCAGAGAGGCAAGTGTCACAGGAGAAGTTTCTGGAAGATTCCATGATCATCCACCTCGCAAACTGTCTCTGCCATTTATCCATTCTCGCCCATCGCACCCTACAGAAGGGATTTCCAATATGCATCACACCTTTTACACTAGCTAGGTGAGATGCATTGCACCCTTAGCACTAAGCAACCTGTATGGTCCAGTTTTGACCAGTTCTGAGCAATTTTCTGTGGAGAACTTCTGGGAGATGATGTAATCAGCTAACCTTATTCCTTTAGGACATGAAACAACACTTTTAGGGACTCAGAAGCCCTTGGTTTTGGGGCTGCAGTGCCCAAAAATGTCTATAACAGTTGCCCCCTAAAGCATGAGGTCGTTAATTTTTTTATGTCGGGTGAAATGCTTTGTCATGAGGATCCGAGGTTTTTCGAACTGGAAGGCGACCTGTAATAAGATACAATACAATACATTATCTTCATAACATTTTCATGATCTAGCTGAGGCGGGCATTCCCACACTCAGCTTTATAAATTCATTTTCATGTACATAGGATAGACAACCACCTATGTGGCAGACTGATGATTCTGATAGAGCCATAATCCTTTGATTTGGATGATCATCTGTGCAACAATGATGTAAATTTGATGTCTTTATTTTCCTAAATATATCGCAGCCCGGATGAATGAAACTAGATCTGGGGTCTTCAAACTCGTCCAATATTCGCCTGAAGTACAAGTCGATCCATGTGAAAAATGTTCTGGAGTCGAACATGGAAAGACATCGCCTGATTACCAACCAATGATGTAAGCTGTTAACAAGCACAAGAGGAATCACCGATAATGATGATGACCCTCAAGGTATGACAGTACAATTTGCGTGGTGTGAAAATGGGACTTGGTGTCGAACACCATGCAAAATCTCTCAGTCAAAGGCCATTGACGTAAACCTGTCACCGAAAGTGAGAAACTTGCCATTGAGGCATGCAAGCTTAAAAGTACTAAAAGGGTTGTTCCTAGGTCGACTTCTTGGATAATGAGCTGATGTCGACAAGAAGTGACCCGTCATAGGAGGGCCTTAATGAATCCCACATTTATGACACGAAACAGAGCAAATGACTTTTGGAGGTGAAAACGATCTGATGATACAGGGTTTACGGTGGCGGTCATGAAAGAATGAATCATAAAGGTATTACAACGAATGAGACACAAGATGGGTTGGTGAATTCTCTGATCGACTTCTCTTGAACATATCAGCGACGCTGAAATGGATTGGTAGCGTTAACCCTAAAGATGGATGGTATGGTGTACCAATGGTAATATGACCGGTGAATGGAATAACCCAACCCGACTTAGACATGGAGCGAAAGTGTCATGTTTAAGAGCGACTTTGCTACCAATAAAGTTTCTTCAATTTTTCTTCCCAATTTTTTCCCCAGTCATTGCTGACCAGTACCTCTTTATTTTTATCAAGCTTGAGGAGGATAACATATGCTTGTTCTATAATTTTCCCTTCGGGCAAACCTGTCGCTATATTTTAACGAACCTAGCGACAGTGAAACTTGTTCTTGTCTATATGGACAAGTTTGTCGCTATTGGTTTTAACAAGTTTAACGACAAAGATAACTTGGTCCTTTTCAATTTTAGAGAGTCTGAAAGGGATGTAAAGGAAACTCCAATAATCCTTTTTCATCATGTAATCCCTTAAGTCTGAAAAATTATAAAATAATACGAAAGGGATGAATTTTCGATAGTTTTAACGAGCCGAACATGACAAGCGCTCGATCTTTTTGTGTAATAATCCCTCAGGTCCAAAAAGATTAAAATCTAGAGGAGGGATAGCACTCCTGGTAGCTTTAACGAGCTGGAGAGGCCAACTGCTCGGCAATATTTTCATATTTTACGAGTCAGACGAAAAGAGCTTAAAGGAGACTCGTTTTTTGAGGAATGAGTGATAATTTCAGGTAGCAGCTAATTCCAGGTAAGGTTTGGAATTTCCAATCCCGACAGTGTCACAAGGATGGCTAACAGAATCACTCATCGCAGTTGTTCCTCAAAAGGGTAAACAATCAAATGGAGGCATATAATCTGCTAAAATAGAGTGGAGGTGATGATGAGAACACGACCAAGGCTCAAGAGCTGATGATAATGCATTCGCAATGGTTATTTACTGGAAATTGGTTCATTTTTTAATGAGCTTAAACTCTTGGGGGAAACATTTGCTCATTGCTTAGGTTTAATTTTTAACAAGCTTGAACTTCGCATAAAAACTACTCGTGATAATGGTCATCGATTATTTGATTTCACCGCTAACACTTTGTTCTTTCAATGGTCGTATTGCTTGTTCAATTGCTTCATCAAACCAATTAGAAATGAAAAATACATGCTTGAAAAACGAGTTAAAACACTAATACCTTACTTGAATTACATGAAAAGTAATTTAAAAGTGGTTTTTACCACTCATTTTACCATTTCATTTGAGCTTTGGTTTGTTGGAGCTTTGGAGGTGCCTTCCTCCCTTGATTTTCACTAGTTGATTCCAGGAGATTCTGTGGACAATTCCCGACGCCATCTGGACCAGGTAAGAGCTAAACCTGAGCTCTTCAGTTGCATTCCTCCCTTTTTGAATTCTGAGCATGTTTCCCTATTTTTCTAAGCCCCTGGGGTTTGAAAAATTCGCCCTGGCTCCATCGCACCCTTCCTATATCAAAAGGTGTGAGCATACTGGCTTGGCCATTGGCCAGTCAGTATGTATCTCACCCAGTACACTATTGGGGTGTGATGGGCGCAAGAAAGGAAACTTTTGCATTGTTTTCTCATGGAATTTTTGCCTGTTTTTTGCCAAATCAGGACCCTAACTCTTCTCTTGTTTATTTTGCAGAGATTCATCGAAGAAAAATGGTTGTTACATGGTGAGAACACGAGCATGAAGAAGAGGACATGGTTGCTTTACATGATCTTCGTACGGTAACTGTACTACGGAACTGTGGCCTGCTCAAGTTTTTCCGCATCTCTAGCATGAGGCAACAAATCAACTTGTTGAAATATTTCCTCGATGCATGGGATCCTACCAACTAGGTGTTCCAGATCAAAGGCAAATCCTTCCCCTTGACTATCGTGGACATCTATTTTTTGATTGGTTTATCGAGGCGTGGTGCCTCTCTCTCATTATCAGGTTCTGCCCGTGGGGGTGAGTCCGTGAGAGATTACATTCGCCGGTACTGTAGAGAGGGATCTTAGCCGAGTAGGGACAGCAAGATCAACATCCGGGATGTCACTGACCAGTCCTTGAGGACCATTCTATTCACTTTTGCTAGACTGGTTGGTAGTGTGGCTCTTCACGTGGCTAACAGGTGCTATATGCAGTACGCCTTGGAATGCCTCGAACCAAAGGTGTTCAACTGGTGTGACGCAGTACTCCCTGTGATGAAAGAACGACTGACCAAGGTAAAAAGCGGAAGATCCAAGAATTTCAACTATGGCTCTATTTTGACCGCTTTCGCCTTGGAAAAAATCCCACTGATGCAGCCGCAGTACATTTCACTTGGTTTACCTCCACCGACTGAGCCACAGATGCAAAGATGGGTTGATCTCATGGCCCGACATGCTGGTCAATCCCAAGTTTCTTTTTCTGATACCTTCTTCGAGTGGTTTAACCATCAAGAGATGGTTTATGCCGAGTTTCCATATGCTGGTATGGATTTCCGAGGTGACCCACATTTGGTGCTGCCGGCTGGTGAGCAGGGGGGTGCTATAGGTAAATTCTCTGACCATATCCCTGTTTATTGTTCTTATAATTTTCTTATGTTTTCTTCTATGAAGGCTAATCAAAAACTCTTGTGCTCATGTAGATATCAGACCAGTGTGACCAGCAGTACGCCTGAGAGCACCAGCTGCTGCTCTAGCAGGAGAGGCTGTGGGGAGGGCTATGCTTCGCGACCTGGATGTGGCCGAGACTCTTGCAGCATTATAGGAGTAGGTCGAGGGTCTCACTCTTGGTATCCCAGATGTGAGGACCAACGAGTTTCCTTTGAGGCTGCAGCGACATACTACTGGTGTGCCACGTCGATGGACTAGGCTTTTAGGCATGATTGCACAGGCAGTGACTTCCTATCACCAGCATCATTAGACTAGGGTGCCCCCTAGCATTTTGAGTTTTGGATCATTTGACCGATTTATTCTTGATGGTAGAACATTATGTACAAACCATAAACAGTTATATATATATATATATATATATATATATATATTTGATTTTCGGAGCTTTATTTTGGTTAAGTTACATGATCTTGATGCAAATATTAATGAAATGCTTCTTTTATAAATGTTGCAAATGTCTATCTAACACATAATTTTCCAATGATTATGTTAATGTGTTTAAGTTTCTGGAAATGTGCTGATATTGAATAGAATCAAACTGCCTTGCCAAAATCTTGACCCTTAGGAACATGCGATAGATAGCTAGATTCCGTACGAAGTAGATACCGGTGAGTTGTAGAATGACGAGTTGTGAGTCTAGCCTGACTATCAGTCGACGTATGCCATGCGTAATGGCATCAGAGAGGAGTTCTATCAACACGCTGTATTCAGCGATGTTGTTCGTTGACTGACCAATACATACCCCTTTGAAACTTACTAACTCGTCGCTTGGATCAAAGATGGCCCAGGCCACAGAAGATAGGTTCCGTGAACTACGACTCACTCCGTCAGCATATCCAACAAATGATTCCAATAGGTTCGACATCTGCAACACATGCAAAAGTGGATTACCTAACCAAAACAAATACCCTTAGTGAAAACAAAAATGTAACAAAAGCATAGGGGTTACTATACTGAGCTAAGCATAGTAACGCTTAAGGTACAACCCATTGCGGGGTTGCGCCAGTGGAATCCCATCATAATCCACTAACTTGTAGGCTCCTTTTGCTAGTACACGTTTGACAATATAGGGGCCCATCCATAAATACTTGAACTTACCTGCTCCCAACTTATCGGACTCCTGGTCATAAAGTAAGACCAGGTCACCTTCTGAGAAGACACAGGGTTTGACATTCTTGTCAAACTACGCCTTGACTTGTTTCTTATGGGCTTCATTAGCCAAAGTGGCATCATGACAGGTTTCATCCAATTGGATTAGTTCCAAGAAACGAGCCTCCTCTTCTAAAGTTCCGGGGAGAAGGTCAACTGTGAGCTTGAGTGACGAGATTTCGCACTAAACTGGTAAGATCGCTTCCAGGCCATACACCAGTTGAAAGGCTGTAAACCCGGTTGCATTCCTCACTGATGTCCGGTATGCCCACAAGGCCAAGTATAGGATTAGGTGCCAACTCCTTTTATGGACTCCGATCATCCTTTGTAGCATGCGCTTCAGGACCTTGTTGATTGCCTCAAATTGTTCGTTAGCTTGCGGATAATATGTAGTAGAGCTGTCATGGGATAGTCCTAATTTGGCATCTAACTCAATCAATGATCTATAACTATGGCCTATGGAACGCCGAATCTGGAGTCTACATGATTGAAAAAGAAGAGGGCAGCTGTTTCGCCGCTATTGTTTAATGTAGGCAATGCCTCGACCCATTTGGTAAAATAGTCTACTGTGACTATGATATACCCATGCCCCCTGGTTGAGGTGGGGTTAAATGTCATGAAATCTATGCCCCATTTGGCGAATGGCCCAACAAAACTACTGGTTGCAGAGGTGCGGGTGGTATTCTGGTTTTGCGATCGAAGATTTGACAGGCATGGCAACTTCTGACTGCAGTTATGCAATCTTTGAACATTTTTTGCTAGAAGTATCCTGCTCGTAAAATATTTTTCATCGTAGCGTAACCAGATTGATGCCCCCCACATGCACCTGACTGGCAATCATTCAGGACTTTTTCGGCCTCCTCGTGGGTGAGGCACCTTCGCAGAACTGTATCGACACCATGACGGTAAAGTGTATCAATGATGATCATGTAGTCTTTTGCTTTGTATCGAATGCGTTTTTGTTTCAAGAAGGAGGTATTAGACCTATATGTTTGGGTTTGGAGATAGATTATTATGTCTCCATACCACGGATTGCTTGAAGATATCAGAAACAAAGATTCGTCCACAATCGCTTCTTCTGATGTTGCATCGTTGGACGATGATGGGAGATCGCATAGTAACTCTGCGAAAACCAGGGCTTTCTTCGATTTGGATTTTATGAATTCCAGATCAAACTCTTGTAAAATTGCTATCCATTTTGAATATTTGCCCCCCAGCAACTGTCGCGACAATATATAAGTCATGGGGTTGCAATATGACAAAATGGTAGTTTTTCGAAAGAGGACATAGTGTCGAAATCTCTGTATCACTTGAACAGCTGCGAGAGCTATCTTTTCAACATAGGAGTACTTGCTTTCTGTATCATTTAAGTTTCTACTCAAATAATATATAGGATGTTCAATTCCATTGTCTTCTTGAACTAAAACCATTACGATGGTCGTATCCGCTGCAACCAGATACAGGTTAAAGTCTTTTTGATAATCAGGAGCATACATTAATGATGCTTTTATTAGGGATTCCTTTAAAGCATCAAAGGAAGCTTGCACAACCTGATCCCAGATGAAGGCTACTTCTTTTTTCAATACACGAGTATAAACTTTAGCAAGTTCAACGTAATTTGTAATGAACCTCCTTAGAAAGTTTGCTTTCCCTTGGAGTTTCTGAATCTAAAGCAAATTTGAAGGTGGAGGCAAATCAATGATTGCCTAAACCTTACATGGGTCCAGACGAATCCCATCCTTTGAGACCATAAAGACAAGTAAATGACTAGAACTGACACAAAACACACATTTGTGTGGATTGAATCATATCTTGTAATGTTGGCAACGTAGAAATATCGCTCTCAAATGCTGCAGATGATCCGTCCATTTTTGTGAATGAGCTAGAATATCATTGAGGTATGGTTGAACGATGTCATTTATGTCATGGAAGGCATAATTAATTGCCCTCTGAAATGTTGTCCCTGCGTTTTTAAACCAAAGGGTAGCTTTTGATATACGAATGTGCCCCACAGACAAATAAATGTAGTCTTTGACTGGTCCTGTGGGCGGATGTTAATTTGATTATACCTGGAAAATCCATCTATAAATGAAAATATTTCACATCCGATGCATTCATGAATTATCTAGTCAATGAAGGGTGTAGGGTAGTTGTCTTTCAGACAAGCTTGATTTACATCCCTATAATCGACGCACACTCTAATCGTTCCTTGTTTTTTCATTACAGGAACAATATTCGATACCCAATCGATTAGAGGAACTGGGTAAATAAAACCAGCATGGAGAATTTTTTCAACTTCTTCCTTGATGGTAGCGGCTTTCTTGGGGTGCACCTACCGTAGCCATTGTCGTAACGGTTTGACATCTGGATACATCTTGATTTCATGTTCAACTATGCTTGAGTTAGTTCCTGGCATTTCATCATACGACCAAGAAAAGACATCTCTGAACTCATGAAAAAGAGCGTAATATATTTCAAGTTCTGAAGAAGAAAAAGATTTGCCGACATGAATATTCTCTACAACATCTGTTTTGGTCAAGATATTTATGACGATAGTCTCTTCAATATTGGACAAGTTTCTTTCAGAATCCACCGTGTTTACATTATTTGATAGAAAATAAAAAACTGAGGGATGATGAAGGTCACTAGGACTATCTTCCTTGTAATCTGGAAGATGCGAACGATGGTGGTAATATTCCTATGGTGCCCCATCAATCATCATTGACTGAACAATTCCTTCGTCTGTAGAATGTACTTGCGACCAAGGATCTGAAGGGGTGCCATATTCCTTAGACCTATCTCTCCAAACGCTTGATGAGCCTTAATTTGGGTTTGCTTCCCATGCTGAAAACATTGATTGCTACAATATTTCTATTGGGCTTGGAGGCAATACCTACAGATGATCCATGCTAATATCATTTTTGGACATATTTTGAATAGAAGATATCATATTGCAAGTTCCCACTATTGCTACTTCCGCCAAATTGATTGGAGGTGGTAGGGAAAAAGTCCCCATTAATATAGGGTCTTTTAGTAGGCCTACTTCGATATTTTGAAGTGAATGAGGGCTTCCATGGATCATCGGAATGCTTCTCGTAACTTGTGAACTGTTGGGGAGAAATGTTTGCTGGTCGACGATTGTAATACTTCCTTGGAAGGGAAATGCAATATTCCTGAAGTAGGTCGACACAATGGCAGCCATAGCATATATCTAGGGCCTTCCTAGTAAGATGTTGTAATCAAGGTTTTCGTCGATCACTTCAACATCAATTTCTATTGTTTTGCCCCCTAGTTCAACTTGCAAGTTACTTAAAATCCCATATGGGGTATATGTTCGTCCATCAAATGCTTTTAATGTCGTCGAAGATCACGACAAGGGTGGAGATCCTAATGTTTTCCAGCAACTCATCGACATAATACATGTAGATGCCCCCTCATCAATAATTGTTCGATGAACAGTTTTGTTGAGGGCTTTCACTTGAATAAGGAAAGCTAGTTGAGCTAGTAACTGAGGGTCATATCCTTTATGATTAAAGGCCACAAGATTGGAATCCATTGGGTCAATCCCACCTATTGCTGATAATAAAGCTTGCTTTTGGGAGGGGCAATTTTGTAGTACCTCAAGTGTCAAAATACCGGAAGACGATTGGGCCAGATCCTCCACTATATTATAATGCTGTGCTGCTTTGGCACGAGGATTAAATGTCGATTTGTGTACTACTCCCTTCGGCAGCTTTATCGTTAGCTCAGGAATGATGGGTGGCACAACTTCAGTCGAAGTTGTTGTCAAATTACTAGGTTGATCATTAGCCTTATTGTCCGATAGCTGTGGATTCCTGTAATCTTTATTCCTTGTCGATATCAAAGCATCATTTTGCTTCTTCGAAACAGACAACATTAGCACTTGGGAAGAGGAAGCATTGTCACTAGCAACCAGAATTGTTCCTGGATTTGGAAACGGATCAGTGAATACCGCCGAGGTTTTTAAATTCTTAAAGAATTTTCTAAGCTCGGCTTTATATGGACAATCTTTCGTCCAATGATCCTCATCACATATGAATCATGCATGACTTAGTTTCCTATCTCCAGAAGGGTTTGCAGAAGATTTTTTAGGAGACGAATCCTCCTATTTTTTTCTTCTTCCCTTTCTTTTTCTTCTTGCCCCCTAGTTGCTTTGGTTCTTTGCCTTTGTCAGTTGACACGGCATTTACCTCTGAGGCGAGAAGTTCCTCATTTGCATTTTGATTTGAAACTGTACGAGCCTTCTTTGATGTAGCTTTTACGGTTTTCGTGCTAGTCACACCTATCACACCATCGCCGACATGAAATTCTTTGCTTGATTTAGGAGGGGGAGGAATGGAGAATTCTGGTCTAGGAGTATCAGGGATTTTATCGTAGAGCGTGCCAGACTGAGTATATATCAATTCTAGATATTGCGCATGAGCAATTACTTGCTCTTCAGTGATGACTCCTCCCTTTGCCACATCTTCTGTAATAGGAGGTAATAATGACTTAATAAACCATTCAGCTAGCAGCTAATCAGGAACATATGTTTTTACCATTCTACAATGATGTCGCCACTCATGAATATGATCAGATATGTGAGTGGTCGTCATTTGTTTGAAATTGGTAAGAAGCTATGTTCTCGTTTCGTACCTTATGGGTAACTGAAAATCGGTTAAAAAGGTTGTGGCTAGGGTGCTGAAGTTATCGAATGAAGCTCTAGGAAATTCGATATACCATTTTTCTGCCGGACTAGTTAACATTCGGTGAAAAAGGTGAAGCCTAATCGAATCATCATTTAGAGTGTTAGATGAACACCACAGATGAAAGGTCATCACATGATTCGATGGGTCTTCACCCAGATTTCCATTAAATTTAGGAATATCTGACGGAATTTTATGTGGAATCATTGGCCACCAAGGGGCGTAAGCAATTGGATCATTTGTCAGCCGATTTAGATTCGGTAACTCTAAAGTTGCCATGAAGGGCAACTGTTGATTTAGGTTCGGTGAAGCATACCCAGGATAAGATGGGATTGCCTGAGCAGTGGGTCTTTGCATACCAGCATAATGCATTTGATGCTGATAACTTTGGTAAGGTTGATGGGCATAACCATTATGAAATGGTTGATGTTGACCGTTTTGAATATACAGCTGCCCATTACTTGCAAAGATTTGGTGCTCAGATCCTTGGTAAACTTGTTGGAATTGCAGTTGTTGATATTGCACTAACCATGGTTGTGAAACCATTTTCTGTTGTCCAATACTGGTTGTTTGACCAAGATGAGAGGTGATAGTACTCGTTTGAGCCTGGGTCACTCCAGTTAAGGAGCCATTACTTGACGATTGTGGTGGTGTCGTAGAGACAAGAGGTTGTTGTATTACGACCTAAGAAGCTTGAGGTTGGGATACAACAGGCAACGCTTGTACTTGCGACAAAGTCACAATAGCTGGCGTAGTGGGGATATTTGACGTAGGTAGACTTTGTTGCATTGAGTATACAGCTCTTGGTTGTTGAGGCAGTATCGACACCCAACCGCTAGATGTAATTCCAGCATAACCTGAATTCTGTTGTGAACTCTCGTATGTTTGTTCTCCCAGAGGAGACAATGAAAGGGTATATTGCCCCCCACACGGTGGTAATCTAGTCCTCAAAGGAATGATTTTCCTTTGAGGACCGGATTGCCCAAATTGACACTACTAAGGATCAATTTGCTGAGACTCAACATAAGAGATTCCAGATATTATTCCAGACAAACAAACAAGAATAGGCCATACTGTCGAAACAGCCCCTGGATGGATTCCATCCAGTGATTGAGAGCTAGTTGGGATAGACGGTATGTCGGTGAACATTATTGGAGTGACATCAGGAAGTTCTACCGCTGTTGTGTCAAATGACACAGTCCTAGATGTCGATGGTTGTTCAGACATATCTAGTCTATCCAAAAGATTTCCTAGTGATTCTACAGGAATTCCCGATGATGGGAGACTAATTTCTGACGAAGAAGGATATAGGGTGATCCCAACTCCAAAATGCGATGGAGTACTAGATGGAGGATCCTCCACAATCTCTTCTATAGCAATCAATCCAGGTGGAAGAGGTAGACCATCAAGTCCATAAAATATTTCCGGTGCCGAAGAATGTATAGATTTTGCAGCGACAAATGTTTGGGGAATACCACCTTCCGAATCAGTTGTAGATGGAGCCGGTTCAGGAATAGAAGTGTTTACCATCACACTAGGATCAGTTCTACTATCCTCTTGTGGCTGTGGAACTTGTTCTATAGAGGCAAGGATACCAGAAATGTTTGGAGTAACTGGAGTCTCTGAGAATGTCAGAACACTTGTTCCAACCAAACCAGGGGACTTTGATCTAGTTAAACGAGTTCGCTTTGTCCGGAATAGTTTTGTTTCCAGAGAAAAAGACGGTTGACTCATAAGTCTCCATAAACGACGGGGTTTTGGTTGAATTTCCTCCATGATTGCGGATTACTCGATTAACTAAAAATAAAGGGGAAAATGATTTCGAATTAAATGAATTTTAGATGCTTTGACACAACTTGCTTTTTCAATTTTTAAGAGTCGAGAAAAAACAAAAGATGACTCTAATCGCCTTCGATTTTTAATGAGCCTGAAGTGACAAGTGCTCAGATGGACCTTTTCTTTTAAGGAGTCTGAAAAGGAACGAAAGAGACTACTCTGGAAATCTAGAAGAGGGATTACCAAACCAATCACAAAACTGCAGAATACTTTTTACGGTACAGCAGTCAATCTTCCCGAATGCTATGTTCAGTGCATTGCAATTGATAGGGCGGCAGACACAGCTTCCTAAGGATAAAGGATATAGCCTATTGTGGTCTCCCAATATATACTCGACGGTATGTGGGAGCACAAGTCCATACTAGCACTTGTCATCTCAAAGTGAAGGAATCACCCAACCAACAATGAAAGCGATAGTTACTAGGCTTTACGACGGCAGAATACGTCTCTAGCCTAGACTTCTAAATGTTGTGCGTTAGGTTCCAAAGCGTTTTTATGTTCATTGAATTTATTTTATAGTTGATCTTTCTTAAGAGATTTTCCTTTTAGGTTCACCACGTGATGTAGATTTATAATTCCTAAAATGCAATCTGAGATGATAAACAATCGTTTAATCTTCTTTTTGCAATGAAAATCCTAGCTACTAAAGAAAGAGAGATGATATTCTTTCAACATAGAGCAGAGAGCACACACTAGATGCACTATCCTAAATCAAACCAACAAGCAGTCTAAATGAAAATGCACATGCATGTATTTGTTTTCCGCTTTCTTAATGTGTGAATGACATAAAGAATGCTGAGTACAAATCTGAATTATCTTTTCAAAGCGACAGTACTAACAAATTTCTCTTCAAAAACGAAAGGAAGATAATGACGACACTTTGCGACTTCGAATTGAAAACTTCTTTCAACACTTGAAAAACTACTAATTCAAATCAAATACAAAAGTAACTCGACCATCAAGAATGATAGAATTCTTTTCTTTGACTGAAAACGACACTTGCGACACTTCCAAATCAAAAGACGACAGTTTGATTACGCTACTTTTTGTAAAAGAGAATTGTAAATGGCGCACAATACATAAAAACATTCACAATTCTTTGTGCTATGGAGGTGGAATCATGCAAAGGAAGGGAGTTTCCATAGTGGTATACTGATCAGAGACAAGAAAACTCCTAAATAAAGTTGAAGAGAGTGAACAAAGAAACCAAAATCTGGAAGCAGAAGAGGTCTTATCTGATTAGCGCACCTGCAACACAGGGAAAGTGCAATGCAGCGCACCTACTGCACACGGGAGGTGCAATGCATCCAGATTCCCAAGAGGAGAAAGTGCGATGGTCCAGGGACGAGACTTCAACTTGGTTTTTGGTCACAGTTTGCAGCTTAGTTCAGCGATTTAGGCCGAGCAAATGATAGTCAGTAAATAGAAATCATAAGGGCTGATCTAATGAGGTTACTAGAGCCACCACCAAGGCAATTAGGACGTTTGCAAATAGATTTTTCAGTTTATAAACAAAACTCGGAGATAGACTTAAGCAGCATTGATCTACTTTCCACTTGCATAGCAAATGCAGTTCGAAGGCTCGCTGGCTTAACTTCAGGCTCCGTCTGTAAGTTTATAAAGAAAACAAGTATAACAAGCAAACAAGCTATTCGCTCCCCAATCGAGTTGCCATTTTGTTATCGAGAAATCTAGTGTCTATGCAGAGCTGCTAGTCCCACTAAGACGGGTAGCTATCTTAGAAACAAACAGATTAAAGTTACTTTCGTTTTCCTTTACAAGAAGTAGACAGGAGAGGATCAAAGAATACCAACCTCGATCCTTCACTCGGTTCTTTGCTTGTTCCTTCTCCTCACTGACAGGTCTTTACCGCTTCTCCCTTGACCACTTCACTTCAAAGAGTAACTGTATAGTCAAAGTAGCATAATACCTTCAAAGTGCAAAGATCTACAATCATAAACAATATAGGACCAGATATATATTAACCACACAAATGCATATACTATCAGACATACAAGAATGTGGAGGAAAATTTGAATAGATTTATTGATATAAAGATCAGATCATCATCTTCCCAGCATGAAAGCCCTTCTTCACCTCATGAAAATCTTAGATCACCCAACACTATGATATTCCACCAGGAAACCAACAAAACTTCCTTACAAGATACAAAATTCAAACCTATGGATCTCTAGGATGAGGGATCCATATATAGATTATTGCAGGGAGGTGAGTCAGCTCCTGGGATTTTGATTAGTGTCTTCTCTCTGATAGTTCTTGATTCCACTTGGAGATTGATGATCTCTTACTCATCCCTGGGTGAATTCAGAGAGGCAAGTGTCACAAGAGAAGTTTCTGGAAGATTCCATGATCATCCACCTCGCAAACTGTCTCTGCGATTTGTCCATTCTCGCCCATTGCACCCTACAGAAGGGCTTTCCAGTATGCATCGCACCTTTTACACTAGGCAGGTGAGATGCATTGCACCCTTAGCACTGAGCAACCTGTATGGTCTAGTTTTGACCAGCTCTGAGTAGTTTTCTGTGGAGAACTTCTAGGAGATGATGTAATCGGCTGACCTTGTTCCTTTAGGGCATGAAGCAACACTTTTAGGGACTCATAAGCCCTTGGTTTTGGGGTTGCAGTGCCCAAAAATGTCTATAACAAGCAAGATGCAATAGCCACGTATTTTGCTTCAGTTGTAGATAATGCAAATGAACTTTTTTTCTTGTTGAACCAAAACACTAACTTGGAACCCATATAGAATGCACCACCACTCGTGCTTTTTCTGTCATCAATACTTCCTGCCCAATCTGCATCTGTATATGCATGAAGTGTAAGATATGTATCTCTAGGATACCATAAACCAAAGTTCTCTGTTCCTTGAAGATATTTGAAAATCCTTTTGACTTCCTGAAGGTGTGTTTCCTTAGGATTTGCTTGGAATCTTCCAACTATTCCCACTGCATGCATGATGTCCGGTCGGGTACCTATTAGATAAATCAGACTACCAATCATGGATCTATAAGTTGGTTGATATACTACTGTTGATTCATCATTTGAGCTGAAACTGCATACTGTTACCATTGGGGTACATACTGGTTTAGAATCTTCCATGTCGTACTTTTTTAGGATCTATTTGAGATATTTGGTTTGTGAGAGAAAAATACCATCTTTATTTTATTGAACTTGTAGACCAAGAAAGTAGGTAAGCTCACCAAGCAAGGACATTTCAAATTCTTGCTGCATTACTGAGGCAAAATTCTCACTCATGGATTCTTCGTTGCTACCAAAAATGATATCATCAACATACACAACAATTATTAGTAATTTACCAGTGTCCATCTTTGTATATAGATTGATATCTACTGACCCTGTTGGTGAAGATATTTGTCAAGACGGTAATACCATGCCTTTGGAGCCTGTTTTAGACCATAGAGAGCTTTTCTGAGTTTGCATACAAGTTTTGCATCATTTTCAAGTATGAATCCTTCTGGTTGTTCAATATAGACTTCTTCTTCTAAGTCTCCATTAAGAAAGGCATATTTTACATCCATTTGGTATACTTTGAATTTCTGAAAACTAGAAAGGGCAAGAAACATTCTTATGGCTTCAAGTCTAGCAACATGTGCAAAAGTTTCTTCAAAATCTATACCCTCTTGTTGAGCATATCCTTACAAACAAGTCTAGCCTTGTTTCTAATAACTTCTCCATTTTCGTTCAGCTTGTTTTTGAATATCCATTTAGTTCCTATCATATTCTTATCTCGAGGTCTAGGAACTAATTCCCAAGTATTATTCTTTTCAATTTTCTCAAGTTCTTCATTCATGGCCATGACCCAACATTCATCTTTGCATGCTTCATTTACATTTTTAGGTTCAGTGGAAGATAGTAATGCTAGATAGGTTGAGGCTTCGGCAATGGTTCTTCTTGTCTACACACCTACCCCTTTTTCCCCTAAAATTTGAGTTTCTAGATGATTTTTCTGAACATACCTGGACGAAGTCTTTTCTTATATCATTATCTCTTCTTCTGGTGCTTCATTGGTTTCTTCTTAGGAATTAGTGTGATTTGATGTGGGAAAATGATCCTCAACTTCTTCATTGTCATAACCTTCGGTTTTTATCTATTTTGGATTTTTTCATGCTTCATCAACCACAACATCAATACTTTCAATAATTTTCCCAAGTATTTTATTATAAAATTGATATCCTTTACTTCGGGAAGAGTAGCTAAGAAGAATACCTTCATCTGCTCTGGGTTCAAACTTACCAAGTTTTTCATCAGTCCTTTTGATGTAACATTTTCTTCCAAAAACTTTGAAGTATTTTACAGTAGGAGTCTTACCATACCAAAGTTCATGTGGAGTTTGAGTGTTGTTTACCCAAACATTTGCTTGGTTGAGAATAGTGATGGCGGCGAATGCAACTTCACCCCAGAAGGTTGCAGGAGTTCCATATTCATCTAGCATAACACGAGCCATTTGTTGAACAGTTATGTTCATTCTTTCTACCACTCCATTTCGCTGAGGAGTTCTTGTGGTGGAGAACTTCCTTTTTATTCCATGTTGTTCACAAAAGTCAAAGAATTCATTCGAGGTAAATTACCCTCCTCAATCAGATCTGAGGCATTTGATTTTGTGAATTGATTCATTTTCAACCAAAGCTTTGAAGGCTTTGAAATTTTCAAATGCTTCATCGTTATGCTTTAGAAGACCTATCCAACACATTCTGGAAAAATAATTAATGAACAATATAAAGTATTCTTCTCCACAAGGTGACTTTTTCCTTGATGGTCCACATAAATCAGTATGAACAAGTTCAAGTACTAGCTGACCCTTGTCAATGAAGTGAGATCTAGTTTGCTTACCGAATTGACATGATTTTCATATAGTATTTTTAGGAATGATGATATCTGGAAGATCACGAACAACCTGGAATCTGCATGCTTTTCTTATTTGAGAAAAACTTAGATGTCCCAATGTTCTATGCCATAGCTAGTTTTCATCATTTTTGCTTAGATAGCACTGTTGTTGTCCTCCCTTGAGTATGTATAGGTTTTTTGGAGTTCTTGTACCTTTGATCATGGTTTCTCCTATATCAAGCTCACGAAAAACACATCCATTTGATCGAAACACTACTTCATTTCCTTGACCACACATTTGACTCACACTCAGCAGGTTATGCTTTAAGCCATCAACATACATAACATTCCCAGCTTTAACTTTTTCTTTCAAGAAAACAGAGCCTTTTCCTTTTATGACAGCAAGAGTTTCATTTCTAAATGAAACACTCTTTTCCTTTTCTAAAGCATTATATGAGTGTAGTTTTTCTTTGTCACCTGTCATGTGTTTTGAGCATCCACTGTCGATGTATCACTGGTTTTCTTATCCTTCTGCATACAAGGCTATATGACATCTTTCTGTTTGTGGTTCTTTCTTTCTCCATATTTTGGGATTTAATGGATTTTTCTCCTTTTGAGATATTTTCCGAAATTTACTCCTGCATTCATATTCTTCATGGCCAAAGTTTTTATAGATTGAGCACTATATTTCATTTTCAAGAAGAGAAAAGTTATTATAGGAACTTTTCTTGATACCTGTCACATTGCTTTGATTTCGTTCTTCTCTAGTCATGATGGTTTTGTAAGAAACACATTGAGTAGCTTTGTGTCCAAAATTATGACATGAGAAACATTGACCATTAAAGAAGTTCCTGTGATTATCGAATCTACTGACCTAGTGATTGTAGTTTCTATTGATATTTGTCTTTGAAGCAAATTGAGTACGATTTACTTGAGGTTGATTGTGGCTTCTGTTCATCCTTGAAGTAAATTGAGCCTGATTTACCTGGTGATCTGCTTTATGCCTTTGCTGACGATTGTCAAACTGTTCATTGCTCTTTGCTACATCAAGATAGATTTTAGTGGAGGTTGACAGCTTCTGTGATTGAGATGCTTCTTCAGTATATCCAAGACCTATCTTTATTAGAGGAGAACGTTGCACTTTGATAATTTCATTTAAGGTTTCTGATCCTTTAGCAAATCTAAGATTGAGAGCTTTTGTTTTCTCAAGATCCTTTCTTAGACCCACAATTTCACATTCTAGTTTTTCATTGTGTTTTTCTCTTTCAACAAGTTGGTATGTCAAGGTATCTATAATCATATTCTTTTCTTCTAAACATATTTTGAGTTTAGATATTTCTTCATAAAGGTCATATTCATCTAAAGCATCCAAAAATCATCACCTTCATAAGCCATCAGAAGTCTATAGTCATTACTATTTTCATCTTCATCACTATTTGATAAACCATCACTATTTTCATGAGTATAGTAGCTCTTTTTACTTACACTTTGTTTTCTATTCCATTTTGCAGATTCCTTCCCTCTATCTTATTTATATTTATAAGGACATTTGGTAGCATAATGACCAACCCTACCATAGGCAAAACATTTGAAAGGTAGTTTACCTCTGAATCTTATGGAACCCCATTGAAGCATCTTAACAAAGTTTACTTCCTCTTCTTATTCTGAAATATCTCTTGATTCATTGAGTTCTTCTTTTCCTTTTGCTGAAGCTTTAAATGTGGCTTCTCTTATATCTGATGGACCTCCTTTTCTCATCTCAAAGGCAATTAACATTTCGTGAAGCTGTGTCATAGTAATAGTCTGTAGATCCTACTTTTCTTCTATGGCAGATACTTTTGATTCAAATTTAGCAAATAAGGATCTTAAAACCTTTTCAACTAAGGTAGCTTCCTTTATCTCTTCACCCAGATTCTTCCTACAATTAACAACCTCATATATACATAAGAAGTAACTAGCTATACTTTCATCATTGTGCATCTTGAGAGTTTCATATTGAATTCTGAGAGCTTGCATTTTAGCACATTTTACTTGAGATTCTCCTTCGTAGCTTAGAACGATTTTGTCCCATATTTCTTTGGCTGATTTGAGCTACATAACTTTGACAAACTCTGATTGTGACAAACTTCCCAATAATGTATTGACAGCCTTGGCATTGGTTTCATATTGATTTTTACCTGCCGTATCTGTAGGAATTGCTGATGGAAATGTATATCCTCCTTCCATGATTTCCCAGATATCTATTCCAAGAGATTGAAAATAGGTTGTTGATCCAGGAGGATCTCGAGACACCAAGGGGATGGATAAAGGATCAAAATTAAAAATGGCATAAAGGAGTAGTTGATGGCATCAGTTGAAAGGGCTCATCTTCCTGATCGTGATGGCATGAACGGTTCGCCAATCTGAGCTCGTATGCAAAATATAGAGCCTCTCAAAGATTGGTATGGCAGAGGAAAAATGGGGCCCACAAGTGCGCCACATGGCATCCCAGTGAGCATGTGGGACCCACACGCAGCTTGACACTTGGCATTCCTCTAGTGGCCTTCTAGATCTGCACAAGAAAAAAATCATTTTGGGTTATTAAATAACTAAAAGACAAAAACTTGTTTTATAGTTATTAAAATAACTATATATAAAAATCAAACTCAAAATATATAAAACCATATAATAATATGGTTACACATATATCTAACAAAAATCCAACGTAAAAAAAAAAACCAACGTGGCAAGGTCAACGTATGAAAAGGTTATGGGTACATATATGGTTATAGTTATATGGTGGGGGAAGTATGGTTACAAAAACCATAACGTATAAACCCAAAAACGTGGAGCCGTTGCATAACGTATAAGTTGGGGCATGAATGTTGACCCGTGATACGGTGGGGCTTGGGTAAGGCGGCCACGTATGTGGTCCCGCCACCCAAAGCCACCACGCGGTACTATAAAAACATCGAAACTGCCACCGGATTTAACGCATATCGGTTGGGAAGGGATAGGTGTGGTCCCGTGAGGTACGGGCCATGTTATATGTTGGGTAAAGTTTAGTTGGGTTGGTAAATGATTTGTAAAATATGGGTTTGATAAGAATAACCCATAACAATATTATGAATTAATCTGCCCTAAATTTTATATAAATTCATTTTTTACCATTTGCCAAGGGAGGAGATCAGCGGCACGAATTTCGAGACAAGGTGGTGGAACCTTGAGCACTGAGAAACACTGGTGGAACTTGCCTGAGCAGAATATTCATAGGAGGGTGATTTTGGTCCAGTCTCAGAATTAAACAAGTTTTATATGGATTTTGCACCTCTCGGCGACGGGAACCCATTGGCAGTGTCAGTTTTTGTAGCAGATCTCTCCAATTTTCGGGAAATTTTCATCATGGAGGTATAATGCTCCATTTTGTAAATTGATGAATGTAACTTTTGATACCATTTTTTTTAATGAATGAAGGCCTCCCCATTGATCGAGTAGGGCCCGGAGACGTAGTAGAAGAGGGACGAACTCCATTATCAATCTTCTTGTCTTCTTTTCATGCTTATGTGTTTCCTCTTCTTATTCTCACATGTGCACATTTAAGTTTCTCTTTGATTAAGCTACAAACTGTGTATGTAATTATTTTCATGCTTCTATAAACAAAAGATAACCTGGATTAGCTGTGGTTCTTACCTTCCAATAAACAAAGTTGCTCCCATCAAAGATTGGCGATGTAATGGATCCCCCACTTTCTTGATTACTCATGATGATGGATCTTCCTTCAAGCGATCAAGCTTCTTCTGAAGGACATGCTCTGATACCAATTGTTGGAAATAATAATGAGAGGGGGGGATGAATCAGTATTATCAAATCAATACCTTAATTTTCAAAACTTATTTGTATACGCTATTTCAGCTCAGTGAACTAGCATGTATATGCAACTATACTTAATGAAACCAGCATATATGCAGAGATCTTTTTATTTACCCAAATTATCATGTATTGAACTTTAATCAATATATCAGGATTTCATTAGACAGTGCAGTAAAAGCAGAATAAATCATCACACATAAGCAATAGACATGAACACCAATATATAAGGTGGAAACCCAATGTGGGTGAAAACCACCTGTTGTTGTTGTCTCTGTCTTATTTTAATAATAAGAAAATTCTGTTTACAACTTCTGTACTGGTGCAGTCTTATACTAGTAC
Organism: Pinus tabuliformis; assembly: GCA_031772625.1. Lineage (NCBI taxonomy): Eukaryota > Viridiplantae > Streptophyta > Pinopsida > Pinales > Pinaceae > Pinus > Pinus tabuliformis. The sequence goes on along the minus strand of CM062820.1, from coordinate 310,938,577 downwards.
GCAGGCTTCTACCTGTAGAAGACTACAACCTTCTCTTTCTCCAGCTTCTACTAGAAGCGATCTACAACCCCCTAGCTCTTGTACTAGCCGATATGTTTTCTAGTACGTAGGTGCCAACCTACAGAAGGCTACGACCTTATTTCTTCCTTCAAGGGCCTCGTTTCATAAATTTTCAAACTGGATCCATTAACATCATTCAATCATAAAATATATCTGCATCAACCAATCTCCTTTCGAACCAACCACAACCGAATCACTTAATCACTTTAAGAACCCATCAATCTGATTGTTCAGAATGTTGTCACCAGAATACAGTAACCTGAACCCAACCTAGAACCCAGAACTTTGCAATAGCAAAGAGAAACAACTGAAATATATTTTATAAGATATACACTACTTCCATGTGTCAAACCTATGTGTACATGCACTTTGCTCAAAGCCAACCAGAGTATACATCTGCAAGTATAAATTCAGAGTTCTGTAGCTATTCCAGACTTTAGTTATACCCAAATCATATCATTTACAGAATAATATATGCATCAGTATTCAAATCTAGAATATACAACACAAAATGATAGTTCATTTTACACCTTAAGTTCTCGATCCATCATTAGATCTGATCTCTCCTCGTCACCTAAGGTTCATCCTTGGTTTAGATGCAGCAATGAACCATAACCCAATAACTTACATACTAGATCTCACACTTCATCAGATATTCGATACTTACACACCTTGGCCTAATGATCTTCTCCTCCTTTTATAGTTTTAGGCCTTTCTCAATACCATGGACCAAAACCACTTAGGACCAAATACCTAGGGTCAATACCTTGGACCAAATACCATGGATCAAAATACCATGGACCAAATGCTTCAGACCAAAAATTTAGTTTTCCAAGGTGTACACACTTTTCCTTCTGTGAAAGTGCGTGTGTACATATACGTGGCTTGTACATAGTGAACCTGCATGTATATGCATCTTGGTAAATGGTGAACTTGCATATACCTCTCTTTCTTCATTCTGTGAAGACTAATCTACAATTTTTGTTGTTTACCTACTATACTTTCTGAACTGATTCCTTGAAGTTGCCCTACATTTCATCACATCTGTAAACACTGCTGTCATGCATTCTGTCACATCTGATATCTCTTTTGTAGATTTATCTAGTTACCATATATAAGTGAGTTGTTCTGCTACAAGTGGGTTTCCATCAAGTACAACACATACATCATAATTACAACACTAAGATGATTCCAATAGCACACAATTATATCTAGAAAAAATAGCCTCTTCGTAATTTTCTGTCAATATTTGTTTCGCAGTCTGCTTCACAAACTGTACAATGCTTTCTAGCAAGGAATAGGTGTAGTAGTCTATGGCAATGGAGTCATGAATTTTTTGTTTTCTAGAAATTTGTTCAAGATGTGATTGAACCTCTAGTTGAAATATTTCACTTTTTCCTTTTTCTCCATCTTAAGATTACCTAGTTCTTTCAATAACATGGTGGGCATCCTATCATCAACAAATTTTTCAAGGAAGATATTCTTGAACCCCCTCTAATTCTAGATGGAGTTTGGAGGAAGGTTTTGATACCATATAGTTGCTCTACCATCTAGGGTACATGGGAAAAGTCTACATAGAACATCATCATAACGTACCTCAATTATTTGTGGATGTAGGTAAAAGTTTTCCAAATGGTATTCAGCCTTCACTGTCTTATTAGGGTCATACTTCATTAACAACTTCTCTAAATTCCTTGGCATCTTGTGCAGGACACCTAGAAGTGTGAGTGGGCCTTGAGTCATCGAGTCCAAATTTTGGTCTTTCATGTCTTCTTCTTTGTTCTCCTCCTCTTCTTTATCAGAATCTAATGGCTCTTCTTCCTCTACTTCTTCTCCTCTTGTCCCAACCAAAAATGTGTCCAAGAGTAGAACATTGTCTCCATCACCATCGTAAAAGAGTGGAGGCTTTTCTTGTTTTTCCAAAGAGTTTGTTAATTCCTCAAGAGTGGTGAGAATGGTTCTTCAAGAGTAAAAACTATTATCCCTGTGGAGGTGGTCTTGTTCTTCTTTGGATAATATGGAAGATTAATTACTCCCAGAATCAACCCTGCAACTTTAGCAAATTGACGAGTTATAGAGCAGATGGCCTGAAGCTGATCATACAAATTTTCACGTTTAGTCCTGGGTTCTGAAGAGTCACCAACTTCATAAACACGAGTAGAGGAAGTGAAATGATTGTCGTTGCCTTGACCAGAAGATGGAATGATGGGGTCGGTGGCTTTATTAGCCATAAAATTTTGGCTACCCTCATTCTAGAGCCAAAAATGTTGATGGTGCTAGACCTTCCATCATTCAAGGGATATCCCCGATATGAACTCGAAATCATTCCTCACACCATTTGGTGTAGCAGTCTCATCTGGTATAAAGGCTCGGTTGCCAAATATTTAAATATTTTCCTTGGCTCTAGTTGTCATCACAAGAGAGTGATGCAATGGTGTCTTTGAAAAGCAAGGGAACAGTGCCTAGTGAGTTTGCAATGCCATTGTTTGAAGGTTTTTTTACTACAAAGGGGGGAGAAAAGTGAGCCTTTAAGTGAGAGGTAATAGTACCACCCAGGAAGAGACACACATGAATAAAAAATGTCCATTTAACATCCAGTAGAATAGTCCACAGTGAATGCGACAGTCACAAAACAGAAAGATACGTTTAGTATCTTGTAGAATAGTCCACAAGGATGGGACAACACATTCTCAATAAGCTAAGCACTAAAATAGCCAAAATAGTTCAACTATATTAGTACATGTTAAAGAAAATATGAAATACAAATGTCCACATAATAGTCTTACAAAAATTCATAGTCCATGCATGAAGAATTTGTTGGCCTTAAAAGGCTTCTGTCATTAATCAAAAGTTCCAAGACACATGTTTACAATGTACATCACTAGCTCAAAGGACTAGCTCATCTCTCTAATGCCTTGCGGGAGGAGCCAAGGTGAAAATTCCTTTCCTCATACAATGAGGGGGTATATATAACCAGGTGGTGATGCTTCCCCTTTATGACTATTTGACTACCCTCATGATTGTTCAACTTACATGACTCTCGATATTCATGTGTGTCCTTTCGACTTCCACTTTACAATACATTTGAATACAATATACATGGTCCACAATGGTGATGTGGCCTATGACTACTCATGATATGAAATGACATGACACTGCTGACATGGACTACTTGGTGATGTGGTAATGTCAAGTCACTTTTGTCGCGGAGTGATGGATGTCTTCTTGGATATGCTTTCTCTTCACCTCTGCATGGCTTGGTGATACAGAATCTTCAATGATATTTAGTCTTAGATGGTAGTTGCAACCTTGTGTCACTTTTCTTCCTCTTGATTGATCCACTTGTGATTTCAGCTTAAAGAGAGTCTTTAGGCATGCTTCCCTCCTTATTCTCCTTCTTTGTCATCTCACCATGACTTGATAGTGTACCCATTCCTATAATTCACTCATGACTGGACAACATCAATCCAAAAACACCCTAGTCTAATATGATGCATTCTTATCCATGTACTAAGTCAAGGACAAGTCATATAATGGGAAGAGTAGCCCAATGAATATGCATTGCATGGTTTCAGTAGTTAGTGGGAGATATTGGGCTCTGAGACTACACAATGGTAGCTTAGGGAGGCTTGAAGCACAAAATTGCACAGTTCCTAGAGGCAGTGAGGTTCGATTGAGGGAGACGACAATGGGAAAAGAATATGTGTAGTTTTGGGTGCCAAGGGAGGTTTGGATTTTATGCATTGTGCAGTTCCAGAAAAAAAGTGAAAATCTTGAGGGTTGAAGATGTGAAGTGCACAGTTCAAGGCAGACTGGGAGGCACAATTACGTAATTCTGGAGGTCAAGGTCAGGAGATGAGCTTAGGAATTGGGAAAAGAAGAAGCCTTGGAGGATAGGGACTATGCACTGCATAGTTCCAAGTAGTAAGGTCACAACTTATAGGGTTGATACTGCACAGTTCATAGTTCAGTCGGGGCTCGATGAAGCTGAGTTGCTCGATCGGAAAGATTTTCCGAAAATGGGTGTATGGGATGGGTGATGAACTTTGATGAACCTTGACTGTAATCACACACTTAGCATACTTGTATGACACATAGATCACTGGAACACATAAACAAATCATTTCCCTATATATGACTACCTCAAAACAAGATACGGCAAGTGTGACATTTAAGTTAGGCTTCAGGACGACCGTGATGACAATGGTGCAACAATACTCAAAAATTTATGTATGGATGTGACAAATGTTTACATGGTTGGGAAAACTAATATACATGACTGACCTTCGAAACCATCATAAAGGCTCACAAACATTGTATGAGAGCCAAACATGCCAAAAGACGACAGTTAACCCAACATGAAAAAGGGACTAAAGAACTATGGGAAAGATCATGAGATTAGCTCTGGTGTTTGCAAAAACAATGTAAAGTACCAAGAAAGGCTCCGAAATTTGAGTGTAAGACAAATTTTTTTAGGGTGTTGCAATAGGTACAACATATACAAATAAGTTTTATTCAATTTTATTTCTTTTCAGGTTATCTAAAAGAGCTTAATAGTCATAACATGATATATATATATATATATATATATATATATATATATATATATATATATATATATATATATATATATATAGATATAGATATAGATATAGATATATAGATATAGATATATATATATATATATATATATATATATATATATATATATATATATATATATATATATATATATATATATATATATATCTATATATATATATATATATATATATATATATATATATATATATATATGTATATATACATATATATATATATATACATATATATGTATCTATCTATAGATATATATATATATATATATATATATTGCACTGTTTACATTCCAGTATGAAGCATGTGTGTAACTCTTTCCATGCTTTATATCAAACTAACACATGAAATCTTTATTATTAACATAAAAATATTTTAGTGTTGTTCATAACCTAGATTGTTGAATTTCCTTCTTAAGTAAAATAATATATTAACTTGGTTGTTACATACTAAAATGGATTTTCTAGAAACAAAATATATATGAAATGTATATATATCAATAAATTTCCTTGCATGCTCAACATTAATACTATACACAACATTTAAAAAAATTAAGATAATGTTTTTTTAATTAAATCTAAATCTAAATCCCTATTGATTCTAAATTTTAGATATATGGAGTTCACATAATGATATAGATTGTTTACATTCCAGTATGAAGCATGTGTGTAACGCTTTCCATGTTTTATATCAAACTGACACATGAAATATTTATTATTAACATAAAAATATTTTAATGTTGTTCATAACCTAGATGGTTGAATTTCCTTTTTAAGTAAAATAATATATCAACTTGGTTGTTACATACTAAAATGTATTTTCTAGAAACCAAATATATATGACATGTATATATATCGATAGACTTTCTTGCATGCTCAACATGAATAATATACATCTAACATTTAAAAAATTTAAGATATATTTTTTTTAATTAAATCTAAATCCCTATTGATTCTAAATTTTAGATATATGGAGTTGACATAACAATATATAAAACCTCCTTGAAATTTGGTGTACATTAGAAACTTAAGCACCTCAAGGAAGCTAAATCTTATATAACATATATGTACACCATTATATCCTAGACAAGAGGGAAACATTTCTCTATTCAAAATTACGAAGTTACAGGAGTATTCAACTGTCACATTTATAGATTACAAAAGTCATACATTTGATATATCTTATGCTAGATTAGATTCCACTTGACTGTTATAGACTTGGCTTCAAATCTTTCCATTTTCATCATCTACTCATTTGGAAAGTGGCTCATAGGAATGAAATTCTCCATAATATGTTCATGATTTGATTATGTCATCTTTCATCTCCTTGGTTCACCTTTTTTTGTTTTGATTTCTATGAGATTGATTCGAGATTCTATGACTAGATGACTATATTTACAATATGTATATTGAGGCATAAAATCTCTATAGATGATGTGATCAATTTGTTTTTAACCTTTTAAAAAAATGGCCGATCAAAATCATGTCACCAATTTGGTATGTGAATTGTCAATCTTCATATGGTGTCACCAACCTACTTTTCACCTGTGTGCATCACATGAAATAGTAGGACACATTCTCTTGATTTCTTGCTCAGGCAATGACAGCAAAAGCATCGCCTACAACCAAAATACTAAATATGTATTAGTTAAATATGTTCAAGATTTCAACTTATATATGAAATTGTTAATGATAGATGGGCCACATGATCAAGTGAAACGATGGCCTCTTCATTGTGCATCTCTTACCATGTCAGAATTGGATGAGGTTCCTTTGAATGGAGATGGACACATTTTCATCCTTTCACATACCCATGTTTTTCAAAGTGATCAAGTCTTTATCCATCAACACCAATGAAAAATCACAAAAACATGCAATTTTTCTTGTCTCGATGGCAAATATTTCCCCCATATCTTTGCTTCGCACTTAATGTAATTCCCTTGTTCCTTCTACAATATTAAAATACTAAGGAATGGATCGATTGACATTGCCAAGTTCAAAATTCCAGAAGAACCTATGCACAAGCCTTATATATCTGTGACCTTCATTCCTATATGGGATATGCACCAGTTGACCACCTCTAGTGACGATTTGCGTCGATCTAAATTATGGCTCATTTGGTACCTCCTATGTGCTCCCTTCACAAAGCACATGTACCATCATGCTTACCCTTTTCATGCCATGTTTCAAAGTAGCTCCAAGTATGTTGAATTATTTTCTTCTCGTGTAGTTGGCTCAATGAATAAAAGATGTGTGCTGACTTGAACGGGCCTACGCAACCATTTGACCATATCCAATTCTTCCTAAGTGATATGTTATTTTTTTGAATGATTCATAAATCAAGTCAAAGAAATGTTGAATGAACCATTTTTCATGCTCACAATCATCACTGATGTAAAAGTGATAATCCTTAATCACATCATGTGACTCGTCAGTGTTATCCCTACCAACAAGGTTCAATTTTGCATGTCTATAAAGAACATGTACAAATATGGATAGTTTTCTAAGTGATAATACTCACTCTGTATCTATGTACGAGGAGAAAATGTGTAATTATTAGCAAAGACAACCATTGATAAGATTGTGCCTAGCTAAAATACCTCACGAGAATGCTTAAATTCATATGTTTTCCACTTGGACCTAGGTGAGTGTTTGATATATTTATATATATGGTTTTGGAAAACCCCCATGAATTGTGAAATACGAATCTCATCCCAACATAGTTTATCCTTTTAGGTAACAACGTTGAAGAAGATGGTTGATTTCCCACGACATACTCATAATGCTACCATGTGACGGTGACATCTAACATCCCATACTAGTTGGGATCAATAAGAAAGTTCCTATGGAACAATGCCAAATCACCACATTGAGTTCATCTTATCCCACCTATACATATTTTCATGTAATACAACTATTCTGGCTCCCTTCTGCACAGTATTGATGGAACAAAATCATGCACTATAGGAGGGGCAGGGTCGCCATGACAATTCTTCATGTAAGTTTCGTAAAAAGAGTTATAATTAAGCTAAAATTCAACGTGATATTGGAAAAAACACATGTCATAGATTGTATTAGGCCTAATAAATCACGGCTTCAATTTCTGACACATCCTTATGGATATATTGGCATGGTGATTACTTTAGTGAAATTCCTTGAATAATGCAACTTCTATCATTTCAAAATTTTTCTTAGCATGTTCCATATACTAACGTTTAGCTATGTTATGTTGTACAACATGCTTTCTATCTATAATAGCACGAGAATGACTCTCCCAAAACTCTACCACAAATGCTCTGATTCCTGTTGTAAGCATGTCTTGCTAGGGTTGCCTGATGATAAGATCCCAACATGCAAATTCATAATTTTCATTAACTTGAACCTTGAATTTGGTATGCTTGTGCAATTTTTTTCTCGAGACATGAAGAAATTTTGACATTGTTGCCAACTTTTGTTGTCTTGGTGTACTTGGTGGAATAATAGTAGTGTAATTTCTCTGTGCACAACTCGAACATCGGTTTTTATTTTTATTTTCCAAACATAGTGAATACATTTGATATATTTCCAGTGACATTCATATGTGTCTTCTTGCTTTTAGAATCTTGGATGCCCAAAATCTTTGTGACATGTTTTAGTTTCTTATGCTTGATCAACCCATGTAGTATCTAAGCTTGAACAACAACTGAATGTTTCTCAAAAGGTTGTCTAATGATTTTATTGACATGGTCTCTAATAATGCAAGCAGGGATAGGCTCCCCAATGTCCTTTGTTATGCTTGCATCTAATTTGTTTGAAAATGGTACACCCATTTCTAAACCACTGCAACTCCCTATTATCCTGTCAACTAGAGAGGAAACAATTCATTCTTCCATTGGTTGATCAACTTGATAGCATAAATCATCTTCCTCCAGTGCTTGATTAGACTGACATGGCACATGTTGTTCCCTTAGTGACAATTGATCATCTTGATAGGGTACATGTTCCTCCAATGGTTGATCAAGTCCATAGGGCACATCTTGATCATCATCTTGTTGATCAGCCTGATGGGACACATCTTCTCCCTCATGTCGTTATTCAATTTCCATCCTTGCACAATGGAATACAAAATGTACCTGTAATTCAAGTGAATCATCATCATAAGACAACTGAATAGTAAATCTTTATGTATTTATTTAAGAATTTACCATAGGTGGAAGGTCATGATATGATTTGATAGTACACAACTAGGTAGCAGAAGTTGACATGGACTAAGGGTTATAAGTTGAAACATGAAAGGAAATAGGTTTCAATCTCGGGAAAATATGGGTCGAAGAAGAGCACACTAGTAAAAGTATCAGTCCATGCATCAACAAAAAGGGTGATTTAGAATACGTTCAAAGGTAAAATCATTCCTCCTCAGTCAATAAAAATCAATTTGGAAACCCTATGCTTCTATTCACAAACCCTAGTGAAAAGTTAAATGAAAAACAAGTTAAGACTTAGTAGCTAGGTAGCAGAAGTTGACATGGATAAAGCATTCTAAGCTGAAACATGGAATGAAAAGGGTTTTGAGCTAAGGGAAGGATGGGTCGAAGAAGAGTGTAGGTTAGTAAAACTATTAGTCCCTGTGTCAAGAAAAGGGTGATTCAGAATATGATTAAATCTAAATGCATTCATCCTCAATTAATAAAAATCAATTTGGAAACCCTAGGGTTCTAGTCACAAATGCTAGGGAAAATTTAAATCAAAAACACTTTGACATATGGAAACTAGGTAGAAAAAGTTGACATGGACCAAGGGATATAAGTTAAAAAATGAAAAGAAAAGGGTTTGAAACTCGATGAAATATGGGTCAAAGAATAGTACAGGTTAGTAAGAATATCGATCCCTGTGTCAATAAAAAGGGTGGTATAGAATATGATGAAAGGTAAAATCATTCCTCCTCAATCAATAAATATCAATTTGGAAACCATAGGGTTCTAGTCACAAACCCTAGGTAAAAATTAAATGAAAAAAAAAGTTGACATTTGTAAACTAGGTAGTATAAGCTAACATGGACCAAGGGATATGAGTTTAAACATGAAAATAAAAGGGTTTTGAGCTCAAGGAAAAATGGGTCGAAGAAGAGTGCAAGTTAGTAAAAGTATTGGTCCCTCTATCAAAAAAAAGTGTGTTTCATAATATGATGAAACATAAAATAATTCCTCCTCGGCCCTCTTCATTAGATTCGCCATATCATTTAACATTTTAAAATGTGTAACAAAAATTACCATAAAAAAATAGTAAGAAGAACTTTATTAAAGGAAGAACTTATCATAACTATAGAATTTCACAATTCCAAATAAAAAGTGGAAGAAATGTGGGATTACAAGGACAATGAAATTTTTTATAAGGAAACAAAAAGAAATCAAGAGATAGAGGTTTTATTGGATTTAGAGAACAAGGAAGATGCTTCAAGGTCTTATCAACAATCAATGTACATTGTTATTGTTTGTGGTGAAGAGGGGCATAAATGATTTGAGTGTTTTTTTTGGGAGAATGTACATGGAAATTTTAGCACAACAATCAAGTAGAGCACAATGAGGGGTACGAGGGTTTAAAACACAATATGTTTCTATAAGGAACCTTTTTTATGAATGTGCAATGATGGATAACCAATGTCTTTTATGTTTTCAATTATTTTCATCAAATCTTGACAAATTTTAAAATAAAAAGCTCCTATTTTTTACTTTTGAACTATATTTTACAATATACTTCACGATTACATGTTGAGAAACAAGCAAATGAATTAAATGACCATTAGATTGCCAGAATCTAAGAAGATTAAAATTATAAACATTTCTAGCATATCATCAATACATGCATGCTAATTTATTTCTTTTGCGTTTATTATTTATGAATTTAATATTGATTAATCACATGAGTCTTCGATGGAGCATTATAGTTATATGCAATAATACACTCCTTTTTGTGCAAGCACAAATATATGCTACACTTTGTATGTCTTTAAAAAAAAATGTCTATTTAAAAAAAATCTCATAACCTTCATTTGATAATTGAAAGAAGAAACTTGTGTGGTTTTCAAAAGGTAGGGATCATCATTTAGGGTTCAAAGAACCATTAAAATTTTATATATGGTGATGAATGTTACAAAATTTTAATGTTGTTATATAAGTTTAACAAAGAATGTCTTCTCAGTTCATGCACATTGGAAGTAGGGATATTCTTGCTCCTTCTAGATCTTGACACATTTTTCTCCTTTAACTCCTACTTCGGATATCAAAAATTAATCAAACTAATGTTTATAGGTTTTGGAGCACATATGTGACAACCATTTTTGCTAATCACTCTTTTAAACAAATGGCCATGAATTGTAATTCATGTAAATAATATATGGAAATTATGTTCCAATGGTTTTCTTTGGTTAAATCACATCCTTAGCTTTTCTGGGTTATGTTAAACCATTGCAATTCAGAGGTGGTTTATAATTTACATGAATTCAATTGGTTTCAAAAAATTCCAATAAACCATGGTTTCAAGTAGTTTTCAATAATTTTCGTGGTTTCAAGTGGTTTTCTTTAGATGTTGTTGCATCTCATTTTTTAACTACATTGTATTGCTTTCAATGCTTATTTTATCTTAGTTTTATTGTTCATTCTCCATTCGTTTCTAGTTTTCAGTCATATTTTCTAATGCATATAATATGGAGCAAGTAATATGAGAAGTGAAATAATTTGAATTACCTATGTTTACATGGATTTCTTGAATTCCATTATCTTCTTGTTCTCTCAATGTATGGCATCTTTTTCTCATCCTTTCTCTATATTTATCTCATATTTCCTCAGTGGATGGCAATTTCTTTCCTTTTCTAGATCCAAATCTCCAATTTCGCATGTTTGTTGTGAATCCTTGTGTGATTTTCACGCTCTAATATTTCTCTATGAATGAATCTTTGCTATTTTTTTCTACAATTGAATTTAGACATTAATTTATTTGTTGACAACAGAGGCTCAATCAAGCCCTTAAGCTATATCGTCTACCATTAGTAGCACTAATAAAAGTTGGTACGAGAGCCGATGGTTAACCACATATATGACTCGATCAATGGTTACTTTAACACTCGATCAAGATATTTCAATTTTGAATTTAAGCACTCGATTGAGCATTTGAAGCACTCAATCAAGCTCCTGAAGTCCTACAAATTACAGTTTCAACACCCCTTTTGTAGATTTCTCTGCAAACCCATTTTGTACCCTAGCAAATTTAAGGCTAAATTTGTCCATAAGTGGCAGAGTTGATCATGTTGGATACATGAAAGAATCATCTATCTAATGGCATATGAATTTGACGCTTTCGAATTCATATGTTATTTTTCATCTAATTTCTTTTAAACATAACACTTGAATATTTTTGGGATAGTTTCAAAGGGGCTGAATAAAAAATCAATAACATAATTAAATATACACAAAGAAAAAGTTCAAAATATCACTATCATTGTTTACAAGTCCTCTTCAAAATAGTACTCTTGGTTTTTAAATTTATTTAAAGATTTGAATAAAATATTACATGAACACATGTGTCTCCAAAATGCAATTGAAATATTACTTCGCCAACTTTGAAAAATAATAAAAAATATAATTTTGCATAAAAAAATATTTTTTTAATATGAAAATCTTATTTCTCTCAATATAGATCATGCTCATATATATATATATATATATATATATATATATATATATATATATATATATATATATATATATATATATATATATATATATATATACGTATACGTATACGTATATATATACGTATACGTATACGTATACGTATATATATACGTATACGTATACGTATATATATATATATATATATATATATATATATATATATATATATATATATATATATATATATATATATATATATATATATATATATCTAGAGAGAGAGAGAGAGATATTAAATTACACATTTTAGATTAAGTTATGTTATGTGAACACATGCATACCTCTTAAGTTTTGCAAAAATTTGCAAGGACATATATTTCATTTAATGGAAAATTGAGAGATTATATGACACTAATTTTTTTTGTAAAAAGTATCATTAGGACAACAACATAATTCTCCACATATTGTCTTTTTATTCAGAACCAAAATTCACAATGCTTATATGAACTTTAAGGGTTGGAATTCGATAAAAGAGGAAAAACTTGAAATATCATCGCCACATTTGGCCCAAAAGTGTAACCCATCTTCATGCATTCACCCTGATGATTTTTTCCACATCTTAGACAAAATATTGATAAGGCTGCATTTTCTACTTTTTGATTATTATGTATTTTCAATGTATTTAATTTCTCACTAAGGGTTCCAAGAATATTTATTATAAAAATATCAAGTAAGTTACGAATTCATCTCTATTTACTCCACCATTCATTGATTTAGTTACCCTAAAGATGCTAGAATATTTGGGTTTATTACTATATTTGGACCTTCCTCTTGAAATATTTTTGCATAATTTACAAATATCTGCAAAAATTAGTTGAGATATATCTCCTTTTGCCATTAGATTCAAAATATCTATCAATTCATCTCTAATGCCTCTAAGTATATATATATATATATATATATATATATATATATATATATATAGAGAGAGAGAGAGAGAGAGAGAGAGAGAGAGAGAGAGAGAGATGTGGGACTCCCTACATTGGTGGGACTGGTCGCTTGATTAATCAAATGATTTGTGAGCATGCCACTAACATCAAGCATGGCAGGACCTACTCCTCTACTTTGGCACAACATGTAGATAAATATAAGCATCACATCTACATTGAGGATGCCCAAGTCATTGCTAGGGTTAGTCATTTCCATCATCATAAATTGAGGGAGGCCCTAGAAATTGAAAAAAGACCCAATAATTTGAATAGAGATGATCGTTGGTATATTAGTAGAAGTTGAGTCCCTGCCTTGTCCTCCTAGTTTTTTAGGTTTCTTTTTGGGATTTATTTTGTTTATTTGTTTATCTATGTAGGTATTGATGTCCTTTCTATAGTATTTGTTGTTGATTTATTCTTCATTAGAATTTATTTTCTTTACCCTTCCTGTTTTCTTAAGTATTTTATCATCCTATTCGTTCTTAACTCCTTTTAGCATTTTTTTTATTTTTTAATGGGCCTCAGCCCCATATTTTATTGTTGACCCTATTTTATTTATTAATTAATTTTCTTTGTGTGTGTGTGTGTCTATCTATCTATCTATATATATATATATATATATATATATATATATATATTATTTTTTTTAATTTTATTTTTCTTTTTACTTGTGTATATTTTTTTTTTTTTACATTAATTATTTTCAATTTAGTTTATTTTATTTCCGTTAATTATTTTTATCTATTAAATGATATTGTATCAATTAGGGTCTTGACTCCTTTTTATCATTTTTAAATTCCCTCCTTGTTTGGAGATTGACTTTGATTTTTTATTCTTGTTAGTTTTTCTTTTTTTTAATATTTGATTTTAATAAATTAATTTAAATATTATTTTTCAAAAACTAGCCATTTAATATAGCAATTACTTATTAATATTTGTTTTTAATAAATTAGTAAACTAATATCATAATTTAAATATTCTTTTTCAAAAACTAGTCATTTAATATAGTCGTTACTTAATAATATTTTTTTTAATATATTAGTAAATTAATATCATAATTTAAATATTATTGTTTAAATATAACCATTAATTGAAATTTTGGTCTCTACATTGCTCTCTATTTAAGCCTTTGCCACGGTTTGCCCCTTCATTTGGTCCTGATGATGAACCACACTTGTTGTTTCGAAACACGTTGGCCAAAAATTTCTCTTATGTGATTTCTATCGAAAGATTTTGCTTAATTCATTATGGATCACAGAACCCTGAATAAAATAAAATAAAATAAAACAAGATAATTAAAAAAAGAAAAAAAAATTATTCATATTATCCATTGGGTTGCTACAGCATACTATCTTTTTCCACATGGATTTTCTTACATTTTGTTGCAGATCTAAAGCATAGACACAACCATATTTTGTTGTTAGGGATATAAGTCACATATAACTTAAGTGTAGGGATTTTCTCTCACTTGCAGAAATAATTCACACTAACAGTGCAAAAGGAAACACTACAACTTGACAAACCTACAAAATGAATCAAATGTCTTTCTTATCAACAGATAGATGTACCATACTTAGTACCTTTAACTAGTTTCATGATTTACCTTGTTGCTTGAAATGATGATCATACAAACCTTGAAGGCTACTCGTAGAAGTAAATTCATTCGTGTTTTTAATTTTTGCAAACATCAAGAGAGATCGAAACTTGTTATTTGCAATGGATCTTCTAAGGTAATATTTCTCTAACCATTTGGATATTAGATCTTCGTATTCATAACAATCAATTTGAAAACCCTAATGCTCGTGAGAAAATGATTTTTCAATTAATACGTTTGAATCACAAATAGAATATTGTGAGGGGATTTTGATTTGATCTCATTCACAAGCCTTGTCAAGATGGTGAGAACTTGACATAACCATTAGCCCATGCTGAAATGCCTCAACCATCTGAAAAGTGTTTGAATAGTGAAATGATGAACCATGAAGATCACTAGGTTCAACAAGATCAATCAATGTAAGACAACTATCATCAGATATGCTAATGAGATAGTGATTGGTTGACAAATAGTTATTAGAACCAACATCATGATCATTTGGTGACTAAAATATCCTTGATTCTCCATTGGTTCCCTTTGTATCTCATTAGACATCATGCAAGTAATTAAAACAATCATTGACATCGCAAATTATGCAAACCAATTAAGATACCAGGTAGGTGAAATATTGGAAGCAAGGGCCAATCAAACTAGGTATTCATAACAACAAAAGAGTCTTAATTCACCAAAAGACTCAAGCATTTACCATCACTCAAGTAGAGATATTGTGAAAGAAATATGATTAGATACATGAAATGCACGAAAGTGACAAGAAGGTGGCTGATCTCATAAACGTTTGACAGGGAGCAATCTTCTGACTGAAAATGACTTTCTTCTTTATAATTAAAATGAAAGGCATTCAAGTTGCATATATATGTAAAACATATGCTCCCCAATCTTGAGTTAAATACAAGAGATTCACATGATGAAATATTAAAAAAAAAAAATCTTCCATCTTATCAAAAAATCCATCTTGAGGGTTTGTAGAATTGGATTGAAAATGTTGAAAGTCCTTCAAGAATGAGCTCACTTCTACTGGATAAATGTTAAGGAAATAATTATGTGTGAAATTCTGGATCCAACTTAGTTCAAAGATATCAACGGAATTGTGAGAACCTGATATAACTATCAGTGGGGAATGAAGTGCCTCGACTTCCTGACACATCTCTATTTTTTTTATGGTGGATCATCGAATTTGGGTGGCTTAGAAAATCAATAGGAAGATATGCACCACTGTCATCAGATGTATTAAAGAAAATAATTTTAAAGCCACTTGTTTGATCAGAATCAAGGTTTAACATATCAGAATCCTGATGGATGGAAAATTGAGATGCATTAGTATGAAAACTTCGTTGATCATTTAGAATTGTAACATCTTCCTCCTGACATATGGAATATTTGTGATTGTTCAGATCATGAATAATAGATTCAATATTTTCATTCTTTGATCATAATACCACATCATCATGTACCTGATTGTGACCATGACTAGCTGAATAAAGATATAAAGGATTTAGAGAGACAACTAGTGTAATAAAATTATCACGTGTCTGGGTACAATGAGTAGTGTGCTAAAGGTGAGGAAATATAAAAAGACCCAGGTGGAGAAACATTAGCTATAAAATCATATTGAACTTGTAAAAATAATGAATCAACATGCATGTTATGACCCATGAAATTATCTTCATCATCATAATGATCAAAGAAATGCATACCAATGCAACATTCTAATTGATCTTGATTTTATTCAATAGGGTATACCAAAGACTCAAAACCCTTAAAAGTTGTTTCTTCAGATTTGATATCTAAAGATGCATGTTTTGAATAAATTTCAAAATCATTCTGAATTAAAAGACAATCTCATTGCACAGATGAATATTGCAAACTATGAGAAGCAGATTCTACAATGATACCATATAAATCCAAGACCTCAAAAAAAGAAGGAAATATATAGTTTCATGTACTTGCATATCCATCACCACATGTGTTAATGGAAATAGGGATGTGATGGTGATGGTTGACCAAATTCTCAACTTGAATAAGGATTTGGAATCATTTGATAGGTTATTAAGATTGCAAGATCGTTGATCAACTAGAAATGCAAGATTATCATCCTAGAAGAGGGAAAAAAGATGAAACATGTATTCAACACTTTGTTTCTCTACCTATGAAATGAAACTACCTCATTCTTGATTGTTACTTGAAACCATAGGTTAACATCATTAAGAGTTGAAGTAGGTTGATCAAATGGATCGTGAAACAAAGAATCATGGGATGTAGATGATAGAGGTTGAAAGTCATCCCTTGAGGAAATTATGTTTTCAATTGGATCATAATAAATATTGGATTATGTACTTGAAAAACTAAGGGATCAACTTTTACTTCAGGCTCTATCTAATTTCTAAACCGTTCCAAGTCCTCCTTAATAGGATTTGAATCATGGGAATTGGGTGGAGGTTGAATGGATGGAACAACATTTCGATTTTCATATTCCCCAACTTTAACATTATCACCTAGAGGCACCAAAATTGGTACTAGAAAAGGAGGAGGACAAGGAACAACTAGAATAGTAGGTTCCTCCTCACAAATTTTGGGTGTCTCATGATCAACATAAGTTGAGAGACTAGCATCATCCAGGGGTTCATATTTAGAATATTTCAAGAGAAGAATCAATCTCTGGAAATTTTGACTGATAAACTGTGAATCAATCACTCCTTCAAGAAATTCATAGCAAAGGTGAAAAAAATGTTTACAAAAATCCTCTAGTGATTCACCATATTTCATTTTGAGTGTATCAATGCTATTACATACATCTTGATAATCATACCTATCAAAGGATTCATGAACCTCCTTGACACATTTATCAAATGAATGAATGGAAGTGGATGGTAAAGTTTGACACCACTTCTTAACTCGACCTTCAAGAGTGAGGGTGAACAATATACAAACAACATTTATTTCATCGATTTCATTAGATTTGCAAAAATCAAGAAAATATGATAAATGTTTGGCTATTAATGTACGACCCTCACCATAAAACCTGAATAGAGATAATTCATGAAACTACTCCGCGAATATGAAATGTTTACCAGGAGATATGTCAAAAAAACATTCTAGGATGATGATTTGGGAAATAGCCATTTAAGACGAGAGATTCAAAATAGAGTCAATGAGAAAATCTTGTCATCTGGCCCTCCTTCTAGCACCCACTATTGAGGGCATTGGAAATCCATCAACCAATGGTGTCTCCCCAATGTGAAGCCCCAATTAGACCTCACATCATTTGGAGTAGAAGCCCCAACCAAAAATATAGCAGTTTGCCATTGTCCTTAGGGATTTTCCTTGGCTAAAATTATTAACATAAGAGGTTATAAAATATTCTTTGAAACAGGCAAGTTGAAATTGTGAGGCATACAATTACAATGTATACAAGGTATTTTCATGGAAGGGAAATAGAGAGTTAGCATCTAGAGGAAAAGTAATAGTACAAAACTAAAAGAAACACACAATAGAATAAGAGGATTGTAAGTCAGTCTACAAAGTAGTTCACAAGCCAACCATGATCATAAAACTAGATACAACACACCTTCAACAAGATAAGTACCAATGCCATCGAAAAAGTTCAATTTCCTTAGTACATATGAACAAAACACATACCCAAAATGTATAAAGAATAGTGGACTACGATATCCACAATACATGCATGAAAATGTGTTGGCTCATTGAGCTTCATATCTTAAGTGGAAATGCCAAGATATGCAAGTCAATGTTGCCACACTAGCCCGAATAGTGGAACATTAAGTCACCACTTCCTTCTCGAAAGAAATATCTTCTCTCTTATGCCAATGCTAGAGAAGCCAAGGTGAAAGTTCAAGTCCCAAAATTCATTTTGTTTGAGTTATGAGGGTGTATTTATAACAAATGAGGTGACTCTTCACCTCCCTCATTACTCTTAATCTTCTATAGTGAATTTTTTAATTCTTACATGTTCTTGGAGATTCTATATGAATTTAGAACTCAATAGTACCTCTTCATATTCCATGTGGGACCCTTGGTCCTCCACATATTTTACATTTGCTCATTTTGGAGAATTACATAATTACATTCCACAAATGATGTGGCAAGACACTATGACACATGTGACTCTTGAGAATGATGACATAGAACTTCATGATGACGTGGCATTGTCAAGCTGCTCATTTTGTTTATTTCTTCGCATCTTCATGATGGATCTTGCATGTGCTTTGTATTCATCCTCTGAGGGGATGATTGATATGGAGTCTTCATGCAATCCTGATATTTGATCTTTTGTCATAAGCTAGTGTCTCTTCTTCTTCTTATTCAAAGATCAACTTTTATTTTGCAGCTGCGTAGGTGTTTTCTTAGCATGGGCTCCTTCTTCATTTCGTTCATCATCATATTATCATAATAAAATATAATAACTGCAAATGAAATACATGACTCATGACAAGATGAAATTAGTATGAAAATTCCTAGTCTAACATGCTTCATAAAAAATCACTTACTGAGCTGGAACTAGGAGACTGGCTCAGGGATTGCATATTTTCACAACTCAAGGGGTCAAGAGCAAGGACTGAGGCTTGAGACTGCATAGTGCACACCTCAAGAAAGCTACATCAGGATGACTGCATAGTTGAGGGGATCAAGGAGGCAATATTGTGCTTGAAGTTGCCCACCTTGCAATTCTAGAGAGAGAGGGGCCTAGGGATTATGCAGTTGCACAGTTCAATGAGTCAAGCTAGAGGTTAAGGCTTGAGACTATACAATGCATAGAAAAGGAATAAGTGGAGGTTGATCTGAGTAGTCTAGGAGCTCAATGAGCTAGGGTTGAGAAATAATATTTCATAGTGCACAGTTTTAGGATGTAGGAATTGTGCATTGCGCAGTTCCAAGAGGAAAGGGATGAGATTGAGGGCTGAAACTATGCAGTGCACAGTTCAAGAGGGTAGAGTGAAGGACTGTTTCTTGGGAAGGAAGTTTTCAGAATTTGGCTAAGTGCAGATTCAATGAGGTCAAAGTGAACAAGGAAAAAACTTCAACATGATCACACACTCATAAATAAAGACACAACAGTGATCGCTCATAACACATGAACAAGATAATCCCTTCTATGTGATAGCAATATGACAACTTCCTCCAAGTGTGACAATTAAGATACACTTTGCTACAAGATTTTTAACACTTGTGCGACAGTTCATAAAACTTTGGGAATGAGTATAAAATATGTCCATATGAAAAATAGGACTCATTGGCACCAAAGTTACCCCTTGAAATGAACCATAATTATGCTTATGCAATATGTGACACTACCCATGCCAAGACACAACATTTGCGACGATAAGAGAAAAGTGCAAACAACACTTGCAAAGTGCGAACAACATTAAAAGTGACACATGTTGAAGTGAGGGTAACATGAATATGACACTTACTAAGTGAAGGCAATCAAAAGTGACAATCGTAAACATGAAAGTGAAACTTGCGAAAGAAAATGTGTGGAAAAGTGACAAATGTAAAAACTCACCGAAATAGAAGTACAATCGCAACCAAAATTGGGATACTGTCAATTCAAAACACACACTCACTGTCATCATAGTCGAGTATTGCACAAGAACTATCTTGATGGACTGTGCTACACCTATTCAAGATTCTGTAAAATAATGTGTTCATGAACTTGTTACGGACTGAACATGTGTATGCAAGTGACTTTGACACTCAGAAACTGAGAATAAAACACTTAACATAACATTCATTGATCATTAAGTGAATAGATCCCTAGATCCTCAATAGGCTCCAAAATTTGTGTGTAGGAAAAAAATTGTGCATAAATATCATAACCAGCATTGTCATCATAGTAAGGCCTTTAACTGAGAAGCTCTTCTTATTTCAGAGCATAATGTTGGGAGGCTATATGTGAGACACCAGACTACCTCTAAAGGCACATACCCCATATGTATGTTCACTACCTATTTCCTTTTAGGATTATTCATGTCTTTGATTCCCAATCCTCAAATAATATCATTCCTCTTTGACCACTCTTGTCTCGGATATCTATCCAATCCTTAAAGAGTGTTAGTCCACAATAATACTTCCTATCTTGGATTTCCAATCCTCAAGGAGTATCAATCTCATATGCTTATCCAATTTTGACCCCATTCTCTGTCCATGGCCTTCACTAGACATATGATCATTTGTCCTAGCCTAGTGCATGGCACATGAAGAAGAGAATATAATGTCCATCATCACTCCCTCTCAACAACAGAGGATATTTCTTACTTCCTTTAAATTGGGAAGTCATAACTACAATATCTTTAATGTTTCTTCATTAATACATTAGCTACTATTTATCCATGTAGATCTTCAAATAGTTGAATGGCTCCTTTCCATTGCATCTCATCATATTGAGATTTTGTAATGGAGCCAAAATTTCTTCAATCTATGACAAGTTTTAGGCCATTTATCATTTCATGTCACTTTATTCTAGTCATTATTAAAAAAGGTATTAAATTGATCCAATTAGAGTGGAGCTAATCATAGCTCCCTTTAACCATGAAAGTGATCTTCATTGTTATTGAAGCATAAACATTAGGTCATCTTTTTGTACTGCTACCTTTCAATTCCAAGAGTATGTAAACATCATGAACATATAATCCATAAAGTATTATCCAAACCATTCACTCAATCCGTGTATTCTTTGAATTGAGTTCAAAAGAAAGAGTTGAACTTGCCTCAACTACTATTATGCATTTCTGCAACAATTTTCTTGGTAGAAAAACCATATACTGACCAGATAACCAATACCAAAATATCAATATCATAATTACTTCAACATGATGGCCTTTTATCAAGATATCAAAATTTTCTTTTCTTTCTTTAAAACCAATATCCTTCCATATGGTTTATCTCCATATTGTAAAGGAGTCCTTCTCCATTATATCAATCATCAATCAGTGTGTTTAGGGAATGAACCAATCATATATCTTCAATATCTCCATCAGATTATTTTTTGTCATGACCAACCTTCGTCTTGAACTTGTAATTTCTTACTTCCTTTAAGAGATTACATCATATGCATAGTTTCCTTCCATCCTTTTCACATGTTTTTGCAATATGTCTTTTTAGGTAGCCAAGCCTATCCTGAGTAGATAATTAGAGTTATCAAATTATAATATCCTCTAGTGAGAGTGTCGTGCCAAATTATTCTAATTACTCCCTCAAAAGTCAACATTACTTTGCATGATTTATCTTCACATTGCAACAAGGTTATTCTTCATCTCTTAATCATCAATGAACTAATTTTATAGAAGCTTCAACTTCATGTCCATTGGTGTCCTTACAGGTCCCTCTTTCCATCATGCTCATCATTTTCAAGGAGTCATCATCAAGAAAAAGTGCTACTTTGCTTTATTCTTCCATCCTTCTCATATTGTTTCCATAATTTGATAGACTTCATTATATTCCTACAATTCTCAGCAACAAGTACAACCAAGCAAAATATACAAGGAAAAGATAATGATGTCAAATTTTCCAATCTAGAGTTTCCATGGTTTCTCTGAAGGTGTACTTCTATGGTTCTATTTACAAGCCTTATATTTCTTGATGTAAACCTTATTGGAGTTTTAGCAGAAACATCAATCCTAGGGTTTTGACTTCTAATCCATAGGTTTCATTTTTACTTCAACCCTTGCTAAGTTTTTACGTGCACACCCTAGATTATCCTTTCAAAATTCATATCTTCAAACCCTAGATGTTATATTTCAAGTGCTAGGGTTTATTTGCAGGGAACAACCAAATAGAGTTAGGGTTTTTTCTCCTAACGCTAATTCAATCTAAAATATGGTTTAGAAACCATAATTACCAAGATTCTTCAAGACTTCTTAATGTATAAGTATTTTAAACCCTAAAAACTTCATGGTTATCAAGACCTACAAGGAACTGCAAAACCCTAGAGACCATTTATATATATATATATATATATATATATAAACAGACTCTTTGAAATGATAACAAAACACATATAAATAATACACACATATTTTAGATTTACTTTACCTCTTATTTTTGCAAAGGTCTGACCCTAAACAACTTTCTTCAAGTCAACTTCATTGACATCATCCTTTCTTAAACCAGGTCATCATACTACTTAAAGATGATCCAACCTAGTGTCGTTGTCATTGTCTTATGAAGACCATTTGGTTACTATTACAATCATTTTATTAATATTATGTAGATCACTATTATTTTATGATAGCCTCAGTGCTTTCACTTTGAGCCATAACAAGGTAGCAAAATTTTTGCCAACTTTATGATGATCACTCTCCATGACCATAGCCATAGTATTTTTAGAGTTATTCTCCATTCATTATGGGGTGAGTCCCAAAAACATAATTCTTTAGAATTAAGATAGACTACCTCAAAGGAGAGTGAGTGTATAAACTTTGATACTATGGGAGTAATAATGCTGAGATAAAGCCCCAAGGGTTAGCTTAGTTGCTCGAGTTCTCATTGTTAAGTACCTCGCTAGTTGGGAGGTCATGGGGTCAAATCTCCTCGATGTCCTTGGGGTTAGACCTTGCTTGTTTGACCGATAAGTAGATCCCTTTAGGTTGATCTTCCTGGATTTTTCCTGTTGTTGTAGCAGCCACCTAATATTTGTGAACCACCCTTAAAAAAAAAGCGTTGAGATATCACTACATATTATATAGAATCAAACCATTCAAGTGAGATCCATATATTATGGTGCAAGAAATGCATGAGAATCCACCACGGATAATTCCTACCATGCGAGCCTCATATCAAATTAATGTTATTGTTAAAGTAATTGTGAGTGGCCTCAAATGTAAGTCACAAACAGTGAACCACAAAATTTGACGAGTCATGGCATCCATAGTTTTTTATACTTTGTTATAGAGACATTGCAATTACACAGTGAAATATAGATACTCAAGTGATGCCAATTGATCTGAATAGAAAATGGCATCCACCCATGGTA
The DNA here is from genome assembly GCA_031772625.1 of Pinus tabuliformis. Classification (NCBI taxonomy): domain Eukaryota; kingdom Viridiplantae; phylum Streptophyta; class Pinopsida; order Pinales; family Pinaceae; genus Pinus; species Pinus tabuliformis. Next base: position 310,914,680 of record CM062820.1, on the reverse strand, counting down.
TTCATCCACCCATAGTATTCATCCACCCATGGAATTTTACCGATAGTATTGTAAGTGGCATCCACCCATGGCATTCACCCACCCATGGTATTTATCCACCAATGAAATTTACCCATGATATTGTAAGTGGCTTCCACCCTTGGTATTCATTCACCCATGGTATTGTAAGTGGTATCCACCCTTGGTATTCATTCACCCATGGTATTGTAAGTGGCATCCACCCTTGGTATTCATCCTCCCATAGTATTTATCCACTCATGAAATTTACCCATGGTATTATAAGTGATATTCACCCATGGTATTCATTCACCCATGGTATTTACCCACCCATGGAATTTACATGTGGTATTGTAACCAAAAAAGGCTATAAGTAACAAGTCGCATTTTGTAAAAGAACAAATTGTCCACCAAAATGTAGCTTTTACAGATATTCTCTATTTTAATAAAAAAAACGTGGTTTTGTTTACTGGTTGTTCTCCAATTTTCTCATGGCATTTCAAATTTTCAGATCTTGGGGGCCTCCTCCCAAGATCCGGATCAGTGGTATCAGAGCCAAATTTCAGTTTCAAATTTTTGTAGCAATATTCAACAAACTTCATGCATGTGCTACGACCTCCACAATGGGAAGAATTTTTTTTATCTTTTTGCAAGATTTTTTTGGGCGGTGATTTTTAGATCAGATTTGAAACTTTTGGTACAAAATTTATGAAAACAAATTTCAGATCTGGATTCCTTGTGAAAAACTACCCAAAATCCTAAAAAACACGACTGAGTCGGAGTTCGGATGAGGGAGATATTGTTGATTTAAAATGAGTTATTTTTAGAACTTTTGTGATGGTGGGTCAGTTACAACGCAAATCTGAGTTTCCATAGTGTCTAGATAGGGATTTCAATAACATGGGAAGATGCATAATGATCATTCTATTTCGAAAAAACATGTTATAATAAATATTCTAAGTTATATTGACTGAGTTATGCCCATTTTAAATCTGGGGCAACATTCAAAGCGGGTTCCCTTTGGAGACGTGTCCTCCCACCCCGCTTTAGTAGGCACCTTCTTCACATTCATCAGTATTATGGTTATGGGTCAACTGCACCAAAATTCTTGTCATCAAAGTCCATTTGCTATGCCACAAACTATTAGTATCACAGTTGGTCACAAGCATAGGGTATCTCTACCCTCGAATCTTTGTTTTTCATGAGTATGGGTCATCCCCAAACCCAAACTTCGTTGAAGTCCATTTTCTAGGTTGCACATTGTTAGTATCACAGTTGGTCACAAGCATTGCAAGGTATCTCTATCCTCATATCTTTCTTTGTCATGGTTATGGGTCATCCACAAACCCACACCTCATCGAACTCCATTTGTTAGGCTGCATGTTGTTAGTATCACAATTGGTCACAAGAATTACAAGGTACCTCTATCCTCAGATCTTCATTCATCATGATCATGCGTTAACCACACAAAACCCTTCTCTTTAGTGGCTCTTCATATTCAACAAAGGCTTCTTAGGAGGGAACTTCACATAATGGGGACCATTTCTTCTTAAGGAGGGAGGAATGATCTGAATGGAAAATGGTATCCACCCATGGTATTCATCCACCCATAGTATTCATCCACCCATGGAATTTACCCATGGTATTGTAAGTGGCATCCACCCATGGTATTTATCCACCCATGGAATTTACCCATGATATTGTAAGTGGCATCCACCCATGGTATTGTAAGTGGCATCTGCCCTTAGTATTCATCATCCTATGGTATTTATCCACTCATGGAATTTACCCATGGTATTGTAGGTGAAATCCACCCATGGTATTCATTCACCCATGGTATTTACCCACCCATGGAATTTACTTGTGGTATTGTAACCAAAAAAGGCTATAAGTAACAAGTGGCATTTTTTAAAAGGACATATTGTCCAACACAATGTAGCTTTTACAATTATTCTATGTTTTAATAAATAAATAAAAATTGTGGTTTTGTTTACTGAGTGTTCTCCACTTTTCTCCTGGCATTTCAAATTTTCAGACCTTACTAGCCTCCCCCCTTCAACATCCATTTCAATTTTTTAGATCTTGGAGGCCTCCTCCCAAGATCTAGATCACCAATACATGATGTATCATGCCATAATGAGTGTGAGATTTTCACTTCAAGATAGTCACTATAACAGATTATTAAAGAAAACCTTGAGCTATTGTTAGTGAGATGACATTGTGTGCCATACGATCTTGAGCCACTGAAATCCTAGAACTGGTCTAGTGAGCCGCATAACTATAAAATGTTATATTAAGTCACTTCGTGGAACTAAAAATATCTTGAAAACTTCATTCTTGGCTACAAACAAAAATTTCCAAAGATCGATCATTGATCTGCTAATCCATTCATATTTACACAAATAGGATTCCAATGTTCATAATGAAATATGTGATGTCGCTTAGATTGGTCAACATAGAATAGTCTTTTCATATTTTAAGGGTTATCAACTCAGATAAAAAAGAATTTAGAATACTCGGATTATAGGAGGTTGTAAACATCACATAGGTTAGGTTTTCATCACTTTATCAATAGAGAAATGAATTGCAAAGATTATATGGGCTTCATATTAACATAGATTAGGAGACTCCGCATATTATTCTTTACATCAACAATTTCATCCAATGCTTTAAGAAATTTATTTATTCTATCAAGCCACAGAGATAGGAAGTTGTTCAATTCTCTGAGATAGAAACTTCAACAATTAATCAACTTTATCCAACAAAAATCATAGGTAGAGATTCGAAGACCTTTAGGGATACAATAGACTTCGAAACCTTGATTCAAATTCCAAAAAAAGTGATCTTCAAGCTTCTAACTTCAAATATTAGCAATGTTCCCTTGTTGGAAAATCGGTAGGATTTATGATTATATCAGAATTTCCTTTCTTTGATAACTTTTTATGAAATATATTGGCTTATTATTCATTTAATTATATTTGTATTCATCCAAAAATTATCAACATGTAAGCATGAATATCATAGAGAACACAAGATATATGCTCCAATCCAGGGAAAACCCCTCCAAGGTGAAAACCCAGAAAATATCATCTTATAGAATCAGATCAAAGTGAGATATCTAAGACCCATAACCAGCCCTCTAGATGCCAAGTTAAACCTTCCTTTTTCTACACAAAAAATCCATCATCAAGAGATAAGAAACAAGATATGTATCAAGGTAGAACTTCCACAAAATTTAATCTCAAGAAGAAACTTCTTCTCTCATCCTTCAACCCTCTTCATCATCTCTATCCTTTTTGCGATATTTTAGACCAAATCCATCTAAGTTTGTGAACTGTCCAAATCAACTCCAACTTCCCTTTGTTATATTATCCAAAGGGGGGAGGGGGGTGAATAGACATGTCCTTTTGCATAGGGCTGACTTGGTATCTAGAGGGTTTCTGACCCAAAAATATATGTTAAAAATTTCATTTTTTTTTTCTCTTACAATAGGTCCAAATAGGACTTTGACTCTTTGAATCAAAAAATTTAGAAGCATGAAGAACATGCTTGTCTAAAAAAATAATAATAAATTTTCTTTTTCTTTTCTTTTTGCTTTTTACATAAAATACATAATGGTACAAATTATGAAGTCCAAACTTAGATACTTTCTCCAACATGGAAGTGGTGAAAATTTGGGGTAGATTGGTAAAAGTGCCAAATTAGTTGATTTGGACAAAGGAAACATCTATAAATAAAAAATACCAAGAGTGTCATTGTGATACAAGAGGTGCACAATAGCGAGTATAAGCACATAATAAGTTGTAATGGAAATTAATGCAAGATCTATGGACACATCACATGGATAAGTAAAAAATTATTTGATTGGGATAAGTGAGCACCCTAACAAAGAGATATGAGCTTCGGAGAGGGATTTATGTAGTAAAACGACTAGTGAAAATTTGATTCTAATGAGATAGCTACAAATAAATAAAGAAGAGAAGAGTGGAACAAAGATGATCATATTTAAGATTAGAGGTTAGTGGGAGTTGGTGGCTTCAGCAAGTTAGTGCCTACAAATCTGAGGAGATTGGTGTCTCTTATAGGCTGGTTCCTTCAAACTAATGAGGATTGGTGTCTCCAATAGGTTGGTTCCTACAAATATAAGTGGATTTGTGTCTCCTCAAGGTTGGTGCCTACAAATATTATAACTATAGGATAGTTCCTACAAAGATTGTAATAATAGGTGGGTTCCTACAATAAAAAACTAATTAAAAAAATTTGTGGTTTTCTCCCATAAGGATTTCCACATATATACTATTTTCTATGATTTGATCTTGTGATTAATGTTTTATGATGTTTGAATAGTTATAAATAAGTCAAAAATTATATTATATTGATTCATCCCCCTCTCTTAGTATAAATGTGAATACAACAATTGGTATAGATAAAGTTCATTTGGAAGTAATCTAACCACTAGAAGATAGATATCAGAGGGACAAAATGGCTAATCAAAGTAGCACTTTCTCAAACAAAGACTCACTCTTTTATTACACAAACTATGCCTTGTGGAAGATCAGGATGAGGGGATATCTAATGTCACTTGGTGTTAATATTTGGCTATCTATGATGGATGCTTATCAAGTACCAACAACTCCCCCAACATATACAAATGGTAAAAGGTATTTTGTAAATGATACAAGAGCTATGAATGTCATTTTATGTGTTCTTGTAGAATCTAAATTTGTCAAAGTTAATGTAGTGTAGATCTACAAAAAAAAATTGGAACAAGATTCAAAGAGGCTATGAAGGGGATGAAAATGTAAAGATAGAAAAGATTCAAAATCATATAATGCAATTTCAGAGTTAAAGATGAATAAAGAAGCAAATATTTCTAGCTTCTTCCTTTATGTAGATAAAGTTGTGAATTATTTAGAAGACTTGATGAAAATAATGATGAATCAATAGTTAAGTAAAATTAGTGAAAAAAACATGATGAGGGATTCTTGGAGCTCTGCAACCCTAATGACCCTACGGCCATGAGGTAGGCAGTGTGGAATACCTCAAAAACAGTCAAAGAAGCACGAAACGAAGTGAACAGGCAACTCAGAAATGGCAAAGGAGACTAGGAGGGGAGATATCCCCTCCTATAGGGACACGACAGTGGGACAAGGAACAAGCAACAGCAAAGTGGAGGCTAAACAAAGGACACCTGGACCAATCCTGGGATCATGCTGGCAAGCAAGAAGCAAAGGAAGATGTTTGCCCCGCGCAGTGGAGAAACTGAGGTTTGTCATTCCAATGAACAAACTGGAAAGGTATAGAAGCTATATGAAAGACCATGCATTGATCTGCAAGTTCATCGGAGTCTGGCCCTCAGAAAAAGAACTGACAAGATGGATCCAGCAGAAATGGCAGCCACGCGGCCACATTGAACTGAAGCTAGGTGCACGCGGATTCTTTATGGTAATATTCTCAAACCTCCAAGACAAAGAGAAATTTTTTGAAAGCAGACCATATTTCCATAACAATTCAGGTTTATTTATGAGGTATTGGGAGGAATGCTACAACTCAGACAAAGAAAAATTCCTACCAGCACCTGTATGGGTTAGACTGTTTGGACTACCTATGGATTTCTAGGACCCAGAGATACTTGAAGGAATAGGGAACACCATAGGCAGTTTTGTAAAGATAGCGGATTCAACTAAAAGAGGAAGATATACCTCGTATGCAAGAATATATGTTTACATGAACATTGCAAACCCTATACTAGGTGCAGTTGAACTAGAATATCATGAGGAGGTCTGGCAGCAGGCATTGGACTACGAACATATACCTTTTATATGAAGAAAATGTCATGAATATGGACACCCTTTCAAGGAATTCCCCTTAAATGCAAAGGAAGAGGAGAGAAAGACCAAGAAACAGAGGAAAACCACTAAAGACAATGAGGGGTTTTAAGAACTAAAAATCAAGAAATCTACCTACCAAATAAATCCATAAGGATGGCAGGAAACAACAATAAACCAAAAGTAAACAGACAAATAGGTATGAAATACTGCAAACAAAAGAAGGGGAGGAAGAAACCCGAAAGATGGACTACCAAGAAGAGATAGATCAGGAAGGCGCGGGGGAAAATCAGGACGCCAACAACAATAAGCAGAAAGCTCAAGAAGAAACAGAAGTAAAGAGGAAACAAGAAAAGGAGGTAAACCAGGAGTATGAAGTAATGGAAGTAGACATAAATAAAGGGGATTACCCAGCCACAAAAGAGGAAATTCTAAGAAATTTACTGGATAAGTGGAAAAACCTGGAACACAAAATGACAATAGCCATGGACATCAAAGCAAAGGGAAAGGGGGGAAGAAATGAGGATGGAAGAACCTACAAGAATCCATTCAAGTAATAGGATAAATTTTAGTCAACACAAGAAGAGTAGTGCCACTTTCAATGGTCTTCCATCAAACAACCCAATCGTCTCAATGATTATTACATCATCGAATATAAGAGGGCTTAACAGCAACGGTAAGAAAAGGTATCTGGCTGAGAGGATCAAAAAAGAAAAACCTCAAATCATGTTGCTTCAAGAAACAAAAATAACAAGAGCAAAAATAGAGGAAATTCCTAAAAAAATCAAGCCTTATTATGAAAGCATGACAGTAAATGCAAAAGGTAGTGCAAGGGGTATAACAATACTATGGAATCCAGCAGAAGCAATGGTTGACCTATGGATAGGAATGAGAAGTATTCTATCAGGGAGATTCAGAATGGTAGGACATAAAGATTGGTTCCTTGTATCAACAGTGTATGGGCCTCACATACAGCTTGAGAGAGAGGCCTTCCTAACATAGTTGCTTCGAATGGGCAATGTGCACACAGAAAAACTATGGGTGATAGCAGGAGATTTTAACATGATCACAACCACAACAGAAAAGAAAGCAGGACTGCAATGGGAGGATGCAGATATGGTGAGATTTAGGGAAACCCAGACAACCCTCCAATTGATTGATATAAATACTATCAATGGAAAATACACACGGAATAATAGAAGAGGAGGTAGCAAGCAGATATCCTCCAGATTGGACAGGTTCTTAGCAACAAAACATTTCCTTGGGAAAGATATCTTCTACGAATCAATGATCTTACCATGCCAAGGATCAGATCACTGGCCAATAAAACTTGAAATTTCCATGAACAATCAAAACCAGCACAAACCTTTCAGATTTAAAACCTTCCGGCTAAGAGATCCAACACTCATAGAAAAGATGGAAACCTGGTGGCAGAATAGTGAAGTAGAAATTCAAGGTAAGAATAAGATGCACACACTCCAATTGAGACTCAAGGAGCTGAAAAGAAAACTTAAGACTTGGAACAAAGAAGAATTCGGCAACATCCATAAAGACAAGGAACAACTCCAAATAGCAATGAAAAGGATACAACAAAAAATAATAGAAGAAGGAAGAACAGAGGAGCTTGTGCAGGAAGAAGGAGAGGTGATAATTAGACTGGAGGAAAGAAGAAAGCAGGAGGAAATCCTATGGCAACAAAATTCAAGAGTTCAGTGGTTAAAAGAGGGAGAATGGAATACAAAATTCTTCCATCGAGCGATGCAGCAACACAGGCAGCAGAACCAAATTTTCTCCCTCAAAAATAAACAAGGTAACAGGGTAATCCAGAAAGAGGAAATGGAAAATTTCCTAATCCAACATTTCAAGGGCATACTGACAGAGCCGCAAAGTAACAGATATGAGGAGATAGCAAAGATAAGACAATACATCCCAAAAAAGGTAAACAAGAATCAAAACCTGGCTCTTCTAAGGGTAATTACTGAGAATGAGGTCGAGGAAGTAGTCAAGTCAATGGCTAAAAACAAAGCCCCTGGCCTGGATGGTTTTACAGCAAAATTCTTTCAAGCAACTTGGAGTTTCATGAAAAAAGATATTGTTAACGCAGTAGAAGAATCAAGAAGCCATAAAAGAATGCACCCCACATGGAATGCTACCTTTCTGGCATTAATACCAAAAGTAGATTAGGCTGAAGAACCCCATAGCTTCAGACCAATAGCTCTTTGCAATGTAATCTATAAAATTCTAGCCACCATAATGGTAAAAAGATTACAACCTCTACTCCCAGAATTGATAGCAAAAGAACAAACAGGGATTGTGAAAGGGAGACAGATTATGGATGGGATTGTAGTTGTGCAAGAGGTGATCCACTCCTTAAACAAGACGAGAAATAAAGGAATGATGGTTAAACTTGACTTAGCAAAGGCCTATGATAAACTCAGCTGACAATATCTACAAGAAATCCTACAAGCCTACAGATTTGACAATAGATGGATAGCATGGATAATTTCCATGATATCCACACCAAGTATGTCAATCGTGCTTAACGGGACCCTTACTGACACCTTTAAGCCATCCCGCGGCCTAAGACAGGGAGACCCTCTCTCACTGTTCCTGTTCATTTTAGAAGCAGATGGATTAGGTCATTTAATCAATGCCAGAGTAAGCAGAGGAGAGTTCAAAGGGCTAAGATTATGGGGGGATGACTTAACTATTACACATCAGCAATTTGTGGATGATGTAATGATGTATAGCCAAGCAAACCTCAAGGAAGCCAAAAAGCTAGGGGAGATCCTATCAGAATTTACAAAAGCTTCAGGAACAGAGGTGAATAAAGAAAAAACTGAAATCTTCTTCTTCAACATGCCAAGAGTGAGCCAAGCCTTCCTGGCAAGAAAAATGGGGTTCAAAATTGGGCAGTTTCCAACAAAATACTTAGGAGTACAACTGAGTGATCAGCAGTACAGAGTAGCGAATTGGCAAGGTTTGATAAGGAAAATTCAAAAAAGAATGGACAATTGGACATTCAGAACGCTCAATACACCGAGCCGCCTCATACTCCTGAAATCAGTCCTTCAAGCTATGCCAGTCTATCAGATGGCTAGTCAAGCGATCCCTAAGACCATATGCCAAAAAATGGTGCAAATCTTCAAAAAATTTCTATGGCAAGGGGCAAACAAATCAAAAAAATGGGCTCTACTTTCATGGACATGGTTAAGCAGGTCTATCTCAGAGGGAGGTCTAGGACTAAGAGACCCTTATGTTTTAAACCAAGTCATGGGGGCAAAATTATGGTGGAGATGGATTCAAGGAGGGAATGACCTATGGAAAATGCTATGGGAACACAAATATGAGATAGCAAGGAATCTGGAAGGTAAACTCCAAACCCTATCAGAAAGGAAAGGCTCAACAATTTGGAACCTAGAAAGTATGAACAGAGCCCTGATAAGAGACAACAGCTTCTGGGAAATTCAGGAGGGAGACAAAGCAGATTTTTGGTAGGAAGAGTGGCAACAAAGAGGAACCCTGATTCAAGAACCCCAGCTACACGAAATCCAACAGTACACAACCCAAATAGTGGAAGATGTTGTAAGAAACTATTGGGTAGTTGAACAAAATAGTTATTGGAGAAAATGGAAGATGAAGAGTGACTGGCCCGAAGCCCCAAAAACTAATCAATGGACAACCTATCAAAAAGAATTAGCAACCAAGAAAATAGAAATTAAAAAAGGACCAGATATAATAAGATGGGGAAAATGCATAAAAGGCATGTTCACAATCTCAGAAGGCTACCATATGAAAATAGGAGGAGCTGGAAACGTAGACATAAAAAAATGGAAAAGAATTTGGCAATTAAAAACCTGGCCAAAAGTGGCATTTTTTACCTGGACAGTGCTACATGGGCGAGCCTTGAATTGGGATAAATTAAGAAGGAAAGGGACGCATGGGCCTTCATGATGTGCGTTATGCCAAAATTAATAAGAAACCATGGAGCACGTCATAAATTCCTGCAGTGTAAGTAATAACCTGTGGCAAAATCACCAACAACTTTTTGAGATTACAAAAAGAAATTTAGGGAGCATCAAAATAACAATAGAGCAGTGGAGTAGCAAGCCATACCACAACACAATCCTAAAACATGCTTGGAACCTATCAATCAGGTTTCTCTTGTGGAACCATTGGAAAGCACGAAACAGGGTAATATTTAGCGAAGAAAAAAAAGACAAAGGGGAAATCTGGAAAAAAAATCATGAAAAACATAAGAGAAACAATCATCCTGCGAAACTGGAAAGAGGAAGACTGGAAGACAGAAGGAACGTAAACTAGCATCATGAACCGACTGGAAATCAAAGTAAAAAACTCAAGCAGCATAGGGAAGGAACATGATGCAAGCAAGGCAAGAGCCAAAGAAAGATATAGGAACCCTCCACAAGGATTCATAAGACTAAAATTTGATGGGGCAGCCAAAGGCAACCCAAGGGAGGTGGGTATTGGACGGATATTCAGAAATGAGGAAGGAAAGATCAAATGGGCATATGTAATGGACTGTGGCATTGCCACAAACAATGAAGCAGAATACCACACACTAAACAGGGGACTGGAGATAGCGATACGAGAAGGGTACCATAGACTATAGATAGAAGGTGATTCCATGCTGGTCACAGAAACCATAAAGCAACTACAGCAGGGAACACCAGCGGAAAAACTAAGCAAAAGCTGAAGGATGGCATGGGTAATAACAGATGTTAAAAAGAAACTTTAGCAGCTGGCATACACCATCTTGTCCCATGTGAAAAGGAAATGAAATGCCCTAGCGGACCTCCTTGCGAACTATGGATGCCGAAATAGAGAGCAACAGTTAGACATGGGAGAAGAAGAGTTTAGCCAGAATGAGGAAATGAACCAAATGATGCAAGTAGTCGAAGCAGATAGGCGACATCTAGAGAATTCGGGTGACACTGATGGGAGGGCAGAAGGACGAGGGAAGGTGTAGGCAGGTCAGCATAGATCACCCATGGAACAACAAAGGATGGAAGAAAGGACATAGAGGAATTGGATGACCAAAGAGGGAAGAGAAAGGATTGACTCGAGAAGCACGGGGGCAAAAATGGAAAGGGGTGGGAAAAGGGAGAACAGGACAACAAGACGGAGAAGGGAGAGCAAGGGGAAGCCATATGGCAATGCGAAGTCATCAAATGGACAGCAAGAGTAGCTGGGAGAAGAAAAACATTAATGAAGCATAGAGGACAAGACATTTGGGTAACATCCCAAGGAAAGTGGGACAGAAAGCGAGCCAAGGATGGACAGAAATGGGGACAGCTGCAGGGAATGTTAAGACAGGGGAATATTAAAAGAGTAGAGTCTAAGGGAAACCATGCACTTTGCATGTGGGTGCGAAAGAAGGAAGGTGGCGAGCGAGAACACATAGACTGCAAACGACAACTGCAGAAGATAGAACAGCACAACCAGGTTGACGAGTATGTTAAATTTCCTTCCCCATCCTTGGAAAAACGATCTATGATGAAGTATAGAGTAGGCATGAAGGTAGATAGGGATGATCTTCATCATCTCAGATTCAATTATAGAGTTAGGGTAGTTTGGGATAGGGAAGAACCCCTGGAATCCATGGCTGGGAAGGGTGGGTATAAAAGCAAGGAGAAGAGAAGAAAGGAAATGAAGGACCCATCCACCCATGTCCCTTGTAATAGATTTGAAGCCCCAAGCATCTCAAACCCTGAGCCTCCACCTACTGAGGTGCACCCAGTCAGGAGGGAAAGGAAAACCCAGAAAAAACAAGAGCAGAACCAGGAGCATCTCATAGGGAAAAGAGAAACTGAAGAAAATCGAGAGGGTGACTCTAGACCAGAGGAATCCAAACTGGGGATAGGGATAGGCAAGCCTAGGAGAGATAGGAGTGGCCTTGAAAGAAACGCAGATCACTCGTCCCAGAAAAAGTATGCTAACTCTCATACTGATGAACTTATTTAAATTTTAGAGTGGATACAACGTTGATCGATGGTCACCTGGTTTCCTTCGGCTAGGTGACTAATCGAAGGTTTTGAATGTAAATTTTTGAAAAAATTAAATACAAAAAGTACTACCATGTTTAAAAAAAAATGATGAATCAATAGTTATTCAAGAGGTGCCCAAATCTCTTCCCATGAGATTTAATCCAATGTTTTCAGCTATTGAAGAAATTAAAAATATTTAAAAGCTAAATATCGGATGAACTACATGAAATCCTTACTGCATATGAAATGAGAACATGAAGAGAAAAATCAAGGTTAAATAAAGCAATCTCCAAATAATCAAAGAAAGGAACCTTCAAATCATCAAAGAAAGGAAAATGACATCAAACCCATGATGATTCCAACCTTGAATCAAATGAAGAGAAAGCTCAATTTGTATGAAATCTAAACAGAGGATGTGGAAAATAAAAAGGTAAGATTCCATTCAAATTATTTAATTGTGGTAAAATATGTCATTTTCACCCGAAATGTGCATATGAAAACTAGATGATAGTGATGATTAAAGAGAGCATAAAACGAAAGGTAAATTACACAAAAATAAGAAGGGGAGGTATCTAAAGAATAAAATATTATATTTGAATGACATAATAGCTCATTAGAAGAGGCGAATGAATATGCATCTGATGATGACCAAGAAGAATTCCACTCATTGCCTTGGAGAATCATAATATTGATGAAGAAAAGATTTCAGAGGAAGAATATGATGATGGAGAGGTAGATGTTTAGGGAGAACCCATTGATGCCATATAAGAAATAGAAATTCTCAAAAAAAATATTAAAAAGAAGAGGGATCTATTATAAAAATTTGAGAAGAAAGATCATGATTCTGATGAAGCAAAAATCATCCTCCTAAAGACAAAAATAGAAGAGGTTAACAAAATAGAAGATATATTTATAAGTTTTATAAACAAAAGGAATGAAAATATGAGAAGCTATAAATCAAAGTTGTATCCCTAAGAAAGTATCTAGTGTAGGAAAATGATTATTTGATCTCAACTAAAAAATTTCAAAAAGGATTGAAACATTAGATAAATTTCTCAATTGTTAGATGTATCCCTCTATTAAAATAGGTCTTGGCTATAAAGAATAGCATGAGACAGTCAAAGGAGAGTCAATCTTATGGACACCAAAAAAGGAAGAACCAAAATTCTATGCTAATGTTCTAAAAGGATATAGTAGAAATGCAAGATGAGTTAGATATGAATCCAATGATCAGCAAAGACATTACCCTATCAACAGTATAAGTAGCATAAAAAAGGAACTAAGGACTTGGTAGAAATTTGAGTTTCCTCAGAAAGGTAGTGAGAATGGGTTCAAAATAACTATTCCCCAAAGAAGGCTATTCTCATCCAAGTATAAATATTTCTTCTATGGTTATTGCTTCTCATGTAACAATTTGTGTCATAAAGTTATAAATTGTATATCCTATGTAAAGAATGACTATGTTAGAAATAGTAGTAGGGCATTTTATAAAACCTCAATGAATGGGTATGTAAGCAATAGATCTAAAACTCCTTATGAAAGTGGCGTTAAAAGTTACAAAACGTTTTCTCCCTTATTGGGCCATTTTGAATGTTGTAAATGAAATAACTATGGACAAAAAGTAAGTGAGTATAGAAGCAATTCAATAAATCCTCCCAAGGAAAACATGCAAGAAGAATTCACAAAGATTTTGAAAAAGAAGAAAGAAAGATAGGAACGTGTGGAATAGCATAATATTCTTAGAACCAAGGGATTCAATTGTACATTGATAATGGATGCCTAAATCATATGACAAGATATAAGAGAAAAGTTATATCTCTAAAGGAAGACAAAGGAGGAAGTCTCACTTTGGGAAACAATGCACCACCAAAATAATGGGAAAAGGGAAAATTATGTTAGATAATGGGAAAGCTAAAGCTCAATTTTGTTTTCTTGGTGATGGTATGAAACATAATCTCTTAAGTGTTAGCCAAACATGTGGTCAAGGATATGATGTCACATTTCATTCTAAAGGATGTGAAATCAATAAAGGAGGATTTTGAAGAGTGGTGGAAAATGAAAGTAGAACCACTAGTAATGTATACATATCAGATGGAGCTAGGTCATATTAACTTTGACCATTTTTGCTACACTCAGTAAAAGGGGGGATAAAGAGACATGCCTAAGATTTCAAAGAAAATTGATACTATTTTAAAGACTTGTCATCATTGGAAACATACCCAAGTATACTTCAAGACAAAAGAACACCCATAAACAATGACATTGGAAATTGTTCATACGGATCTATGTGGACCCAAAATAACACAAACTCTAATGGATGTAAGATACTTCATGTTAATGGTTTCTTTACTAAGATAAAATTTTGAAGAATTTTACAAGTTCAAGATATTCAAAGCCTAAGTTGAGAATGAAATTAATCTAAAGATTGAATTCTTAATATCCGATAGAGGAGGATAATTTACTTTTAGTATATTCAATGAATTGTCTAAAGAACATGGAATCAAATGAAACTTCTCAATAGAAATAACTCCTTGGCAGAATTAAATAGTTTAAAGATACAATAGAATTGTGCAAGAAATGGAGATAAATATGATTGATGAAGCAAACGTTCCAATCACATTTGTGCAATAAGTTATTCATATAGTATTTCATAGCCTAAATATGGATCATACAGTAATAAGATACCCTATGAATTATGGAATGGTATGCTTTCCTCAACCAAATATTTCAAGCTATTTTTTAGAAATTCTACATCAAAATAAATGAAGACAACATGTGGAAGTTTGATTCTAGAATAGATGAAGGAACCTTTCTTTCCTATTCATCTCTGAGTAAAGGCTAAAAATGATACAACAAAAGGTTATATAGTATAGTTGAAAGAATTGATGTGAGAATAGATGAAGGATTACCTCATAATGACAAGAAGAAAACTAGTGAATATTCAAGTTAGATAATTAATATAAAACATGAAGAGGAAGAACAGGAAGAACAAGAGAAAGAGGGGAAAAAGAAAGGACCTCCATGTCCAAAGACTCCATCAAGATGTGTTCAAAAATTTCATCCATAAAATAAAATCCTTGCTATTAAGGAGTCAGGGGTTCAGAATAGGAGAAAAATGATAAGTGCACTAAGGCATGGCAACTTTGCCATGTTGTGCAAATATAACCCAAGAACTTTGTTGGGGCTAGTGAAGATAAGCCTTGGGTCAAAACTATAGAGGAAGAGCTAGATTAGATTGAACAAAATCATACATGGGAGATTGTTCATAGACAAAAGAAGAGAATGTAATTGGTACTAAATGGGTCTTTAGGAAAAAACTAAATGAGGATGGGCAGGTAGTGAGAAATAAGGCTATATTAGTCTGCATATGGTATGTACAAGTGGAAGATGTTAATGGTGAAGATTTATTTACTCCTATAGCTAGAATGAAGCCATCAAAATGTTTTTGGTGTTCGCTTATTTCAAAAAGTTCAAAGTCTATCAAATGGATGTCAAATCGTCTTTCCTGAATGTTGACTTAGAATAAGAGGTGGACATTAAACAACTAGAAGGATTTTGGATTTTAGGTAATGAGGATCATGCATGTAGATGAAGAAAATATCTTCATGGATTAAAGAAAGAACCCATGGCTAGGAATTAAAGACTCAATAAATATTTACATCAATAATAATTCAAAAGGGGCACACTAGATTGTAATCTTTACATTAAAACAGACAATGAAAATGTATTGAATTTTTTTGTATATGTGGATGATATTGTTTTTGGAAGTGATGTTGATATAATGAGTCAAAATATTGTAGTAGAAATGTAAAAGTATTTTGAGATGTCCATTCTAGAAAATGTATCATTATTCTTAGGATTGTAGGTTACTAAATCAGAAAAATGGATCTTCATTTCTCAAACAAAATATCTAAATGAATTTTTAAAGAAATTTGGCATGGAAAATTGTACACTTATAGCACTCCAATGGTGAAAGGATGGAAACTTAACAAGCATGGTGAATCCCAATAAATAAATCAAACCTCATATATGTTAATGATTAGATTCTTAATGTTCTTAACAACATCTAGATACAATATCATGAAAGCTATAGTATTGGTTACAATGTTTCAATATACCCCATAGAAGACCCATGTGGAAGCAGTAAAACGAAGCTTAAGATACATGAAGGGAACTATTGATTTCGGATTATGATAATCAAGGAGAACATCTTTCACATTAACAACACATACAAATTTAGACTGGGAAGGAAGTGTTGATGATAAAAAAATCACCATGGAGGAGCATTCTTTTTGGGAAATTTCCTAGTATCATGGTTGATCAAGAAACATACCTCAATTTATCTGTCCATAGTTGAAGTAGAATATATTGCAGCAACAGAATGTTGTACTCAAGTTCTTTATATGAAGTAGACCCTGAAGGAAATTAAGGTAAATTATGTTCAACCTATATCAATCATATGTGATAATACAAGTGAAATTAATATCTCAAGCAATATTGTTATGCATTCCAAGACAAAACATATTCCTATCAAATATCATCTCCATGACGAACAAGTGTTTGATTATATTGTTAGGCTAGAATATATTACAACTAAAGAGAAAACTGTAGATATATTTACAAAACCTCTTCCAGAGGAGACATTTGAGTATCTAAGACCAAATGTATGATTGATTCATCTCCCATATCATTAGTAATAGGTGATTATGTGAGAGGATAACTACTCAAACCACCAAACATTTCAAGAGTAAGTTGTATAAAATGAGTTAATGGGAATAAGTGAAGTTGATCAAACTGCATGAGAAATCAAATAGGGACTTGGTCATTCAAATATTATACATGGATAGAGGTGTCAAACATATGCCCAGGGGGTCGATTTCATTGTGTTATGTATCCATATCAAAATAACACATAAACATAAGAAAAGATAGATCAACGACTAGATGATAAGCCACTTTGAGGGGGACAAACTTCCTTTACATCACATAAATGAACATTTCTTGGATGATTAGAATGACAAGACCTCCTTGGTATATATAGGATTCTAAAGGGCCAAAATATAATTTGGGCCTAAATAAAAATAATAATCTAAGTACACAACAATAACAATAGTGGGCTTCTACAAGACACAATAATAACAATATAGGGGCTACACTAGTATGATAGGGACCTAACATGTTAGGTCCCTATACTACTAGTGTAACCCCTTATTGTTATTAGTACAACCACCTTATTATATTGTTGTGCCCATGTAGTCCCCATATTGTTATTATTATGCCCCATAGAAGCCCACTATTATTATTATTGTGCCCTTACATTATTATTGTTATGTTGGCTCTAATTATATTATGACCCCTTAGACTCTTATATATAGAAAGGAGGTCTTGTCATTTGTATCATCCAAGAATTGTTCATTTGTGTAATGTAAAAGAGGTTGCCGCCTCGAAGAGGCTTATTTATAAGGCATTCATATATCTTTTCTATCTTTTTGTTAGCTAGCTTCATAACATTTGGTATCAGAGCTTTGGATTCTAAGGTTTCGTTGCTCTAAATAGGTCATCGTGGAAGTTTCGCTATAAAAAATTTTCTACGATGTTTCAGAAGCTAAAAAAACACCCATTTGAGAAAAACTCTTGTTGTACCTCGGGTCCAAATTTCAAATCTTGTCTCACTATATTTTTGGATATATGATATGAGGAAGTTAGGGTTTGTGCATACTCCCAAATTACATCTTAAACAAGTGAGCTTGGGAAAATCATCATAACTTTCTCTCTGAGCATAAGATTGAAATTTCATAAGATGTCACTGAAAGAGGAAAAACTATAGTTTTTTGTGTATATGTTTCATATCTGAAGGTCAAAATAGTGACACATGGCACTTCATACAAGTTTGCTCTTTTAAAACGGTATATAATCAGGTCATATTGGGAGATTGTGCATAACTCTTTCTTAGAGAATCCAGTTTCGATCAAACTGGTGGCATTGGAAAGAGGACATAGAGTGCTACTTCTGGTCACGATTTTAGAACTAGAAGATTCAAAATTACAGAGTTACAGTTGTTTCAAGATCGATCTCCTAAAATCAAGAAAAGGAGATATGAGGAAGTTTGATGGCAAGGATCCAGTAAATTGGGTACTACAGAAGGAGAAATATTTTGATCTACATGGTGTACCATTGTTACAAAGGTTACATATTGCATATTTATATTTAGAACCGAATCAATTTTTATGGTATAAAGGGCTTTGTTCTCATAAAGCACTTGTCACTTGGCCAATTTTCACAGAAGAAATGATACCACATTACGAGGATACAAAGACTAAAACCTTATTTAGCCAATTGATAAATCTCAAACAAAAGGGTTCAATGGTAGAGCACATTGAGGACATCCAAAAATTGAATATAAGGGTAAATGATATTCCAGAGAAGCAAAGGATTGATGTCTTCATAGGGACTTTAAAGGATAGCATTCAACGTGAGGTTTGTCTTTGGGAACCTAATTCATTGGAGAAGGCATTTAGGTTGGCAATAAAAGTGCAAAGAAAAATTATGGAAACAAGGAAGTCTACCCCTCACAACTATAAAGATGGAAGTATTGTTTCTCCTATCCTTCCACAACCTACAAGGTTGACACCACAATAATTGGAAGAAAAAAGAGCAAAAGGGCTTTGTTACAATTGTGATAAAAAATACACTAAAGGTCATAAGTGTGCTGAGAAGAAATTATTTTACATAGATTATGAAGAGGAGGAAGAAAAGGATCAAGAAACATCAAAAGAAGAGGATATACACCAGGAACCAACCCTACAGAAAGAAGAAATGAATCCGACCATATCTTGTAAAGCATTGGCAAGAATTACCACTCCTCAAACTCTCAAGATAGAAGGACACATCAAGAAGAAAAAGGTTCAAGAAGTGAAAGATCACATCGAGAAAGAAGAAATGAATCTAACAATATCTTTTAATGCATTGGCTGGAATTACCACTACTCAAACTATCAAGATAGAAGGACATATTAAGAAGAAAAATGTTCAAGAAGTGAAAGATCACATCAAGCATCAAGAAATGAATCCGACCATATCCTGTAATGCATTCGAAGAAATTACCACTCAAACTATCAAGATAGAAGGACATATCAAGAATAAATATATTCAAGCAATGAAAGATCACATCGAGCATCAACAACAAGTTCTCCAACTTTTAAAGGATAATGCCACTTTGGTGCAAAATCAAATGAAACAACAGGCAAATCAACATCACGATGAAAGAAGTTTTGGTGTAGGCGATTGGGTATTTTTATAGCTACATCTCAAGCAAACAATTTATTAGAAGGAAATGTTGGCAATATTACATGCACTTAAGAAATGGCAACCTTACCTAATGGGAAGACACATCAAGGTAAAAATGGATCATGATAGTCTTAAATACCTTTTAGAACAAAGATTATCTTTAGAAGAACAGAAAAAATGGGTCACAAATATGTTGGATTATGACTTTGAAATCATCTACAAAAAAGGGAAGCAAAATTTTGTTGCAAATGCACTCTCGAAAAAGGATGAGGATGTGGAAGCATTGCTTTGTGATATTTCTATTATCCAACCAGATTAGATACACGAAGCAAGGGATGAATGGAAAAAGGATGAAGAAGTGTGGCCACTCATTCAAAAGTTGCAGAAGATCCCAGTTCAAACAATATTGCCTGAACTTTATGAGGAAGGAAAAATCATATTGGAACCTGTAGCATTCACAGAAACAAGAACCCGACAGCTACGGAATCGATCAATTTTAGAGTATCTCATCAAGTGGAAGAACTTACCCACTGAAGATTCCACATGGGAGGACAAGAATTTTGTACAGAAGCATCAAGAACTACTCAAGCATTGAGGACAACACTTTTTGAAGGAGAGGGACATGTTAGGTCCCTATACTACTAGTGTAACCCCTTATTGTTATTAGTACAACCCCCTTATTATATTGTTGTGCCCATGTAGTCCCGATATTGTTATTATTGTGCCCCATAGAAGCCCATTATTATTATTATTATTGTGCCCTTGCATTATTATTGTTATGTTCGCTCTGACTATATTATGACCCCTTAGACTCCTATATATAGAAAGGAGGTCTTTTCATTTGTATCATCCAAGAATTGTCCATTTGTGTAATGTAAAGGAGGTTACCCCCTCGAAGATGCTTATTTCTAAGGCATTCATATATCTTTTCTATCTTTTTGTGAGCTGGTTTCATAACATAACATGCCCCTATCCTTAAAAAAAAAAATCCTCAACACTTGAGTAGTTTTGGATGCTTATGTATAAAATATCCATCCTCACATGTGGAATCTCCAGTAGGTAAGTTCTTCCACTTAATGAGATACTCTTAAATTGATTGATTCCATAGTTGTGGGACTCTTGTTTTCGTGATTGCTTCAGGATCCAATATTGTTTTCCTTCCATGGCGAGTTTTGGAAATATAGTTTGAACTGTGAACTTGTCACCTATAACCTTCTTTAAGCATGAAACATGGAAAACTAGGCGTACATGTGAAGATGTAGGCAACTTCAATTTGTATTCCATAGTACCAATATTTTGAAACATTTTGAGGGCCATAGTACTTGGGTGATAATTTATTATGCTTCTTTGCTTGCTTGAGGGACATTTGTAACCATAAAAATACCCAATCACCCACATCAAGTCTTCTTTCATTGTGATGTTGATATGCTTGTTGTTTCATTCTATTATGTGCCAGAGTTAGGTTGTCCTTTAAGAGTTATAGAACTTGTTGTTGATGTTTGATGTGATATTCCACTACTTTAACCTTAACATTATCTTTTATATACAATGTGATGGATGACAGTTGATATCCATAAAGAACCATAAATGGGCTCATTTTTGTTGTAGTATGGAAGGAAGTGTTATACCACCATTCTTCCAGACGTAAACACTTGACCCATTGTGTTTGTTTATCATATACAAAGCAACAACGATATCCTTCCAAACATTTGTTCACTATCTCAATTTTCCCATCAGATTGAGGATGATAAGATGATTTATGAGCTAATTGAGGACCAAGATAAGAAAATATTTTTTTTCCAAAAATTTCAAGTGAAAATGGGATATTTGTCATTTACAATAATATTTGGGCTTCCATGTAGCTTTTGAATCGTTTCCACAAATGTAGTAGCAATTGTATTGTATTTGAAAGGGTGAGATAGTGTCCAAAAGTGTGCATACCTGGTAATTCTATCAATTACCACCATTATGAGACTCTTTCCTTCATAATTAGGTGGACTTGTGATAAAATCCATTGATACCTCCTCCAAACACTAAGTTGGAATGGCTAATGGTGATAAAAGACCTGGGCTCTTAATTGTCTCAACTTCGTGTTGTTGGAAAACCAAACATTCTGCCACAAACTTCTGAATATCACATTTAAGGCCATCCCAAAAAAATTCCATCTTGACCCTATGATAAGTTTTTACAACTTATGAGTTCCCTCCTATAGGAGAGGTGTGCAATTCCAAAAAAAAAAATGTTTGAGTTGGGAGTTCTTACATACATATAAGCGATCTTTGTACCAAAATGAATAATTTTTCTAGATAAATGTATCATATGGAATGGGATCTTGCTACAACTTTTGAATGGGTGTCCACACTTCTTTTTCATTCTTTCATTCATCCCTGGATTCAATTATCCAATCAAGTTGGATAATAGAAATGGCACAGAGCAATGCCTCCACATCCTCAACCCTTCTTGAGAGTGCATTTGCAACAACATTTTGCTTCCCTTTTTTGTAGATAATTTCATAGTCATAACCCAACATATTTTTGACCATTTTTTCTATTCCTTTGAAGATAATATTTGTTCCAAGAAGTATTTATGACTATCATGATTTTGTTTACCTTGAAGTGTCTACCCATTAGGTAATGGTGCCATTTCCTCAAGGCCTGTAGTATTTCCAACGTTTCCTTCTCATAAATAGGTTTGTGAAAATTCTTTTCCTTGATTGGATGACTTTCAAAAGAGATGCATCTTACTTCTTGCATTAAAACATCAACAATTCCATTTCTTCCATTTCCTAAGGCATCACATTCCACTATAAAGGTTTTTGTGAAATCTAGTGTAGCTAAGACCAAAGCTCGAAACATTTCCTCTTTAAGATATTCAAAGGCCTTAGTTTCTTTTGGATTCCAAAAAATGAAGCTTTCTTTAGTAATTGTATTAGAGGTGTTGTTATTTCGCCATTATTCTTAATAAACTTGCAATAATACCCTTGTCAACCCAAGAAATCCTTGAAGATTCCTTAAGGTTGTGGGGATTTTCCATTCCTTGATGGTTTTAATTTTGTTAGTGTCTACCTTAAAACCCTCATGAGATACAATATTACTCAAATATTCCACCTCCTATACCCTAAAGAAACATTTGGAGGATTTTGCATACAATTGTTTCTCCTCCATTAGTTTGAGCACCTTGTTAACATGTTGAACATGATAATTCCAAGGCTTGCTATAGATTAGTATATCATCAAAAAATACTAACAAAAATTCTCTAAGAAAGGGTTTGAAAGTGGAATTCATCAAACCTTGAAATGTGGAAGGTGAATTAGTAAGGAAAAAAGGAATGACCAAAAATGCATAATGACCTTCATGAGTTATGAATGTTGTTTTCAAAATGTCCCTTATCTTGATTCTAATTTGATGATATCTTGAATGAAAATCCATCTTGGTGAAGTAAATTTCTCCATGTAGTTCATCCAACAATTCATCAATGACATGAATGGGAAATTTATCTTTAATAGTGATCTTCTTATCTCTATAATTTGTACACATCTGCCATGATCCATCCTTCTTGTGCACCAATACTACTGGAGAAGAGAAAAAACTTTGGCTAGGATGAATTATACATACCTCTAGCATTTAGGCAACCATACATTGAATTTTACTCTTCCAAGCATAGGGATATTTGTAAGGTTTGATGTTTGAAGGAACACTTCCTAAAATCAAGTGAATAACATGATCATGATTGTGAATAGTTGGGAGACCTTTGGGAATATCAAATGCCTTGGAATTATTGTCAAGGACTCTTTGGAGATCTAGAGAAATGGATGACTTAGATCTTTGAACATCTAGTGACCATAATTTTGCAATTTCCCCTCATTGTTCCTTCTTCAAAATATTTATCATACCATTAGAGCTTATTATCTTCCTAGGTTTTGCTACGATACCCATTAATTCAATTCCATTTCCTTCCCTCAAAAATTTTAATAACATTTCTTGAAAATTAAAAGTTATCGTCCCCAAATATTGCAACCATTGAACTCCAAGATCAGCCCCACCCATTGGAATGGAAAGCATTGGACTATTTAATACATATTCCCCCATGGTTAGATTTATATTATGGAACTTACCTGAGTAATTTGTAGTTCCTCCATCTGCAACCATCACTTGGCACTATTTTGTTGGACATGTTAGGGTCCTATAATAATAGGGTTCATAATTTTGAATTGACTATGGTCAGTATTGTAATATTGTACATACATTTGTTTTCTACAAATGTATTCCCAAATTAAAAAATGTAAAGAGCGTATGTCCTAAAAGAACAATCAAAGGACAAAAAGAGACAAAGATAAAAAAAAAGTGAAAAATATGAACCCTAGAAAAAGAGATAAAAAAAAAAAGATCCTAAAAGTGCGCAAATTCAAATGCCACTACTATTTTACCTTTTCTAAAAATAATGATTATGTGTAGCTTGTTTAAGACACCATAATCCATGATAAGTCAAACAACATAATCTTGACTTTTCATGCTTTAAATTTAATGTCGATAGATAGAGAATAAAGATCTATCCAAACAGTTTAATCTTGGCATATCAATAGTTAAAATAGAGAATGATAGGGAGCTCAACAGTTTAATCTGAGCTCTTGGATGAAATAAGGTTTGAATTAGTTAGTTTCATGTTTCAAAGAAAAATTAATAAGGCTTTGCAAGCTCAAATGTACCCATGTAAATAAGGAATAAAATGTTAAAATAGTAGATGGGTAGATACAAGAAATTTTTACAATCATGGATAAACATCATTTGGCATATTACTAATTTCCATCCCCACAATGTGCTCTAGTATTAAAATCCTTCAATCATAAAGGATCAAAGCATTTCTCTGACTTTTGGTGGGACCGGACCCTCAGCTTAATGACTCATGGACATCAAGTATTGGATGCCACCTTATTGAAACCCTTCTCATTCATGAAAACACCCTTTTCCCTTTACATCACTCATTTTACCCTACAAAATACCCTTTTCCTATGTTTAAAACACATTTTACCTAGGAAAGGTAAAACCCCCTTAACTAATTCCCCTCTCATTCAAAATACTCAAAAACCCACAAAAAATGCTTTTATCCTAAGTATAAGTGTTAAATGTTGATATTGAGCCACCACAGTGAAGAAATTCAAGCCAAACATCATATTTTAAATTATGCTTACTATATTTTACATTCCGCACATTCATTCCATATTAACGTACTAACCTAATGTATTAGCTCCCTGATATACCTTTTTCCCGTATTAAATAATCCCTTCAGAAATAATATCCAAACCCCGATTTAATTATAAACTATAGTTTCATCCCCCACATTGTTTAAATTAACTCCCTGCTTCATATTTCCCCGACATAAACCTATTAACCCACCAACCCTTGGTGCCGTTAAAGGAAACCCCACCACATTTAACCCTGGTCCCACTCCATTAACCCACTCATTATATTTTTAATCCCCACTTTATTCATTAATTGATTACAGTTAGTTGTAATTAATCCCCCGAGCCCCACAAATCTTCACCCTGATTTCCCTCTGTGCAGCTTCACCATGCGACAGCCGTTAGATCTCTCACCCCCAAATCTGACGATGCGAATCCATATCATGCTCACTCCCTCTCCAACCTTTATTGGCCCGAGAGCACGTGAGATTCGAGATTTTTCTCAAGCCTGATTTTGCTACATGTCAACCTCTGGCCTAGATTGTGTTCCCTCAGGGAAATACCGCTCGCCTGCCAAAAGCGATGTGATTCCCTCCAAAAATGCCTCCCCGCCCAACTTCAAAACTATCCACTACTTATAAAATACTTTCCCCACCAAAATATAATCATTTCTCTTTAAAAGGCTGAGAAGCCCCATTTCATCCTTTTTCGTTCGTGTTTTCTGTAAAACCTCAGCAATACGTTTGCGACACCCTGAGCCTCTACGACCAAAATTCACTATCATCTACCGCCCGAAGAATCTCTAGACACCTAGTTTGAGCATCCAATTCACGTTTTCAGCCACCATATCCCCTGCAGTCACCATTCAAACCAATTTGAAAATTTCCAGGTATTTTGAGAAAAAAATCAAAATGACCCTCTCATTTCAAAATGTACAGTAAAATTCAAAAGGTTATAATGAAAGTAAAAATAACACAGCAACAGGAAAAAGCTAAAACAGCCAGATGAAAGAGTATCAGTAAAAGTGTATCATATTGAAAAATCAAAGTGAATAAAAGCATCCAGTTGGAAGACAAACAGCATGGAAGACAGTTACAAAGCATACAGATAAAATAAATTCATGTCAAAGTAAACATAGATGAAAAAACAGAGCAGTCAAGGTAAACAGTAAAAGTAAACATGGAGGTAGTAAGGGTTAAAGAGAGATGAAAACACTTTCACCAGAAACAATGAAGTTTATCCAAAGTAAAGGTAAAAACAGTTAAAAGAAAATTAAGGTTAAAAGACAAAATGAGAGCTAGAATAGTACATTTTCCAGAAATTTCCTGTTTAAGTCATAATATTTCAGAAACTATTGTGGTCAATCCAAGATGAATTTTGAGAAACTGGAGGAGGTTTGTGTTACTAAAAGGCCAATCTAAAAAAACCTATCTCACTTGTTACACAGGTATTACAAAAAGGGAGATAAATTTATATCTTCACAACCTATTGTTCGGACTGTGCAAAGTCCTGTTTTTGACATCTTTTTGCAGAGAATATTATGAACAGTTGGAGCTACATTTTGGGAAACGGAGAGAGGTTGATCTCATTAACATACTTATCTACAATAATATCTTTCATGTTTTACAT
Source organism: Pinus tabuliformis (assembly GCA_031772625.1). NCBI lineage: Eukaryota > Viridiplantae > Streptophyta > Pinopsida > Pinales > Pinaceae > Pinus > Pinus tabuliformis. The sequence goes on along the minus strand of CM062820.1, from coordinate 310,888,754 downwards.
ATCTATCTTAGATTGAGATATAAAAAGGTATCACTGGACCCTAATTTTGAAGAATTTCTAGGGCAAAATGCACAAAGGAAGGAGGTAGTTAGTGACTTGGAAGCCTCATCATCAATTAAGAGTTGCTATCAAATTCGAAATTATCTTATTTTTCACTATCAATCCATAAATATAGTGCCAAATTGATTCATTTTTTTTGTGTCCTTTATTTAAGTTCTATTAATGTAAAACAGTTTGAGATATTTGTAAAAACAATCTTGATATTTTTTCAAGATATTTCAGTTTAGAATTTGTATAAATACTTATTCATTTGAAGTATTTTGGGTGGATTATTTTACATTTGTAGAGTTATTTTGATCTTAAAACCTAAGTGTGATTGTACCACTTTCAATTCAACAAACTTGAGCAAGTAATAAAAGCATTTCGCTACAGGATTCATGAGATGAGCTATTTGTAGTGAAGTATCTTCTTTGTTTGATTTTGTTACCTTATTATGTGTTTCATAATCTTAAATGTGTTCTAAATTTGAATGAATTAAATAGAGATATCACTAATAATTTGTTTAAGTACACTCTGTTTTTCATAGTTAGTTATTTACATGTTTTCCTCTGATACCCGGATTTGAGAACCCTTAATTGCTCTCCCATCTTAGTTGACTTCTTTCATTCCTTCCAGAGTCTGGCTTAGGGATCCCTTAATTTCTCCCTGGATCCGATTTGAAACCATTTCACCATTTATCCTTTGAGATCTACAGTAACTCATCTATCTTGCCCTATAGACACTGTTTTCAGAATTGAATCTAGTCTTGTTTGTCTGACATTCGACCCCATAGCCCAATGGTAAAAGAAAACCTGTGTTCATCTAAGTAAAGTGATCCCACCACCCAAATTCAAACCAAAACCCAAGTGCAAACAATAACAAGCCTAAAATAATCTTAACTAAAACAAAGTTAAATTATAAAGAGAGAGCCCTCTCTGAGCATCAGGAAGGCTAGGTCCTGATCTCCAAAAGTGGTTTGTGGTTACCTCTATTATTTCTTTTTTCTGACAACTTCGAAGAAATTTTGGAGTGATAACATAATTGGCGACCATACTGGGGATGACTAACATTTTCTTCAAAAATATTTTACAGGTTCAGATCTGATCTATGATGGTGGACAGTGATCAGACACACAAAGGTTAAAATCATCCACCTGGCGACTCCAAATCAATTTCACAATCAAGACTCCACTGGAGGAATGAACCTAAAAGAACAATATGGGAAGATCAGGTTTCTAACTTGGATTGTTATCCAAGACATCATGTTTTTTCTCATCAAGAAGGTTTTTCAATGTATATTGTATTTTAGAGAAGATCTTAGATTAGTTTTTAATTATTTTCCTTTGAAAATTGTAAATATAAAATCTCCTTACACATTTGAGTAGCATTCTTCTAAATCTTATGATGATCATTTTCCAATCAAGAAATCTCAAATAATCAAGAATGATCTTACAATCCCTGTACATATTCCTGTACCTTGGAAAGTTCCTAATAGGTATAAGCCACTCATCTTACCTCCTACACTCCATGTTTTCCCTAACAATTATTACAAGTATCTCCCTAGGTTTGATGGAGAAGATGGTGAAATCACTGCCAAAAAACATATTCAAGGTTTTGGGAATTATTTGGACTTATTTGAGATTGATGAAGATGATGTTAGAATCAGACTTTTTTCTCTCTCTTTGCAAAGTAGAGTAAAGAGTTGGTTCAAGAATCTACCTATTGCAAGAATCTCAAATTTCCAACAGTTTGTCAAATTTTTCCTTGATATATGGATAATCAAAGTCAATCTTTTTGTGATCATAGAAGAATATAATCAATTAAAAAGATAGCCAAATGAAACAATACAACAATTTTATGACAGATTTAATCAAATCTATTATTCAATGCCATCAAATATAAGACCTCCTCCTGATTCAACCCTCTTGCAATATCCAAAAGCATTTGATCCAGAGATAGAATTTCAGTTAAGAGAAAGAAACCACTCAACACTGGAACATATGTAGAACATTGCAGTAGATGTAGAAGTTAATCTGCAAATTAGAAGAGAAAAGTTGAAAGTAGGAGTGGAGAAAAACAACATTGCAGAGGTAAAACTCGACATTTTGGTAAGAAAAATAGAGGAAAGGATACAGAAGATCACCATGAAAGATAATTTCTTTTGTTCAAAATCACTATGACACATTTATTTCACAAAAAGAAGAGGTTGATAGCCATGAACAAATTCTTGCTAATTCCAACTTCCATAGATCAGAAGATAGATTTATAGAGCAATATGTAGAGAGGAAATCTCCTAATCTAATGTGTATGTTTGATGACATTACTTATTTTAATGATTTTCATAAATATGATTAGTATGATGATAGTTATGTTCTTCAAATACAAACTAACTTTACAGAGCAATCAGAAACTAGTTTGGGAAATAAATAAATTCAGTTTTGGCAGCATGAAAATAGTGATCATCTTATTCATATCAGCTATGAAAGTGAGGAAGAAAGTGCAGAAAAAATGGAAATAATTGAAGCTTCTTTGCCTCTTTGTTTTGCTTCATTTCTGTTCATCAGAGAAAACTTTAAAGCAATCAAAAATTTGTAGTCATTAGCTGTTGATATTGACGATGAAGAAGACAATGAAAATCTTAATCATGATTCTTCAGTTTCACAAGTGCAGTTATCAAATTCTATTGAGACGTATGCTCAGATGACACAAGAAAGTTATATACCACTATGTTTTGAATCATTTCAGTTTTTAAAGGAAATATGGTATAATATCTCCAAAGAAAAGGATGAACAACATGCAGAAATCCATGAAGTCCCATTAAAACCCATATGTAATAGGTTGCAGCAATCCTTCCGTGTCATTTATGATTTAATAACCGATATGTTAGATGATGAATGTAATCAGAATTTTTCTCCATTAACTAACTATGAGATTCAAAATCAAAATGATAAAGGTTCATCGGACAAACATTTCAATCAGTAGAAATATCATCACAAAGCTTATATGAAAATCTACAGGGTTATAAACATGAAAATGACATTTCACTTTCATGGCATGGAGGCCATCCAGAACAATTTTATAGATTCTTAGATCAATTAAACATTAGTGTATATATCTTGGAAGATCCTTTTGTACAGTTTCTAGAGTCAACAAATGAAATTGAGTATTTCCTTATCTTATCATTTGTTGACAAGGTTATAATTGGTTTTAGAATCTCATTTTTTATCACAAACAAGCAAATGCAACAAAATACATCAAATTACATAATGCTTGAATGGTTGCATTGGTTGTTTCATTTTACCTAACTAGCAGTTGAACAACTGATTAGAGTAAGTAGGTAGTAATTCAGTTTATTTTAGTTTTTAGTTTTCAACAAGTTATGAAATAATTCATTAGAAGTTGAAGCCCATAGAGAAGGTCCTAAAGATCTTGATGATCTATTAGTTTGGTTTGAGAATTGCAGTACCTTCTTTCAGTTTCAGATCAAATTTCAGTTTGTAGAAAAGGGTGTATTTTCAGTTCAAGAGTTTCAGTCACAGAGATTATACAACAAAGCATATACATGTTTGGGATTGGCCCAATGGATTAGGCTACTAGTCGACAGTGTTCTTGACATCTCACAAGGAGATGCCATCCCCATGTGGAGCCACTATTAGGGTCCTATAATAATAGGATTCATAATTTTGAATTGACTATGGTCAGTATTGTAATATTGTACATACCTTTTCTTTCTGCAAATGTATTCCCAAATTAAAAAATGTAAAGAGGGTATGTCCTAAAAGAACAATCAAAGGAAAAAAAGAAACAAAGATCAAAAAAGTGAAAAATATGAACCCCACAAAAAGAGATAAAAATAGATCATGAAAGTGTGCAAATTCAAATGCCACTACTATTTTACTTTTTTTTGCAAATAATGATTATGTGTAGCTTGTTTAAAATACCATAATCCATGATAATTCAAATAGTTTAATCTTGACTTTTCATGCTTTAAATTTAATGTTGATAGATAGAGAATAAATATCTAACCGAACAGTTTAATCTTGGAAAATCAATAGTTAAAATAGAGAATTATAGGGAGCTCAACAATTTAATCTGAGCGCTTGGATGAAATAAGGTTTGAATTAGTTAGTTTCCTATTTCAAAGAAAAATTAATAAGGGTTTGCAAGCTCAAATGCACCCATGTAAATAAGGAATAAAATCTTAAAATAGCAGATGGGTAGGTACAAGCAATTTTTACAATCATGGATAAACATCATTTGGCATATTACTAATTTCCCTCCCCACAATGTGCTTCAGTACTAAAATCCTTCAATCATAAAGGCTCAGAGCATTTATCTGACTTTTGGTGGGACCAGACCCTCGACTTAATGACTCATGGACATCAAGCATTGGATGCCACCTTATTGAAACTCTTCTCATTCATGAAAGAACCCCTTTCCCTTTACATCAATCATTTTACCCTACAAAATCCCCTTTTCCTATGTTTAAAACACATTTTACCTAGGAAGGGTAAAACCCCCTTAACTAATTCCCCTCTCATTCAAAATACTAAAAAGCCCACAAAAAATGCTTTTATCCTAAGTATAAGTGTTAAATGTTAATATAGGGCCACCACAGTGAAGAAATTCAAGCCAAACATCATATTTTACATTATGCTTACTATATTTTACATTTTGTGCATTCATTTCATATTAATGTACTAAGCTAATGTATTAGCTCCCCGATATACTTTTTTCCCATATTAAATAACTCCTTCATATATAATATCCAAACCCCGATTTCATTATAAATTATAGTTTCATCCCCTTCATTGTTTAAATTAACTCCCCGCTTCATATTTCCCCAACATAAACCTATTAAGCCACCAACCCTTGGTGCCATTAAAGAAAAACTTGCCACATTTAACCCTAGTCCCACTCCATTAATCTGCTCATTATATTTTTAACCCCCACTTTATTCATTAATTGATTACAGTTAGTTGTAATTAATCCCCCGAGGCCCACAAATCTTCACCCTAATTTCCCTCTATGCAGCTTCACCGCGCGACATGCGTTAGAGCTCTCACCCCTAGATCTGACGACGCACATCCATATCACACTCACTCCCTCTCCAACCTTTATCAACCTGAGAACATGCAAGATTCACAGTTTTTCTCGGGCCCGATTTTGCTACATGTCAGCCTCCAGCATAGATTGTGTTCCCTCATGGAAATACTGCTCGCCTGCCAAAAACAGTGCAATGGCCTCCAAAACTGCCTCCCCACCCAATGTGAAAAACGTCCACTGTTCATAAAATACTTTCCCCACCAAAATATAATCGTTTCCCTTTAAAAGGATGAGAAGCCCCATTTCATCCTTTTTCGCCCATTTTTCTGTAAAACCCCAGCAATACTTTTGCGACACCCTGAGCCTCTGCGACCAAAATTCACTGCCTTCTACCACCCGAAGAAGCTCTGGACACCCAATTTGAGCATCCAGTTCACATCTACAGCAACCATACCCTCTGCAATCACCATTCAAACCAATTTGCAAATTTCCAGGTATTTTGAGAAAAAACTAGAACGACCCTCTCATTTGAAAATGTATAGTAAAAGTCAAAAGGTTACAGTGAAAGTCAAAAAAGCACAGTAAAAGGAAAAAGATAAATTAGCCAGATGAAAGAGTATCAGTAAAAGTGTATCAGATTGAAAAATAAAAGTGAATAAAAGCAGCCAGCAGGAAGACAAACAACATGGAAGATAGTTACAAAGCATACAGATAAAATAAATTCATGTCAAAGTAAAGATAGATGAAAAAACAGAGTAGTCAAGGTAAACAGTAAAAGTAAACATGGAGGCAGTAAGGGTTAAATAAGATGAAAACACTTTCACCAGAAACAATGAAGTTTATCCAAAGTAAAGGTAAAAAGCGTTAAAAGAATATTAAGGTTAAAAGATGAAATGAGAGCAGGAATAGTACAATTTCTAGAAATTTCATGTTTAAGTAATAATTTTTCAGAAACTATTGTGGCCAATCCAAGATGAATTTTGAGAACTTGGAGGAGGTTTGTGTTCCTAAAAGGCCAATATACAAAACAATATCTCACTTTTTACACAGGTATTACAAAACGTGAGATAAATTCATATCTTCACAACCTATTTTTCGAACTATGCAAAGTCCTGTTTTTGACATCTTTTTGCAAAGAATATTGTGAACAGCTGCAGCTGAATTTTGGGAAACTGAGAGAGATTTATCTCAATAACTTACATATATACAATAACCTCTTTCAATTTCTACATATATATCTCGGATTGAGATATACAAAGGTATCCTTGGACCCTAATTTTGAAGAATTTCTAGGGCAGAGTGCACAAAGGAAGGAGGTAGTTAGTGACTTGGAAGCCTCATCATCAATTAAGAGTTGCTATCAAATTCAAATTTCTCTTCTTTTTCACCATCAATCCATAAATATAGTGTCAAATAGATTCATTAGTTTTGAGTGTCCTTTATTTAAGTTCTATTAATGTAAAACAGTTTGAGATATTTGTAAAATCAATCTTGATATTTTTTCAAGATATTTCAATTTAGAATTTGTATAAATAATTCTTCATTTGAAGTATTTTGGGTGGATTATTTTACATTTGTAGAGTTATTTTGATCTTAAAACCTAAGGGTGATTGTACCACTTTCAAGTCAACAGATTGGAGTAGGTAATAAAAGCATTTCACTACAGGATTCATGAGATGAGTTATTTACAGTGAAGTATCCTCTTTGTTTGATTTTGTTACCTTATTATGTGTTTTATAATCTTAAATTTGTTCCAAATTGGAATGAATTAAATGGAGATATCACTCAGAATTTGTTTAAGTACACTCTGTTTTGCATAGTTAGTCATTTACATGTTTTCCTCTGATACCTGGATTTTAGAACCCTTAATTGCTCTCCCATCCCGGTTGACTTATTTCATTCCTTCCAGAGTCTGGCTTAGAGAACCCTTAATTTCTCCCTGGATCCAATTTGAAACCATTTCACCATTTAGCCTTTGAGATCTGCAGTAACTCATCTATCTTGCCCTGTAGACACTATTTTTAGAACTGAATCCAGTCTTGTTTTTCTGACATTCGACCCCATAGCCCAATGGTAAGAGAAAACCTCTGTTCATCTAAGTAAAGTGATCTCATGACCCACATTCAAACCAAAACCCAAGTGAAAACAATAACTAGCCTAAAATCATCTTAACTAAAACAAAGTTAAATTATAATGAGAGAGCCCTCCCTCAGCATCAGGAAGGCTAGGTCCTGATCTCCAAAATTGGTTTGTGGTTACCTCTATTATTTCTTTTTCTGACAACTTTGAAGAAATTTTGGAGTGATAACAAGACATAGAAAGAAATTCAAATCCTTGGCTATCTTACAATGAATAAAATTATGGGTACTACCTGAATTAATCAACAATATTGCCTTTTTCTTCTTGATATATCCTTCTATCTTGAGAGTTTGAGGAGTGCTAATTATTTCCAATGCATTACAAGATATGGTTAGATTTATTTATTCTTTTTCAACCCCTGGGGTTGGTTCCTGATGTATATATTCTTCTTTTAATATTTCTTGTTCTTCTTCTTCCTCCTATTTACAATCTAAGTAAAATAATTTCTTCTCAGCACACTTATGACCTTTAGTGTATTTTCTATCACAACTGTAACAAATCCATTTTCTATTTTTTCTTTATTTGTTGTGGTGTCAACCTTGTAGCTCAACGAAGGTTGCGATTGGCAACACTTAAATCTTTATTGTTGTGAGTGGTAGACCTCCTTGTTTCCATAATTTTTCTTTCGACTTTTCTTGCCACCCTGAATACATTCTCTGATGACTTAGGTTCCCAAGCGTGAACCTCATGTTGGATTTTATCCTTTAATGTCCCTAATAATACATCAATCAAACGGTCCTCTAGAATATTAGCTACCTTGATATTCACTCTTTGGAAGTCCTCAATCTGCTCTACAACTTAACCCTTTTTTTTAAGATTTATCAATGGGCTAATGAAGGTATCAATCTTTGTATCCTCACAATGTGTTATCAATTCCTCAATAAAAATTGTCCAAGTGACAAGGGATTTATGAGAACAAATTTATTGATACCATACAAATTGATTTGGTTCTGAACATAAAGATGTAATATGTACCTTTTATGTGTGTTGCACATTGTGTAGATCAAAGAACTACTCCATCTATAATATCCATATTGCGGGGTCCCTTCCATCAAACTTCCTCATATTGATTGTTGGAATATGGTTAGTCTTCAACCTAAATTTAGAGTATCTAAAATCATGATTCACATTCCTTTGTTCTCATCATGAGTTTCATGGAATACCTTGTCACTAGTAGGAAGCCTTTCTTGTAGCAACTTTTTCAAACCTGCCTTCAAACCTTTCGTGTATTCTTTTATGTCCAATTTTATGTCTTATTTTAAAACTTCAATGTCCCATTTTATTTCTAATTTCATCTATTCCAATTCATGTTTGGTTTATCTTTGTGAGAGTGAAATTTGTTGCATTTGGTCTCATAATTTTGATATAACATGTTGCATTTCTTCCTCTTCTTCCTGTGTCGCAGTAGAGCTTTCTGAGGGCTTAATGGGCACAAAAAAATTGTTTTGGAGGAATTTTGGGGGCAATTAATTATATCTATGCTTCATTATGCCCTTTGAATCACTTCACAATGTTTTTTCAAACAAAATCTATGCAAATTTAAAAATACACACCTTTTAAGAGCTTGATTTTGAGCTTGTCAATCTGGCTGACCTTGAAACTATTGTATCTATGTGATTTTCGCCTCCCAAGGTCTGAAATTTCATATTGAAGTATCTATTTTTGTATTCTTTCCAACACCACAAGTAAAATTGATATTGGATTTTCGCGATAAAGTTATGCCAAATCTCCCATGATGACTTGATTATGGACTAGTTCAGTAGAGAGAACTTGTACGGGATGCCACATGTCATTGTTTCAAACATCAGAAATGAAAATAATAGCCAAGAAACTATAGTATGTGCAACTTTAGTCACATTTTATCGAATTCAAATTTTATCCTCAAAGAGAATGTTATCACAAGTTTCTCTAAGCCACATGTTTGAAACTAAATTCTGGAGCATACAAAAACCCTCAATTCCTTGGACCATATATCCAAAAATGTAGTGAACCAAGGTCTTAAATTTTAACCAAAGATTCATCAAGGTTTCACCTCTAAGTGGTAAAAATTTCACAATCTGAAGCTTCACAAAAAATAAATTATATCGAAAATTACAAAGTGACCTATTTGAAGCAACAAAACCCTAGGATCAAGAGTTCTGATACCAAATGTTATGTATTAATATCAAATTAACATAGAAATATAAGGAAATATAGGTCAATGACTAGATAATAAGCCACTTAGAGGGGGGAAGCCTCCATTTATATCACATAAGTGAACAATTCTTGGATTATTCAAATGACGAGACCTCCTTAGTATATATAGGAGTCTAAAGGGTCAAATATAATTAGGACCTATATAACAATAATAATGTAAGGGCACAACAATAAAAGTAGTGGGCGTCTATGGGGCACAAAGATAAAAATATAGGGGCTACACTAGTATCATAGGGACCTATCACATTTCTCATGTTATATCAACAAAAGGGGGAAGGTTGCAAATAAGGAGAAACATCAATTTGGGGTGAGCATCCCTTTCTAGGAAAGAACAATATATAGAGAAAAGGAAAATTTATAGACATGAAGAGTCATGTTACAGTCAAATGAATTACAAATATTTGAAAAAAGAAGACAAATTGATGTATCACAGGCAGTCAGACAAGAGGAGTTAGAAGTATGAAAACTCTCAGACAACCAAATGGAGTTCAGTAGCAATTGTAGATATAAAGAACTTCATTGAAGAAAATATTCAATCAAAGAACAATTGTAGATATAAAGGTGAAGTTACGATCATGAGTAGATGGTTGAAGTATCATATTGAGAAAGTAAATCTCTTTTCCATTCATGTCAAAGGGGGAGATATTTCACCTATAGGGAGCCCTTAATAATTCAACGACATAGATCAATTGTTGGGGGTTTCCATCAATGACAAAGGGATAGATTGTTGAAAATATGTTTTCATTGATGTCAATGCCAAGGGGTGTAATTTTACACACAAAGTGAGGAGCCTGGATCAATTAACACTAGGGAGAGCATAGTTGGATGCACATGTCAAATCCTTGGATAAGGAATGAAATGGAGAAATTTCAGCCCTTTAACATTCAATGAGCAGATTTAGCCAACGCATTGCAATACATCAAAGATTGAAAACTAGTATTCATTTTAGGGGATGACAACCTCCTCAGAGCTTAACCACAACGGGGATCAAAAATGGAATCAAGGTAGTAAACTATTGAGGGAAAGTGGTATACGATGAATAGATTCAACGCTCACCCCCCACCCCCCTTCTTACCAAAATTGCTAACAACCACCTCCCCATGAAAAAAATCTTGAAACTTCTTAAGGAAGTACAAAACCAATGGAGGGTAATGTGGCACCGGTGAGGCCTAGTACAATAGGCCCATCATTAATTGATGGAAAAAATTGTAACACCATTCTCCCACATCTACCCAAGCCATTGGCCAGCAGGGGGAAACATGCGATGAGAGGCCACTATGATATGATTTGACCTCCTAAGTCATGTTAAGGAAGTGGAACAGATGGAAACACACCATACAAACATTAATTATCAGCCACAGGGCCCTCAAGAACCAATCCAATACTGTATACAACTTGCCTTGGGGTCCCACTAATCTTTTGGGCAACTTAAGGCTTAGCCGCTCCCATACTATAAGCATGAGTGCAACCAACATCTCAAATTATCTCTCATAGGCTTACCTTCTAGCAACCAAAGACCAAAACTGTCAACACTATGCCAATGACTCCTAGATTTGAGCCACTTTTTCAGGCCCATAGCCTATGTCACTTCCCAGAATTGAACCATCTCTTCCGATTAATAAAATAACATGTAAATGACATTCACTAGACCCCTACTTTCCATGACAGGCATTTCACCAAACATATTTGAAATGTGTAATCTACAGGTGTAATTAACAGCTCTGAGCATAGGGGTCTCATAATTAGTCGAGAATCACTAAGAACCATTCATGCCTCAAGACATCAACTTCCATTCCATCCATTAGGTCATAGATAAATTGATCATTCAATTACAAGTAAAAACATGAGGAGATCCATATATGGATGTTGTCATAAAACACATACATAACTAGCATAATAGGGACATAAAGACTCATGAAAGTACAACCATATAAACCACATACAATCCATCAAAATTCTCATATAAATACAAGGAGAAATAACCTTTCGTTAATGATGAAAAATCCAAACCCGGGATAGGACTTCCACATTCCACCCAACTGTAGAATGGTTGAGCCAAATCTCTCTTCAGCCATTCACCCGCATGCCATATTCCAAGAATGATTGTGGGATCTCATAGAACACATCAATAAAAAACCATCCAGGGCTTCAAGTGGCCATCCACCTCAACCCATCAAATAGTGATTACACCTCACAGTCGAACATCAAAGAACCATCATCAGATCGGTCTCTATCCAAGCCTTCCAAGGCTCTAGAGCATTTTTCCAACCAAGGCTCTAGGACTAGTAACTCAACCCATAGCTTTTGTTGGGCTCTAGAGTGTTTGTTCAAAAAAGGCTCCAGGACTAGTAACTCAACCCACCAAGGGCTCCAAAGCATTTTCCAACCAAGGTTCTAGGACTAGTAACTCAAGCCAAGTCATTCCAGGGCTCTTGAGCATTTGTCCAACCAAGGCTCCAGGACTATTAACTCAACCCAAGCTAAGGAAACATGAGAACCAACCAAAAACACAACAATGAAAATAATCCCACAATCACCATGGTTTTCCATGAAATGGTAAGCCTAGTAAATTCACTATCAATCCTGGTCCATCCTCCTTGCCAATGACAAATCACAACCAAAAATACACATGAATATACCATGCATGCCAAAACTAGTGAAGGAAGCATACATGTAACTCAGTTCCAGCAAGAAAATCTGATCTAGCTATTGATCCTGATGCCTTCTTGTGCTTTCCTGCTCTTTCTCTGCTTTCTTGCTCTAAGAATCCAAGTATGCCACACCCTCTAAGAGTGCTCCAAGAAAACTGTAAGTCTCCAAGAGTATGAGAGAGAGATAATAATGAGAGACTCCAAAACTTAACTGAAAAAATGTTACCAGTTGATCCTCAGAAGACTTTTTATGAATGAGGCCTCTATTTTCTTCATTTTCCATTATTTTCCTTTAATTTCCTCCTCACATGCAACCTGTGGCATTTCACCTCCATTTTCTCCTAATTTCCATTGTTTTCATAAATGAATGCACCAAAAAAGCCATTTTTCCTTTCCAAAGCGTTAGACATTTCCTTTTCCAGTTTCCTTAGCCATAACCAATCACAAGTGATCCCCATCACTAGGATTCTACCCAACATTCAACTTGGAATAAGTATCCCATCATCTATGGTTATTATTTTTAACTTGTGTTACATGGAATTTTCACTAGGGCTATTACAGAGCCCTACCCCTTGGTGGACACCGTCCTTGATGTTCAATCACACATATGCCTCAGGAGCTTGCTAAAAGAAGACATATTTCTCATGGAGCTTTATAACATAGCTCGATGCATTATTTACAATGAAATATCTGCTCAACACAAAACATCATAACAACATGATAACATATCGCATAGTGGAGCTTTATAACACAACTCATTACGGTATTTAAAATGATCATCCTGTTGAGTACCAACCCACATCATATCATAACATCATGATAACATAACTACATGATATCATAGTACATGACAACATAGTCATAATGAGATAACACTCATACCGCATAGTAGAGCTTTATAACATAGCTCATGGCTATATATACATCCATATACATGTGTACATATAGAAACATTACCAAAAATATATACCAAAACATATACCATTGAAGCATATATCGAAACATATAGTAACACCATATCTAAGCATATATCAAAACATCATATAGCATATGCCAAACCATCATAAAGCATATATCAACCACCATAAAACACATACCAAACCACCATAAAGCACATATCAAACAACCGTAAAGCATATACCAAACCACCAAGCCAAAACTGCTTTGCCTCAACTGGAAAATAAGGAAGGATACTATTTCAGGGAAAACTAGTGTCGATTCGAACTGCTAGTCCCACTAAGATGGGTAGCTATCTTAGAAACAAACAATGAAAGCTTTTCAAGAGTTCCTTTAAGTGTGACAGATGGAAGAGAAGAAAATAGGACCAACCCGGATCTTTCGCTTTGATCCTAGCTTGATTTCTCCTTTCCTTGATTGAATTTGCCACTCCTCTCCTACTTGTCCCGCTTCAAAGAGTACCTATAGAGTCAAAGTAACAACAAACTATCAAAGCATCTCTATCTAAAACATCATAAACAATGCAGAATCAGAAACACATTGACCATACAATTGCATTCATAAACAATAAGATTCAAAAATACACAATTATATGGAGGAAAACTCAAAGAACTTTATTAATAGTAATGTAAGAGAGGATTACAACCCAGCTGTCTGATCTAGCATCATCCTCCCAGTGTAGAAACCCTCTTCACCTCATGAACAAGCAAATCACCCAACAATGAAATGTCTCTTCTCAGATAAACCAACAGCACTTTCTTACAAATTACAAAATTCCAGCCTCCAGATCTCTCAAATGAGGGATCCATTTATAGATGTCTTACAAGGGTGTGAGTCAGCTCTGGGTTTTTTATTAGTGTCATTCCACTGATAGTTCTTGGTTCCACTTGGAGATTTCATTGATCTCTTACTCATCCCTGGGAGAATTCAGAGAGGCAAGTGTCACAGGAGAAGTTTCTGGAAGATTCAATGATCATCCACCTTGCAAACTGTCTCTGCCATTTGTCTATTCTCACTCATCGCACTCGATAGAAGGCCATTTCTGTATGCATCGCACCTGGCTAGTTTGGCAGTCAGTATGCATTTTACCTTGTCCATGGAGCAATCTGTATGGTCCAGTTTTGGCCAGTTATAAGTAGTTTTTCAGGTGGAACTTCTGGGAAATGATGTAATCAGTTGACCATGATCCTTTACGTTATGAAACAAAACTCTTAGAGACTTAAGGAGCCCTTAGTTTATGGACATATGAGTTTGGGGTTGCAGTGCCCAAATTCGTCTATAATAGTTGCCCCCTAAAGCATGAAGTTGTAAATCTTCTGATGTCGGGTGAAATGCTTTATCATGAGGATCTGAGGTATTCATACTGGAAGGTGACCTATATAAGATACAACACAATACATCATCATCATATTATTTTCATGATCTAGTTGAGGCTGACATTCCCATGCTCAGCTTTATAAATTCATTTTCATGTACATAGGACAGACAATCATCTTTTGTTGCAGACTTGGTAATTCTTCGCGTGAAGAGTCATCTTCCCTGACTTAGATGACTATCTGCGCAACTTCTGTGTACAATTGATGTCTTTATTTTCTTGAATATATCGCAGCCCGGATGGATGAAACTAGATCTGGGGTCTTCAAAACTCATCCAATCTTTGCCTGATGTATAAGTAGATCCATGTGAAAAGATGTTCAGAAGTCGAACATGGAAATACATCGCCTGATTACCAGCCAATAATGTAAGCTGTTAACAGACGCGAGAGGAGTCACCGATAATGATGATGACCCTCAAGATACTACAGTACAATTCACGTGGTGTGAATATATGAGCCGATGTCGAACACCATGCAAAGTCTTTCGGTCGAAGGTCATTGATATAAACCTATCACCAGATGTGAGAAACTTTCCATTGAGGCAAGCAAGCTTCAAAGTATTGAAAGGGTTGTTTCTAAGTCAACTTCTTGGATAATGAGCTGATGTCAACAAGAAGTGACCTGTTGTAGGAGGGCCTTAATGTATCCCACATCTACGATGCAAAACAGAGCAAATGATTTTTGTGGAGGTGAAAATGATCTGATGATATAAGGTTCAAGAATGGCGGCCATGAAAAATGAAGGGTGGATGGATTGCAGTGGATGAGGCATTTGCTGGATGGTGAATTCTCTGAATGACTTCTCCTAAACATATTGGTGACACTAATATGGACTTGGTAGCGTTAACCCCATGGATGGTACGGAGGACCAATGGTGAAGGTGAACAGAAAAACCAAACCCAACTCAATCACGGTGATGGAGTGAAAGTATCATGTTCAAGAGCGACCTACTACCAATAAAGTTCTTCAAGTTTTCTTCCCATTTTTCCCCAGTCATTGCTGACTATTGCCTTTTTATTTTTGACAAGCTTGAGGAGGATAACATATGCTTGGTCTATTATTTTCCCTCCGGGAAAACCTGTCACTTTGTGTTTAGCGAGCCTAGCATCAGTGAGACTCGTTCTTGTCTGGGTGGACAAGTTTGTCGCTATTTTTTTAACAAGTTTAACAACAAAGATAACTTGGTCCTTTTCATGTTTATAGAGTTTGAAAAGGAACAAAAAGGAGACTCCAATAGTCCTTTTTTCGTGGCATAATCCCTTAAGTCCAAAAAAGTATAAAATAATATGAAAGGGATGTATTGAAAAATACAAGCACTCGATATTTTGGTTTAATAATCCCTCAGGTCCAAAAAGATTAAAATATATGGGAGGGATGGCATTCCCCTTACTTTAACGAGATGGAAAGGCCAACAACTTGACAATCTTTTTATATTTAACGAGTCTAAAAAGAGTTTAAAAGAGACTCGTTTTTTAGGAATGAGTGGTATTTCTGGGTAGCAGCTGGTTCCAGGTAAGTTTGGAACTTCTCAAAACATGGCAGTGTGAAGAGGGTGGCAATCAGAATCACTCGTCGTAGATGTTCCTCAAAAGGGTAAACAATCAAGTGGAAGCGTATGGTCGGCCAAATGAATGGAGGTGACGGAAGGAACACAACCAAAGTTCAAAAGGGCTGATAGCAAAGCGATCACAAAGGTTATTTACCAAAGGCGGGTTTATTTTTTAATGAGCTTGAACCTTGTGCCAACATGTGCTCAGTGCAGGTTGATTTTTTAACGAGATTGAACCTTGTGGGAACATTTCTCTTACCAGTCTTTTGATAATGTCTCTTGGTAGATTTATTTTTTAATGAGCTTGAACACTACTATAACATGTGCTCATTACCTTTTTATGCAAGCTAGAAACGACCGAGCTACGAGGTTAAAGGGTTGAGAACCTACAAACTAAGAAAATCAAAGGTCGCTTTTCACTTGCATGCAAAGGTTTGCATGCCCCCAGGTGTTTTAGTAAAAGGAGAGTTTCCAAGTTACCAAATAGAAGTCCCTGCGGTTAGGCAGGATTGTTTCTATCGGTAGAAAAAAAACTCTTCCTTTTCTTTATCCATCGAAATAGACAAAGGTGATTGTTGGGAGCTTCCAACCACATAACATACGAAGGTGAATGCTGTGAGATTCCATTCACAATCATACAAATGAAATAATTGTGTCAGACTGATCACATAACCTATACGGGAATGTTTTTTAGTCCAAGTATTATAACCTTTCAAGAAAATTTCTCTTTTCTTGTGGGTTCACCTGCCAAAGCAGACTAGGGTGCATGCCCCCTAACCTTCATCACACACACCAAACTACTCGTTGTAATTAGGTGGATGGAATGAAGGTTGAAGAGACATTGTTGACGTGAAGAGACCATTTAGGGATGATGGCTGATTTATAGCTGTGTTTGAACCAGGAAATGAAAGGTGGTTGACAAGTTGCACCAGTCTGCCTTCATGTGGAAAACACATCACTCGAAAGAATGTGGAAACAATAGATTCCATGCTATATATATAATCACATCGAAGGAGTAGACTGTAATCTAGTGGACCTTGAACTATCATCACGTTCAAATGAACGGTTTTCTTTCTCAAAGTTATCAGTAACGTTGGAAGGATCCCTAACAGTCAACTGGTTCCTTTGTTGAAGCCGGAAAAATTTTGTTTTTTAGGCAAGAGCAATGGCAAACCAAGTGCTTTCCAAGAAGTTGAGGAAAGGATACTCACTGAAGCCCCTTCAACTATGATAGTGCCAGACACGATCATTTTGTAAACTTGTATTATGAATCGGAATGGTACACTAGATGGAAGGCGGGGTTTTGCTGGTTGATTCCAATCAAAGAAAATGACTAGACTGCTCAGAGGAGGTACCGGATAAATGTATGGATAAGTTTCATGACCTAGAGGGGTCTCTTCCTGTTGTGAAGGAATGGGTGGATTGTCCCCAAGTTCATTTGACTCTGTATCAACAAAAAAGAATTTGAATGGTGTCTTTCTCATTCTCTTCGGGAACTGTATCATCTGAAGGTGGGCCTTCTGAAGGCAAGACTAGGTCTACTACCATCTTGACTAGTTGACTTTGTTCCGGTGTGGACTCAAAAGGCTCACTTTCAGTGATAGGCGATTCGATCGACAATTGAGTTATGTCAATTGGGTTTTCAACTAGCGAAGGACTTGGCAAGAGTTTCCTGTATCCAGGTGGAAGCTGCTGCTGTGAAGCAAGATGGTTATCCAAAATGCTTTTGGCTTCATCCAGAAAAGGAAAATGGTGAAGAGTATGATCACCTTCACATAACCTACATGGAACTCTGACTTTTCCTTTTTGTCTAATGACTTCGTTTTCACTAGTTGATGGTGTGTTGTCAACCTGACTGTCAGAGGTCGATGACACCAAGTGGTGCAACTGGGGAGACCATTCCCTCAAGATCCGCGAGATGCAAGGGAAATCTTGGTGGTAATGTCTCTCCTTGCAAATTACGCATGGAGTTTTTTGTTTGGAAACTTTAGTGTGTGGATTTTCGCTAGATGATGCATTGTTGTTCCCTTGTTTAGCCAGTTTCTTCTTCTTCTCCTTCCCTTTCTTTTTCTTCTCAGCTACTTGGTTTTTAGTGTCACTAGTTTCACCAAGCGAAGAGGAAGAAGAGGAAGGAGAAACAAACGAAGTAGAAGGTGAAGGGGTAACTTCAGTATCATCTCGTTGCTGATTAGATTGTTGAGGAATTACGGTGTTTTGAACAATAGAGGTTGAGAAAAGCCATACTGGCAGGCAGATTGTGATTCCTGGAAGGGACAATGTAGCTATACATGGAGAACCAATATCTCCCCAAGAGTAGAAAGGACTAGGATTCCCTCCAAGAGGGATCCCTTGATTGGTAGACTCCATTATCTCAACCTCAGATCAACGAAGGAACAGGGATGTTATTTCGATTAAAATAAATTTTAAGACACTTTAACACAAATTTCTTTTTTAATTTTTAAGAGCCGAGAAAAAGCTAAAGATGACTCTAGTCACCTTCGATTTTTAATGAGCCTGAACTGACAAGTGCTCAGATGGACCTTTTCTTTTAATGAGTTGAAAAGGAACGAAAGTGACTACTCTGGAAATCTAGACAAAGGGTTTACCAAACCAATTGCAAAACTGCAAAATACACCTTGGTGATAAATGGTAGAGAAATTACCAAGGACTTATGTACGATAGTCAATCTTCCCAAATGTTGTGTTCAGTGCATTGCGGTCTATAGGGTGGTAGACACATCTTCCTAAGGATAAAGGATATCAACCTATTGTGGTCTCCCAATATATACTCGACGGTATGGGGAGCACAAGTCTGTACTGACACTTATCGTATCAAAGAGGAGGAATCACCCAACCTTCGATGAAAACAACAGTTACCAGGTTTTATGATGCCGGAACATGTCTCTGTCCTAGACTTCTAGATGTGTTGCGTTAGGTTCCAAAGAATTTTTATGTTCATTGAGGTTTATTTTAGAGTTGATCTTGCTTAGAAGTTTTCCCTTCAAGGTTCACCCCATGATGTAGATGTGAAATTCCTAAATATGCAATCTAAAATGATAAACAGTTGTTTATGTTCTTTTAGCAATGAAAATCCTAGCTACAAAGGAAAGAAGATAGTGATTTTCTTTCAACAGAGAGCATAGAGCACACACTAAATGCACTTTCCTAAATCAAATTTCGCATGCAGTCAAAATGCAAATGCACATGCATGTATTTTTTTTCTACTTCCTTAATGTGTGAATGACAAAAAGGAAAGCGAAGTACAAATCTGAACTATTTTCTTTCAAAGCGACATTTCTAACAATTTCTTTTCAAAATGAAAGGAAGACTAAGATGACACTTTTCGATTTCGAATTTAAAACTGTTTTCGACACTTGAAATACTAATAATTTCAAAATCAATTACAATGAAAAAAGTATAATCAACTATCTAGAAGAGGAAGACTTTACGACACCCTTCCTTCGATTCAAAATGACAATTATGACACTTGCATCAAAGACGACAATTCGATTAGGCTACTTTTGACAAAGGAAGACTGTAAATGATTAAAAAATACACAAAAACATTTACAATTCCTAATTGATGGAGGCTAAAATAATGTGAAGGAAGAAGGTTTCAGCAAGAAGGTACTGATCGTGAACATCAAAACTACTGAATAAAGTTGAAAACAAGGAGACAAAACCAAACTTTCAGTATAGAAAACAGTATCACTCAATCATCGCACCTGCAACACAGGGAAACAGGGATGCATCTCACTTGCAACACACGAGAGGTGAGATGGATTCAGGTTCCATAGTTACAGACAGTGCGATGGACCAGGGAGCAAAACTGAGCTTGGATTTTGCTCAAAACTTGCAGCTAGGTTTAGTGATTTAGGCTGAGTAATGATGGACAGTAAAAACAAAGCATAGGGTTAAGATTTGATGAGGTTCTGAGCTACCACAAGGGCACTTATAATGCTTTCTAAGTCAGATGCTCAGTTCATAAACCAACCCAGAGATTGACTGAAGCAGCATTCATCTACTTCGCAATTGCATAGAAAAGGTGTTTCGAAGGCTAGCTGGCTAACTTCAAGCTCCGTCTGTAGTTTATAAAGCAAACAATGAACAAACAAAACAAACTATTCGTTCCCCAGCGGAGTCGCCATTTTGTTTCAGGGAAAACTAGTGTCAATTCGAACTGCTAGTCCCACTAAGATGGGTAGCTATCTTAGAAACAAACAATGAAAGTTTTTCAAGAGTTCCTTTAAGTGTGATAGATGGAAGAGAAAAAAAGAGGACCAACCTGGATCTTCCGCTTTGATCCTAGCTTGATTTCTCCTTTCCTTGATAGAATTTTCCACTCCTCTCCTACTTGTCCCGCTTCAAAGAGTACCTGTAGAGTCAAAGTAATAGAAAACTATCAAAGCATCTCTATCTAAAAAATCATAAACAATGTAGAATCAGAAACACATTGACCATACAATTGCATTCATAAACAATAAGATTCACAAATACACAATTATATGGAGGAAAACTCAAAGAACTTTATTAATAGTAATGTAAGAGAGGATTACAACCCAGTTGTCTAATCCAACATCATCCTCCTAGTGTGGAAGCCCTCTTCACCTCATGAACAAGCAAATCACCCAACAATGCAATGTCTCTTCACAGATAAACCAACATCACTTCCTTACAAATTACAAAATTCCAGCCTCTAGATCTCTCAGATGAGGGATCCATTTATAGATGTCTTACAAGGGTGTGAGTCAGCTCTAGGTTTTTTATTAGTGTCATTCCACTGATAGTTATTGGTTCGACTTGGAGAATTCATTGATCTCTTACTCATCCCTAGGCGAACTCAGAGAGGCAAGTGTCATAGGATAAGTTTCTGGAAGATTCCATGATCATCCACCTTGCAAACTGTCTCTACCATTTGTCTATTCTTCCTCATCGTACCCCATAGAAGGTCATTTCAGTATGCATCACACCTTTCTAGTTTGGCAGTCGGTATGCGTCGCACCTTGTCCATGGAGTAGTGTGTATGGTCCAGTTTTTGCCAATTATGAGTAGTTTTTCAGGTGGAACTTCTGGGAAATGATGTAATCAGTTGACCATGATCCTTTAGGGTATGAAACAACACTTTTAGGGACTTAAGAAGCCCTTAGTTTATGGACATATGAGTTTTGGGTTGCAGTGCCCAAATATGTCTATAACAGATACATAACCCACATCTAATCCGCCATCTCACATGTAACTTCATCGGGCCCAAAGTGATTCCATTGCACCTTAACTTGCTCGATTTCTCGGTTCTGGAGCATGAGCGCCTTTTTCTACAATATATACTAAGGCTCCAGCAGGAATTTTCCATTTAGTTCCACCTGCAATACAGACTAGTCAATCACATGATCTTGATCCTTAACATACTTCTTAAGCAATGATACATGGAAAACATCACGAACTTTCACTATCGAAGGCAATACAAGTCGATAGGCTACTGGCCCAATCCTCTCAATGATATTGAAGGGTCAAAAAAAATGTGGTGCCATCTTAGCACATGATCCAATCTGCAAAGAGCTCTTTTTTAGTTTGATGTGAAAGTACACCTATTCCCCAACCAGGAACTCCTTGAACAACCTATTCTTATTTGCATAAATCTTCTTCCTATCCTATGTTTCCCTTAGACTCTTCTTGATTACCTGCATTTCATGTTCCATGTCTACCAACATATCTGGTCCAATCAACACCCTGTTAACCGGATCACTCCAACTGATGGGAGTTTTACAACTCCGCCCATACAAGGCCTCAAAAGGACTCATCCTCAGTGACTCCTGATAATTTTTGTTGTATGAGAACTCTACCAAAGGGAGATAGCCTTCCTACTTCCTCTGTTGATGCATCACATACATCCTTAACATGTCCTCCAATATGCTATTGACCCTCTCTGTCTGTCCATATATCTATAGATGATAAGTTGTGATGAAGACCATATTTATGCCCAAACCTACAAATAACTCTTTCCAAAACTTATAAGTGAACTTCGCATCTCTGTTTGACACAATCTTCTTTGGAACACCATGCAATTTGACCACCTCTCTAAAGAATACCTGTGCTACATCGTTAGCTGAGAATATAGATTTAACCAGAATGAAATGTGCAACCTTTTTCAATCTATCCACAATGACCATAATGGAATCATATTGCCTCACTATCTTTGGAAACCCTATGATGAAGTCCATGGAAATGACCTCCCATTTCCACTATAGAATCATGATCGGTTGTAGTAGTCCACCTGGATGTTTGCATTATGATTTCACTCGCTAAAAATAAAAAACATCTAGCCACAAACTTTGCTACATCTCTCTTCAAATTCGGTCAATAGTAAAATCTCTTCACTGTTATCAGTGTCTTCTAGTAACCTGGGTGACCTGAATAAGGTTTCACATGAAACTTCTTTAATATCACCTTCTTGAGCTCACTGTTATCTGGTACAAATATCCTGTCTCGGAACCTGACCAAGCCATCTGCTGTAAGACAATAATCCATACCATGTGCACCTACACCTGTACATGTACCAACATCTTACTGTAACCTATGCACAATCTCCATATACTTGACATCCTGCTGATCTGCCTGCTAGATCCTATCTTATAAGTCTGTGCCATAGGAACTCATAGATGCCAAGTGATTTACCTATACCTATCTGTTGAGAGAATTTTCCACCTTGTTCTCTTTACCTTTGATTTACCTTATCTCAAAATCAAACTCGCTGATCGTGGCCAACCATCTAGCCCATATTGAATTTACATTCGGTTGTTCAAACATATACCTCAATCCATGTGATCACTCATAAGTACAAACCTCCTGGCAAGAATATAGTGTATCCACATCTTCAATGCATGTATGATCACTACTAACTCCAAATCATGTCCCTGTTAGTTCTTGTCACACTCATTTAGTTTCCGGGACTCATATCATACCACTTGTCCATCCTCCATAAGGACTCCACCAAGCCCTCTCTTGCAAGCATCTCTGCACACCAAAAACTCTTTGTCTAGATCTGCAATCTGTAGCACTAGTACATGTGTCAACACTTGCTTGATTTTCCCAAATCTAGCCTTGCCCTCCTCTGTCCATTCAAACTTCTTACATTTCCTTTACAATTTTGTGATGGGATAAGAAATATGTGAGAAGTTCCTAATGAACCTTCTATAATAACCTTTCAAATCCGTGAAATATCTCACCTCATCCACACTCTTAGGAGATACCCACTTAATGATGGCTCTTATCTTTTCTGGATCTATTGCAATGCCCTACTTGGAGACAAAATTCCCCTAGTAGTGTACCTCAGTCTGAAAGAAACTACACTTGCTGAGCTTAGCATATAATTGATGCTCTCTCAACAACCTCAACGCTACTAATAAATGTTTGACATTCTCTTCCTCATTTTTAGAATATACCAGGATATAATCAATTAACACAATAACAAACTTATCCAAATATGGATGCAACACAATATTCATCAAACACATAAATGTAGCTGGAGCATTAGTTAAGCCAAATGGAACAACAACAAACTCATAATGCCTGTACCATGTCCGGAAAGCGACCTTGTAAATGCCTTCCTCTTTGATGTGTACCTAATGATATCTGGATCTCAAGTCGATCTTGGATAACATTGTTTCTCCCTTCAGTTGATTGAACAAGTCATCAATCCTCAGCAACAGGTACCTATTCCTGATGGTCAATTTGTTCAACTGCCTATATTCAATGCATAATCTGAGTGTTCCATCTTTTTTCTTTACAAACAATACCAATGTGCCCCAAGGTGATACACTCATCCTAATGTACCCCTTGTCCAGCATTTCCTTCAGTTGCAACTTTAACTCAACCAACTCGGGTGTGCTCATCCTACAAGGTGCTTTTGATGCTGGAGCTACCCCTATCACTAACTCAATAGAAACGTCTACCTCTCTGCGAGGTGGAAACTCTGTAATGTCCTCAGGAAACACATCCTTGAACTGTTGTAAAAATGGGTACCTGCTCAACACATCTATATCCTCAACTTCCTTGCCCTTATCACTAGAGATGTGTACTGTGAATAGTTTACACCCTTTTGCTGCGACTACGCTTTTCTTGCATAGTTGTGACCATCCTAACTAGTGTAGCTTTCTTCTAACCCTGTAAGACTCTTGGTTCTCCATTATCATCAACACACTCAATGGATTTATCATAACAATCTACCTTGGTTCTATGAAGATACAACCAGTCCATTCCCAGCAACATACTGTATGAACCCAATGGTAATAAATTCAAATGTGTTGTGGTAGGCATAACATTCAGATCAAATGCACAAGCTCTTACCCATTGATGAACTCACTTCTTTGTACCTGTATCCAACTGAACTTACCAAGACTCTACATGTAATTCCTTACTCAAACCACACTTATCCACCAAGTTAGGACTAACATAGCTATAATTAGATCCAAGGTCAATAAAAATAGAAATAACTTGATCACAAAGCTTACCATCCATTTCAATGATAGATTTCTGATGCTCTACCTGTTTGTTATCCAATTTTGCATAGATACGTGCAATACTCTAACAAACATATCCAATAGTTTGTGCCTCCTGCGCATTGTATATCTTAGGCCTACCACTCTGGTACTGTGGACAATCCTTCCTGTGATGATCTCCTCCACAAGTCCAACACTACACGGGTTCCTTATTCTACTCCATAGATATGTGTCCATGTCCTCTATCTGATGCATTGAACCTCTTAGGTGGTGCAATATTATCCTTGTTACTCGAATCCTATGGTCTTACTCGGTTCTTGTCCCATTTTCCCTTGTTCTTTGCATTACCTCTCTAGTCTAGTTTCGTCTCAGTTCTGCACTTTGATTGTTCATAGCATTGCTTCAGTTTTCAGATTGCCTCCTTCAATGATCTAGGCCCGTCGAACTCAATCCTATTTTTGAATGCAACTGGTAACCCACTAACAAATATCTGAATCTTAGCCTTCTCCTCCTTGAGGTAAGGCAAATATCTCAGAAACTCCAAGAATCTACTAGTGTACTCATCATTTGTCATGGATCCCATATTTAGCTCATAAATTATTTCGCATTGTCATCAAAGTATCTTTCTAACAAATACTTCTTCTTGAATAGCCACTCAAACTCACTTCAAGTCAAATCTTCCTCATTTATACCTCTGAGATTATTCACGTCCTCCCACTAAATGTCTGATTTTCCTTTGAGGCTGAATGTAGCCACTCTAACTTTCATGTTCTCTAAATAGTCATGCAATCTAAAGAACTTCTTCATTCCTAGTAACTATGCCTTTGCATCTTGTCATTTCTTTACCTCTCCATCAAAAGTAAGTGGCTTTTCTTTTTTAGACTCTTCTGGAAAATACCCCTTATCACTCCTCCTGTATGGATGATACTAATGATGAGGATAGTGCTTATCTAAATCAAAAGTAGAATCATACATATGTCTATTCCTTCTCTTATCCATAGTGTCTAACAATTTGCCATCTCTGGTTGTGTCATCTCTATCTAATCAGTTACTACCATGTGATCTACTACCATATGCCTCATTATCTTTATCCTTCTGCTCATGGCTGATCTGAAGTGGTCTTTTTCACTGAAAATCTAACAAGCTATGAAGTATGACTACATTTACCTCTAGTAATGTTTGTCGTGCTTGTATGATTTTGTCATTATCTGCCTTACAACTCTTTATTTCTTCCTTTAAACTTCTCAGTGTCACTACTAGGTCGGAAGAGTTCCCAACATCACAGTTTCCTCATATTCATAGGGAGAGTCTTTATAGTCAACCATCTTGCTAGCCATTTGATATTTCTTCCTATAAGGTATATCATGTCAGTTAAACCAAATCACAATAAACCAATGTAGCTTAGCATAGTTCGGGGAGGATACCTCATCTACAAGATCAACAAATCATCGTGATACATGTAAAACATAATCATGACAACATATAGAAACATAAAACATAAGCATATGACCATGCAACCATCATTCTAGGTAGGGTCCAATCATCAATGCATGACCTCATGCATGACAACTACCATCATTACATCACTATACAATTGACCACATGCAAACATGAACATGCATAAGCGATGCATAACCACACACACATATGACCAAGAATGAATTAACAATACTTGAAATGAAACCTGCAAGAATGATACATGCAACCAAGCATACCAGAATGTAACCAAACATGCAAGAATGTAACCAAGCATACTACAACACTACATGTAGGTGACATAAATTGACATGTAACTACTCATATACTCACAATGATGCCTTCCACAATAACACGTGAAATTTCACATGCCAACATCACTACAACCATGAACAACATCATGCAATTGCAATAAGCACATATGCAAGGGTGAGAGACACACATGCAACTGACATGAATGCATGACCAACAAATAGTCCATCCAGTCAGTGGGGTGAACCATGCTTTGATACAAGTCTCTAACACCCTCCTCCCACATCTACCCAAGCAACTAGCCAGCCACGGTAAACATGCGATGAGAGGAATCTATGATATGATTCGACCTCCTAAGTCACGTTAAGGAAGTGGAGCTGATGGAAACACCTCATACAAACACTAATTATTAGCTACAGGACCCTCAAGAACCAATACAATACTTTAGACATCTTGCCTTGGGGTCCCACTAATATTTTGGACAATTTAAGGCTCAATCGCTCCCATGCTATGAGTGTGACCAACAACTCAAAGTTTCTCTCGCAGGCTTTCCTGCCAGTGACCAGAGACCAAAACTGGCAGTGCTTTCTAGCGACTATGGGATTTGAGCCACTTTTTAAGGCCCAGAGCCGAGGTCACTACCCAAAATAGAACCATATCTTCATATCAGTAAAATAACATGGAAATGACAGTACTAAAGCAAATACTTGTTCAAGACCTTAACTAGACCCCTACTAGCCATGACAGGCATTTCATCAAACATATTGCAAATGTGTAATCTATAGGCGTAATTAATAGTTATGAGCATAGGGGTCTCATACTTAGCTAAGAATCATTAATAAATATTGATTCCTCAACACATCAACTTCCATTCCATCCATTAGGTCATAGATACATTTATTATTCAATTAGAAGTAAAAACATGAGGAAAGCCATACATGGTTGTTGTCATAAAACACATACATAACCAGCATAATAGGGACAGAAATACTCATGAAAGTACAATCATATAGACCACATACAATTCATCAAAATGCTAATATAAATACAAGGAGAAATAACCTTTCACTAATGACGAAAATCCAAACCCGGGATGGGACTTCCACATCCCACCTGACCGTAGAATGGCTGAGCCAAATATCTCTTCAGCCACTCAACCCCGTGCCATATGTTAGGGTCCTATAAATTATATAGGATCAGTTATTGTTTTACCTTATTATTTGGGTTTGAGAGATGTAAATAATAATTCATCCTAAAAATTATTTCTAAGAAAAAATAGAAAAAGTAAATAAATGGGCTTGCAAGACAAAATGCACCCTTAGGATAAAGTAATTATGTTTTAGCATAAATTAATTTTTTTTAATAAAGTTAATCATGTAATTTAAACATGATTAATTAATATGTAATAAAACCCACAAGCAACAAAAGGCGATTGTCATATATGTTAAGTTTTGTGCTCCATCTGACGATTCGATGGACTCCTCGTCAAATCAACGGCTGGCAAGGTTTCTCACCCCCTACCTTTATCCGCAACGCGGGGTCAGAAAAGCGGTTTCCTCCCTATCAGGCCCTACGTGTCACCTTCATGTTATTTCACACACCCCCCTCATAGACCACTTACCATTTCGACCCCCTCCGAAATCTACCAAGTTTCTTCCCTTTCCCGCTAGCTCTTCCCACGTGCTCCCCTCCACTCCTATCCTAACACCTAGCCATGTTCGTTACGTAATTAACATTTGACCTTGTTTTCACTCCCAATCACTCACTACCTACCACGTGGATCATTGTTCCCACTCACCTCCATGTCATGTCTCCACATCATCCCCTACCTCCATTTCACCTCCCACCTCCACGTCATGTGTATGTTTCATGGCCAATTAAAACTATCTTTTTCCCCTACACAACACAATACTTTCAAACATGGTTTACAAACAATTGAGAACATATTTTCGAATAATAAAAGACATTTTTTTTTTATAACATCCTCTTGTACAAAAACCTCTCTCATTTTTCTAACATCTATTATTGTTTGAGAGATTCAGATGAATCTTTGCTGTCATGTTTTCCCAAATTTTCCTATTTATAGTGAGTGTCTTCAAATACAGTTTTCGAGCAAGTGGAAATTAATTTTTAAAAAATGAAATCGGTTTTTGTTTCCAAAATCATAATTTACAAAAACCTCTCTCATTTTTCTAACAGATATTATGGTTTGGGACATACAAAGGGATTACAGGACCCTATTTTTCAGAATTTCAGGAGGAAAAAGCTCAAAGACAATTAGTGACTTGGATGCCACCTCATCAAATAAGAGTTGCAATCAAATTTGAATTTCTCTTATTTGTCACCAAAAATCCATAAAGATAGTGCCAAGTAGATTCATTAGTTTTGAATGTCCTATATTTCAATTCTATTTGTGTAATACAGTTGGAGATATTTGTAACAAATCTTGATATTTTTTCAAGATATTTTAGTTTAGGATTTTTATAAATACTTCATCATTTGAAGTAAGAGATGTTGATTGTTGAATATAATTTCCTCTGCAAATTGTAATTTTCTAGTTGCTGGAAGCATCAATAATACAAGTACATTTTCACAAGATTCATGTGGTGTATGAATTAGTGATGTTTTTCTTCTGTTCATGTGTTTAATCATTGTCTCATTTTCTCTGTCATTTCTAAAAGCTTAATTACATAACATAAATTGTGAAAAATAGGATATGTTATACAGATCACCCTATTCTGGCTGTTATTAATTTATATGTTTTCCGCTGAAGTCAAATTAAGGAATCCTTCATTGCTCCTTAGTTTCCATTGTATCTTACATTTATTATGTTTCATCATCCATTTAAATTTATGAAAGATCTAACTAGTGTAACCTAGCTTTCCCTATGAAACTCCTGCAAAATTTCATGCAGATCCAATTAATCTTTAGACTCCATAGCCCAATGGAATTATAACAATTTAATCAACCAAGCAATCCAATCAAAAAACAATCAATATAGTCATAACTAGCCTAAAATTCACATCAAAGATAGCTAAATTTTACAAAGAGATCCCTCTCTGAAGCTGGCAGAGCTAGATCCTAGCTTCCAAAGTGGTTTTGATGTTGTCATATGTGTCTACTCCCTCAACCTCAAAAATACAAAACAACAACATAGTGGCAACCATACTGGGGAAAGAACCTTTCAGATTCCCTAGGAAAGTGTATCAAGTTCCAGATCTGATTACTGACGATGGACAGTCATCACACACAAGATGGTTGTATAATTCACCTTGCAACTCCACATTCAAAGTATCTAGAGCTTCAAATTTTTTAGTGTGACTCCATTGTCAAAGCATCCATATTTGTAGAAAACTCATGGCGACTCCATTGCAAGTTGATCAGATTCCTTGCTAAACAAGATGAGATGTTATGTGACAAATCCTCTGTCTTGTGAAGTTTTAAAAGAAGTCGGGGATGAATTAGCCGATTTTCAAATTGATGAATATTTTTTAACGGTTGTGTTTCATTGTTTGAAATTAAGAAAATTTCATCCTAAAAATAAAGCTTGTTTCCTTGAGTTCGTTGTTGAAAGATTCAAGAAGGATATTGAACTTTTGGACTATCAGATTCAATCCTATAATTTCTGAGATCTTAAACAATTCTTGGAAAATATTCCTTCCCCAAAACAAGATGAGATTGTATTGCCTTTTGCTTTGCAGATTGCTAAGAATTATTTTTTCGAGTACAAGACTGAAAATGAATAGTGGGAATCAGGGTTTAACCTTGAGAATACAATTGATGAAATCTTCCATGCTCAATTGGTCAATGAAGGCCTGCAAGGTAAACTAATTAATCATGCCTTTACTGATCCTATAGAAAACTACATGGAGGTTCTTTTCAGCTCAAGTGTTCAATCATGTTTTCATGACCAGATCCAACAACAGTTGCCATTGCACTCTACAGCTTTGATTTTATGGACAAAAAGTAAAGTTGTCCTTTTGATTGTGCTAACAAACAGTCAAGTAGTTTAATTGTTTCGGGAGCTACTTGACTGGATTCATAGAAAGTTTTGTATCATTTGATTGAGCATAATTTTCAGTAGTGTAGAGTAGGTAGCAGTGTGCAAATAAGATCAATACTTTGAGCATATTTTTCAAGCATTATCATCAATTTCAGTTTCAGATAACAGTACAACTTTCAGTTCAGCGTGTATTTCAGATTTTAGTTTGCATAATGGTTTTGATTCCAATCTGAAGATTTTCAGTCACAGATATTTTTATGATAGAGCAGGTTGCATTTTTGGGATCAACCCAATGGATAAGGCTACTAGTATATGGTGTTCTTGGCACCTCACAAGGAGAGTGCCATCCCCAGATGGAGCCACTATTAGGGTCCTATAAATTTTATAGGATGAGTTATTGTTTTACCTGATTATTTGGGTTTGAGAGATGTAAATAATATTTCATCCTGCAAATTATTTCCAAGAAAAAATAGAAAAAGTAAAGAAATGGGCTTGCAAGACAAAATGTGCCCTTAGGATAAAGTAATTATGTTTTAGCATAAATTAATTTTGTTTTAATAAATTTAATCATGTAATTTAAACACGATTAATTAATATGTAATAAACCCACAAGCGACAAAAGGTGATTGTCGTATCTATTAATTTTTGTGCTCCATCTGACGGTTCGATGGACTCCTCATCAGATCAACAACCAACAAGGTTTTTCGGCCCCCCTACCCATCTTACCTTTATCTGTAAGGGGGGGGGTTCGAAAAGTGGTTTCCTCCCCATCGGTCCCACCCCTACGTGTCACCTCCATGTTATTCCTCACCCACCCGTCAAAAACCACTTACCATTTCAACCCCCCTCTGAAATCTGCCAACTTTCTTCCCCTTTCCTGCTAGCTCTTCCCATGCACTCCCCTCCACTCCTATCCCGAAACCTGGCCATGTCTATTACGTAATTAAAATTTGACCTCACTGTCACTCCCACACCACTCACTACCTATCACTTGGAATTTTTTCTCCACTCGCCTCCACATCATGTCTCCACATCATCCCCCACTGCCATTTCACCTCTCGCCTCCACGTCATGTGTCTGTTTCATGGCCAACTAAAACTATGTTTTTTCCCTATACAACATAGTACTTTTAAAGATGATTTACACACCACTGAGAACGTATTTTCAAATACTGAAAGATTTTTTTGTTTTTAACATCCTCTTGCACAAAAACCTATCTCAGGTTTCTAACATCTCTTATGGTTTGGGAGATTAGGATGAATCGTTTCAGGCATGTTTTCCCAAATTTTCCTATTTTTAGCCAGTGTTTTCAAATTCAGCTTCTGAGGAATGGAAATGAATTTTTAAAACATTAAAGAGTTGTTTGTTTCCAACATCATAGTTTACACAAACCTCTCTCATTTTTCTAACAACTATTATGATTTGGGACATACAAATGGATTATAGGACCCTAGTTTTCATAATTTCAGGAGGAAAAAACTCAGAGACGGTTAGTGACTTGGATGCCACCTCATCACATAAGAGTTGCAATCAAATTCAAATTGCTCTTATTTGTCACCAAAAATCCATAAATATAGTTCCAAGTATATTCATTAGTTTTGAATGTCCTATAATTCAATTCTATTTGTGTAATACAGTTGGATATATTTGTAACAAATCTTGATATTTTTTCAAAATATTTTAGTTTAGGATTTTTATAAATACTTCATCATTTGAAGTAAGAGATGTTGATTGTTTAATACAATTTTGTCTGTGAATTGTAATTTTCTAGTTTCTGGAAGCATCAATAATACAAGGACATTTTCACAGGATTCATGTGGTGTACAAATTGGTGATGTTTTTCTTCTGTTCATGTGTTTAATCATTGTCTCATTTTCTCTGTCATTTATGAAAGCTTAATTACATAACAAAAATTGTGATGAATTGGATATGTTATAAAGAGCACCCTGTTCTAGTGGTGAGTAATTTATATGTTTTCTATTGAAGTCAAATTAAGGAATCCTTCATCTCTCCTTAGTTTCTACTGAATCTTACATTTCTTCTGTTTCATAATCCATTTAAATTTCTGAAATATCCAACTAGTGTAACCTAGCTTTCCCTATGAAACTCCTTCAAAATTTGATGCAGATCCAGTTAATATTTAGACTCCGTAGCCCAATAGAATTATAACAATTTAATCAACCAAGAAATCCAATCAAAAAACAATCAGTACAGTAATAATTAGCATAAAATTCGCATCAAACATAGTTAAATTTTACAAATAGATCCCTCTCTGAAGCTGGCAAGGCTAGATCCCAACTTCCAAAGTGGTTTTGATGTTTTCCTATGTTTTTATTCCCTCAACCTCAAAGATACAGAATGACAACACCATATTCCAAGCATGAATCTGGGATCTCATAGAACACATCAATCAAAAACCATCCAGGGATTCCAGAGGCCATCCACCTCAACCCATGAAATAGTGATTCCACCTCACAGTCGAACATCAAAAAACCATCATCAGATCTGTCTCTATCCAATCCTTCTAGGGATAAAGATCATTTGTCCAACCAAGGCTCCAAGACTAGTAACTCAACCCAATATTTTTACCGAGCTCTAGAGCATTTGTCCAACCAAGGCTCCAGGACTAGTAACTCAACCCACCAATGGCGCATTTGTCCAACCAAGGCTCCAGGACTAGTAACTCAACCCAAGATTTTCTAGGGCTCTAGATTGTTTTTCCAACTAACCTAGTAGGACTAGTAACTCAACCCAAGCTAAGGAAACATGAGAACCAACCAAAAACACAATAATGAAAATACACCCACAATCACCATGATTATCCAGGAAATGGAAAGGCTAGGAAATCCACTATCAATCCCAGCCATCATCCATGGCAATGACAGATCACAACCAAAAATCCACATGAATATGCCATGCATGCCAACACTAGTGAAGGAAACATACATGCAACTTGGTACCTAGAAGCAAATCTAATGTAGTTTCTGATCTTGATGCCTTCTTGTGCTTTCTTGCTCCAAGAATCCAAGTATGCCACACCCTCCAAGAGTTCTCCAAGAAAAATCTAAGTCTCCAAGAGTATGACAGAGAGAGAGAATAATGAGAGAGTTCCAAAACTAAACTGACAAAAGGTTAACAATTGATCCTCAAAAGCCTTTTTATGAATGAGGCCTCTATTTTCTTCATTTTCCATTATTTTCCTTCAATTTCTTCCTCACATGCAACCTGTGACCTTTCATCTCCCTTTTCTCATAATTTCCACTATTTTCATAAATAAATGTGCCAAAAATGTCATTTTGCCTTTCCAAAGCCTTAGCCATTTATTTTGCCAATTTCCTTAGCCATAACCAATAACAAGTGATCCCCATCACTAGGATTCTGCCCAACATTCAACTTGGAATAAGTGTCCCATCATCCATGGTTATTATTTTTAACTTTTATTACATGGAATTTTTACGAGTGTTGTTCAAAAAAAAATATGCAATATTTGATGGAACTAACAGTCATAGTGTAGAAATTAGGTTGTATATTTGCAACTACTCATGAAGTTTTAATCAAAATCACAAGACAAAAAGCTATTCTACTATTTTTGCAGACATTAATTCATAATTTGGAACAAAAATATCAAACATGCAAGAAGAAATAACACACATGCAACAAATATTTTTATCTGAGGAAAGAAATATGCTAAAAACCCCAATGTTTGCTTGCATTAATCAAATGAATAGAGATGTATTACAATTTTTTTTTCCTGAACTGAGCTCACCTTGCAAGTGCATAACTTATATCTCTACTCACTGAAGGCCTCTGTTTTAGACTTAGTCAAATTTTCCCTCGACTCTAGCTCCTATTTCCTTATGTTGTCCCTTGTGGAATTAGCCCCTATAATTTAGGAAATTCCTCTAATTGAATTGCATAATTCCTTAGGTTGATCATCTGACTGTAGGTAACACTTGTACACTCAAGACTAGTCTACAACTAATGTTACACTGCCTTGGAATCTCCACCAATATCGGGGTTCTCGAATTCTCTGCATGCAGTAGATATTTTGGGTTGAATGATTAGTTAACTAGATGAATACTATGTTTGACTGAAGCCCCAATGCACAACTTGACCCTCCACTAGTTCCTCGAATAGTTGGCACTAGTTTAGCTCAAAACAACCTTAGATAACTGACCTTTATTGCTACAAATTAGAAATCCCACATGCTTAAATGAACTCTAACTCCTCCAACTCGAATTTACTAAGTAAATTGGGTGACACAAGCCATGTCACATAAGTTAACATCATCCAAGTTGTTTTTTGTTGTGGAAATTCAATTTTTCTCAATTTAATCAAGGTAAAATCAAATTGAGAATTTCTTGTTGCATTTTTCAACACTTATACTACAGGGTTCTGCCACCCAGTCCCTAAAACATCAGGTATGCAAAAGTTTATAGATTTTCTTGATACCCAATATCATAATTCTTGGTACATGCCAACTAAAAAGGTGATAGAATAGTGATATGGAATGTTGTTATGAAACCAGTTCAAGAAAAGATAGAAAAGATAGATCAACGCCTTAGAATTCAGCCTCTTCGAGGGGGCAACCTCCTTTACATTACATAAATGAACAATTCTTGGATGATACAAATGAAAAGACCTCCTTTCTATATATAGGAGTCTAAGGGGTCATAACATAATCAGAGTCGACATAACAATAATAATGTAAGGGCACAATAATAACAATAGTGGGCTTCTATGGGGCACAATAGTAACAATATGGGCACTACATGGGTACATCAATATAATAAGAGGGTTATACTAATAACAATAAGGGGTTACACTAGTAGTATAGGGGCGTAACATGCCCCTCTCCTTCAAAAAGCGTTGTCCTCAACGCTTGAGTAGTTCTTGATGCTTCTTTATAAAATTCTTGTCCTCCCATGTGGAATATTCAGCGGGTAAGTTCTTCCACTTGATGAGATACTCTGAAATTGATCGATTTCGTAGCTGTTGGGTTCTTGTTTCTGTGACTGCTCCAGGTTCCAATATGATTTTTCCTTCCTCTTTAATTTCTGGAAATATTGTTTGAATTGGGATCTTTTGCAACTTTTGAATAAGTGGCCATACTTCTTCGTCCTTCTTCCATTCATCCCTTGCTTCCTTTATCCAATCTTGTTGGATAGCACAAAACAATGCTTCCACATCCTCATCCTTGAAGAGTCTTCCCATTCGGTAAGGTCGGCATTTTTTAAGTGCCTGTTGTTTCGTTTGATTTTGCACCGAAGTGGCGTTATCCTTTAAAAGTTGGAGAACTTGTTGTTGATGCTCGATGTGATCTTTCACTGCGTGAACCTTTTTCTTCTTGATATGTCCTTCTATCTCTAGAGTTTGAGGAGTGGTAACTTCTTCCAATCCTTTACAAGATATGGTCAGATTTATTTCTTGATGCTCGATGTGATCTTTCACTTCTTGAACATTTTTCTTCTTTATATGTCCTTCTATCTTGATAGTTTGAGGAGTGGTAATTTCAAACAATGAATTACAAGATATGGTTGGATTCATTTCTTGTTTCTCGATGTGATCTTTCACTTCTTGCACATTTTTCTTCTTGATATGTCCTTCTATCTTGAGAGTTTGAGGAGTGGTAATTATTGCCAATGCTTTACAAGATATGGTCTGATTCATTTCTTCTTTCTCTGGGGTGGGGTCCTAGCGTATATCTTCTTCTTTTGTTGTTTCTTGATCCTTTTCTTCCTCCTCTTCATATTCTATGTAAAATAATTTCTTCTCAGCACACTTATGACCTTTAGTGCATTTGCTATCACAATTGTAACAAAGCCATTTTTCTCTTTTTTCTTCCAATTGTTGCGGTGTAACCCTTGTAGGTTGTGGAAGGCTAGGAGAAACAACACTTCCATCTTTATAGGTGTGAGGGGTACACTTCCTGGTTTCCATAATTTTGCTTTCCACTATGTCACAAAGCCCTTTTACTCTTTCCAATGTTGTGGTGTTGCTCTAAAGAAGGTGTTGCTCTTTGTATCCTCATAATGTGCTATCATTTCCTCCGTGAAAATTGACCACGTAACAAGTTGTTTACGAGAACAAAGCCCTTTGTACCATAAAAATTGATCTGGTTCTAAATATGAAGATGCAATACATACCTTTTGTAACAGTTGTACACCATGTATATCAAAATATTGCTCCATCTGAAGTATCCAATTTACTGGATCCTTGCCATCAAACTTCCTCATCTTGCTTTTTCTTGATTTTAGGAGCTCTACCTTGAAACGACTGTAACTATGTACTTTCGGATCTTTAAGTTTTGAAATTGTGACTTGTAGTAGCCCTCTATGTCCTCTTTCCAACGCGACCAGTTTGATCCGAATTGGATTCTCCAAGAAAGAGTTATGCACAATCTCCCAAGATGACCTGATTATAGACTAGTTCAGTAGAGCGAAATTGTATGACGTGCCACGAGTCATTGTTTCAACCTTTGGATATGAAAAATTCATAAAAGAAACTACAGTCCGTCCTCTTTCTGTACCTTCTTATGAAATTTTAATCTGATCCCCAGAGAGAAAGTTATGACGATTTTCCCCAGGTCACCTATTTTGAATGTAATTCAGGAGTCTGGAAAAAGACCCACTTCCTCAGATCATATCTCCGCAAATATCGCGCGAAAAGATCTGAAATTCAGACCCAAGGTTTAGCACGATTTCTTCTCAAATGGGTTTTTTTTTCAACTTCTAAAACATCACAGAAAAAAGTTATAGTGAAAATGCCACGATGACCTGTTTGGAGCAGCGAAACCCTAGAATCCAAAGCTCTGATACCAAATGTTATGAAACCAGCTCAAGAAAAGATAGAAAAGATAGATCAACACCTTAGCATTCAGCCTCTTCGAGGGGGCAACCTCCTTTACATTACATAAATGAACAATTCTTGGATGATACAAATGAAAAGACCTCCTTTCTATATATAGGAGTCTAAGGGGTCATAACATAATCAGAGTCAACATAACAATAATAATGTAAGGGCACAATAATAACAATAGTGGGCTTCTATGGGGCACAATAGTAACAATATGGGCACTACATGGGTACATCAATATAATAAGTGTGTTATACTAATAACAATAAGGGGTTACACTAGTAGTATAGGGGCCTAACAAATGCCAATTAGAGCAAGTGATGTGGCAATGTAGGAAAAAAATCTACCCATTTTGAATTTTTTTAAGCGGCTATTCATATAATTGTGAGTGACATATGGTGCATGGAAAGTGTACCATGTGGTAGAGTATTCATCAGGACTTGATACACATCATACTATGGTTGCTGGAAGAATGAGTTTCTAAGATAAGTGGTCCCTAGAACCCAAGAATCCTAGGGAAATATTTTTCTATCCAATCACCCGATAGTTTGGGATTTATCATTTGACAAGTGTAGGAGATAAATAATTATTGACAACTGACATAAATTTTTGGCATCATTAAGGCCCCAAATCATCAAAATCCATGGGTGGCATTCAACAAAACTCTTGATTACCCAACAATGTATGCTCGACAGCGACAAAGCTTGGTCATAGGGATATGACATGTAGCACATGAGGAATTAGCACCCTCGAGACCTTGGAATCATGAGGTAATTTTTTACAAGTGTTTGAAAACTCTAAAGATCCTAGGGAGTTTATATGGTAGTTGCTTGGCCACGATGTGTGGTTCTAGGTGATTTTTTTCCTCTAAACCTAGGTGATAAAATAGTTTTGGATCCTAGTGTTTTGCACATCTGTTTGTATCAACAACTTCAAATAACTGATATCCTGATGTTTATTAGCTAACGGGCCTGGGGGAAAAAATGTTTTCCATCTCCTATTAAGAAAGGTTCCTTCCAACAGGTCTAAAGGAAGTTAATTTTTCAAGGGTGTCTAGTATTCATGTATTTGGTGTGCACCAAGTAAAGTTAAAATTTAGTGGGTAAACAGTTATAGAATCCTTGGGTTTCAAGGTTAGATGGAAGGGAGCTTAAAGAAATGAAAAACTTGCTTGCATAACACTTCTTCAAACCTTTGAAACAGGTTGGACGAAGGGAGCTATAAGTAAGAATAAAATATTTTCATAAGAAGTGGCACAAATCTAGGATTAGTTGGAAAAAGTGCCAAACTAGTTAAAATCGGACACAAGAAGGATCTATAAATTAAAATTCCCAAATAGGATTTGTGAGAAAAGAAGTGAGAAAAAGAAAGTATAAGCATAGGATAAGTCAGTGTGTCATGACAAATTATCCTAGGATCTATGGAAACAACACATGGATAAGTAAAGAGAGGTTTGCTTGGGCTACGTGAGCTCCTTATAAAGAAATATGAGTTGTAGACAGGGATTTTTGAGTAATGTAACTAGTGCAAAGCTAAGGTTGATGAGGTAACTAGAAAGAATTGAAGAAGATTAGAGAGGACCAGATAAGATCATATTGTGGTTTAGAGATCAATAGGGATAGGTGTCTCTAGCAAGTTGGTGCCTACAAATATGAAGGGGTTTGCATGTCCTTTAGGTTTGTTCCTATAAAATAATGCAGATTTATGTATCTAACAGGATGGTGCCTACAAATATGAGGGGATTGGTGTCTCATGTAGGTTGGTGCCTATAAATATTGTAAAAATAGGTTGGTTCCTAAAATTAACAACTAATTAAAAGAAGTTTCATTGTTTTCTCCCATAAAGGTTTCCACAGATATCCTATGTTATATGATTTTATATTATGATTAATTTTTTGTGATTTTTGAGTGGATATAAATAAGTAAAATTTTGTACCATAATGATTCAACCCCCCCTCTCAATATAATTGTAAAGTTGATAAATAGAATCTTAATGAGGTATTGTGTAACAAGGTGAGAAGGTTTGTTAATGCAGGGGATTATTTGTAGCTCAAAATTAAGCATGGACAAGGTCACAAAGAAATATATAGATATGGCTATGGATAGTCAAGAAAAGAGTTCAGGAGAAAGCTACAACAAGATGAGAGAAAATCCCAAGGAAATTAGCAAAAAGAGGATAAGTGATAAGGATTTTCATACAAAAATAATTGAGTTAAAAGAATAACTCAATGGGATGATGAAGTTGCTACTAAAGAAAATCGTAAAAGACTAAAGATGTGGGTAAATTTTAAAAACTAAAGTTAAATGTCCTATTATATCATGGTATGAAGGAAATAGATACGCAGGTTGAAGGCTTAGGTCAAAGTAGAAGAAAAACTTAGGGAAGTTGTTATAGACATTTTTGTGCCTTACATCTATAAGCATGAAATGTCCATAATCTAAGGGATCCAAAGTCCCTAATCATGTTGTTCCTACCCCTAGAGGAACAAGGCTAACAAACCACAGCAATTCAAAGAAGTTCTCCACCAGAAACTGCTCAAAAACAAGTCAATTCAGGATCAATTCAAGAGCTCCACTAGTTGTCTGTGCTGAAATGCAAAGTCTGAACTGGCTACCTGCACTGCAACGCAGGTAGAGGCACTACCAGGGTGTGTTGAGTGGGAATTGACAAATGGAAAGTTCATTCAACGAGGTGTCAAGACCCTGGAAGCTTCCAGAATCTTCCTCAATGACACTTGCCTCAATGAATTCGACTCATGATGAGTAAGAGGTTCTCAAACCCCAAGTGGAAGCAAGAACCTCCCAGTGGAAACAAGAACTGACAGAGGGAGAGGACACTAGTCAGATCTCAAGCTGACTCATCCTCTCTCCAAACATCTATATATGGATCTCTCCTCCATGAGATCTAGAGGCTGGAATTTTGTTATTGCAAAGAATTGATGTTGGTTTGAGATTGGAATCATTGG
The DNA here is from genome assembly GCA_031772625.1 of Pinus tabuliformis. Classification (NCBI taxonomy): domain Eukaryota; kingdom Viridiplantae; phylum Streptophyta; class Pinopsida; order Pinales; family Pinaceae; genus Pinus; species Pinus tabuliformis. The sequence continues at coordinate 310,848,760 of CM062820.1, read as the reverse complement.
GTGCTTAATGCTTTGAAGGGAGGTGAAGATAGGAATTCCATTTGCTGGGAAGGAGATGCTGGATTGGAGCCTTCTTGGTTGTATCTCTTCCTGAACCTTGTTATTCATCAATAAAGCTATCTTGGTTTCTCCTATATACTGATGTATCTTTGATGTATGATTGCATTAGTATGTTTAGTTTATTTCTAATCTTGAACTAGTTATGAATATGAATCTATGTCTTTGTGTAGTGTTCTCTTCTTGTGATCTTGCAGAGACCTGTTGAAGCTGGGCGAGCGAGAAGGCATGTAGCTGGGAACTCTCAAAGAGAAGAGAAATCGGATCGAGGGACAAACGGAAGACACCGGTTAGTCCATCCATCTCTCTTCATTCTTAATTCATAAAGGAAGAATACTAGAATAGCTGTGTCTGTTTGTTGCTAAGGCACTGTCACACCTTAGGTGGATAGGATTGTCCTGCATAGGCATTTTTCCCCACAACAAATTGGCGACTCTGCTGGGGAGATCTGTTTAGTCATTTTATTTGTGTCTCTATCATTGTTTGTTTCATAGACTCAACAACAACAATCGAACTGCATCTGCTATTCTCAGATGCAAAGTAGACAGCTGCTGCTTTGATCCAATCACTGGATTTGTCTATGATCTGAACAATGGACTCACAAATGATTTGATGATCCTTTGTGATAGATCTTAGTCCTCCCTCAAAGCATCCCTTTGATTGTACCTTGCTTGTTGCTTTTATTTGGCCTGAAACCGTAGATTAATCAGCAAACTGTGACCCAGAACCCAGTGAGGAACTCTCGTTTCTCCTTCAGCGCAGACCCTGTGAAGAGGTTCTGCATTTCAACGCAGGTCCCGTGAAGGCTACCTGCGCTGAATGTCAAAACCTCTGTGTTGAGGGTGCGTTGATCCAGTTAGGCCTTGTGCTGCTGGGGTTCTCTGCTCTGTTTTGCCTTGTTTTAATCTCTAATTTTTGCAGCCTGTAACTAGCATAGGTACCAGTCTGATAACCCTTTTTCTCTGCTTAAATTCTGCCTCCTTTTGTACAAAAAGACTGTGAGTGTTTTTATGTGTTTGTGGCATCATTTACAGTTTTCCTTTGCAAGAGTGAAATAATCATCCTGTAGCCCTTGATTCAGATCTGTTGATTGTGATCTTAGGAGAGAGTTCATTGGCTGTTTACAATTGATTATACATTCACTTTTGCTTTTGGTTTGAGTTTGTCTCTTTTAAGTGTCGAAACAAGTGTTCATTTCGAAGGTCGTAAAGTGTTGTATTCTCTTCTACCCTTTCTGATTTCGAAAAAGTAAACTTGTTTGTATTTGTCATTTAAAAGCAAATTCAAAGTTGTACAAAAAGCTTTCTTTTTAGGCATCAATATTAAGAAAGTGGAAAACAAACACCTGCATTGTGCATTTGCATCTTGATAGTTTGCATGCTTGATTTAGGAAAAGTGCATTAAAGTGTGCTGATTGCTCTTTGAGACTGGATGGTGTCTTTCTTTTCCCTTTGTAGCTAGGATTTTCATTGTGGAAAAGATATAAAAGCTTGCTTATCATCTTTAGACTGCATTTAGGAATTGTATCATACATCTCGTGGTGATCCAGAAAGGCAAACATCTAAAAAGATCAACCTAAAATAAATCGAATGAACTTAACAACGCTTTGCAACATAACGCACAACATAGAGGTCTAGGCTAGAGACATGTTCCGGCGTCGTAAAACCTGGTCACTGGTCGCCTCACTGATGGTTGGGTGATTCCTCCTGAGGGACGATTAGTACCAGTACGGATTGTGCTCCCACGTACCGTCGCGTATATATTGGGAGACCGTTATAGGCATAAAACCTTTATCCTTAGGAAGCCGTGTCGGCCGCCCTACTGATCGCAATGCACTGAACACAGCATTCAGGAAGATCGACCGCCTGTACCCTAAAAAGTATTCTGCGGTTTTGCGAAAAGTTTGGCACACCCTCTACCTAGAACTCTAGAGCAGTTCCTTTTGGCCTTTTTCAGACTCTATAACGAAAAAAGTCCATGCAAGCATTTGTCACTTCGGGCTCGTTAAAACATCGAAGGAGACTAGAGTCATATTTAGCTTTTTCTCGACTCTTTAAAAGTGAAAAAGCAAGTTGTGTCTAAGCGTCGTTAAAAATTTATTTTAAACGGAACAATCACCCTTTATTCCTGCGTTGATCTTTAGGTTGAGAAAATGGAGCCCACCAACCAAGGAATTCCCCTTGGTGGAAATCCTAGTCCCTTCTCCTCTTGGGGAGATGTTGGTGCGCCCCATATGGCCACATTGTCGCTTCCAGGACTGACAATTGGCCTACCAGTCTGGCTCTTTTCAACCAATGTCGTTCAGAACACCACTTTTCCTGAACAGTCGAGTCAACAGTTAGACCAGACCAGAGTTACCCACCAGCCTTCTGCTTCATCTAATTCTTCCTCTCCTCCTTCCTCTTCGCTTGACGAAACTGGTAAAACAAAAAACCAAGTTCCTAAGGAGAAGAAGGAAAAGAAGAAGAAAGAGAAGAAGAAGAAGGAGCCAAAAGCGACTGGGGCAAACAAGTGTCGTCTGACAAAAATCCACACACAGCACTGACTGGGCCTAAATCGCCATGTTTCATATGCAAGGGAGACCACTTTCACAGAGATTGTCCCCGCATCCCTCGGATACTAAGGGACTGGTCTCCCCGTTTGCACAATTCGGTGGCGTCAACCTCTGATAGCCATGTTGACAGCACACCGTCAACTAGTGAAAGTGAAGCCAAAGGACAAAGAGGGAAAGCTAGATTTCCCTGCAAACTGTGTGAAGGCGACCATGCCATCCACCGTTGTCCCTTCTTAGACGAGGCTAAAAGAGTTTTGGAAGATCGCCCGGTTTTACCAGTGCAACTTCCTCCTAGATATCAAAAACTCCTGCCAAGTCCTTCACTAGTTGAGAACCCGGCTGGCCCGCTCAGGTGGTCAGCCGAAGCACCTATCATTGAAGATGAACCGTCTGAATCCATACCTAACGAAAGTCAAAAGGTTGAGGCGGCAGTTGACCCAGTTTTGCCTTCAGAGACTCTATCTTCGAATGATACCATCACAGAGGAGAATAAAGACGACACCGTCCAAATTCTCTTCATCAGCACAGACTCCAACGAACAAGGGGGCAATTTGCCCATTCCTTTATCGCAGGAAGGAACTTCGTCAGAGTCATACCCGGCCATCTATTCGGTCCCACCACCAAGCAACCTAGTTGTATCCTTCAACTAGAATCAGCTAGGCAAACCCCGGTTGCCAGCAAGCATACCATTCAGAATTATGTTCAAATATACAGAATGGTAATGGCTGGCACCATCATTGATGAGGGGGCATCTGTGAGTATCCTTTCCTCTATTGCTTGGAAAGTGCTTGGTTCGCCAGTGCTTTTTCCTGAAATGAGAAATCTGACAGGCTTTGATAAAGGAACCAGTCGACCTTTAGGGATCCTCCCCAATGTGCCTATCACATTGAAAGGGAAGACCGTTCAAATGAACGTGATGGTCGTTCAAGGACCCTTGGATTATAACCTACTCCTTGGACGAGACTATATATATTGCATGGGAGCCATCGTCTCCTCTCTCTTTAGAGTAATGTGTTTTCCACACGAAGGAAGAGTGGTCAAGCTCGTGGACCAACTTTCATTTCCCGGATCACGCATCGCAAATAGTCATACACCATCCCTAAATGGTCTCTTCACGCAAGAAATGTCTCAACCCATGGTCCGTCCTCCCGATGAGCGCAAGTGATTCGGAAGGATATGACTGGAACCCAGGGGACATGCGTCCTGGTCTGCTTTGGCAGGAAAACTTTGGGTATAGGGTAGGTTTCCGCGGGAGAATATGACTAGCCCGTACCCCGTCTGGCATGGAAGAGGGGTTATTCTAGAATAAGATTCTTTTGTCAAAGTTATGTGAGTTGGCGGGCATCGTCGCTCACCTTTGTTTATCTCGTTAGACATCGCCGAAGAAGTGTTTTGTTTGAAAGATTAACAGAACAATCTTTGGGTAACCTGAAAGAGGTAAGCCTCTCTCGGTAAAACAAATGTTTTGGCGAAAAGGAAGTAGAGGTAACCTTGAAATCGTACTTTATGCCTAGGGGCATGCAAACCTTTTGGAATGCAAGCAAGGGGTGACTATTTATTTTTTAAATTTTTAGGACCTCTAACCCTTTAAACTCGTAGGATTAGTCGTTTCCGAACTTGCATAAAGAAAGGATTCCGGAGCAAAGCTTAGTGAGATGAAGCTCCATAAAAAATAGAATCTTGATGAGACACTCTTATCATATGACTAGATTAATCGAGCAGTTCTGGCACATAGTTCATGCTCGTTAAAAAATAAACGCAAGATCCGAGCAGTTTTAGCGCATAGTTCATGCTCGTTAAAAAATAAACATAAGATCGAGCAAATGTTTCCACCCGCGTTTAAGCTCATTAAAAAATGAACTATTCCGGTAAATAACCACTGTGAATGTAATATCAATCAGCCATTAAAGCCTTGGTCGTGTTTGCACCATCACCTCCACTTTTCCATTGGCCGATCGTTCACCTCCATATGATTATTTACCCATTTTGAGGAACAGCTGCGAAGAGTGATTACACTAGCCATCCTTGTGACACTGCCGTGATTGGAAAATTCCAACCTGTACCTGGAATCAGCTGCTAACCCATTTTATCACTCGTTCCTCAAAAGACGAGTCTTCTTTAAGCTCTTTTCATCTGACTCGTAAAATATGAAAAGATTGTCGAGTTTTGGCCTTCCAGCTCGTTAAAGCGACCGGAAGTGCTATCCCTCCTCTAGATTTTAATCTTTTTGGACCTGAGGGATTATTGCACAAAAAGATCGAGCGCTTGTTTTGTTCGGCTCGCTAAAACTATCGAAAATCCATCCCTTCTGTATTGTTTTATACTTTTTCGGACTTAAGGGATTAGATGACGAAAAAGGGGCTTTCGGAGTTGACTTTACGTACCTTTTCAGACTCTCTAAAAATGAAAAGGACCGAGTTATCTTTGTCGTTAGACTCGTTAAAATCATTAAATAGCGACAAACTTGTCTTTAGACGAGAACAAGTTTCACTATCGCTAGGCTCGTTAAAACATAGCGATGGGCTTGCCCGAAGGGCAAGTTATAGAACAAGCATATGTTATCCTCCTCAAGCTTGACAAAAATAAAGAGGTACTGGTCAGTAATGACTGGGGAAAATTGGGAGAAACTCAAGAAAACTTTGATGGTAGCAGGTCGCTCTTGAACATGACACTTTTCCTCCGTACCACAATCGGGTTGGGTTGTTTCATTCACCGGTCACATCACCATGGTCTCGCCATACCATCCATATTTGGGGTAATGCTACCGATCCATCGCATAAGTGTCGCCATATGTTCAAGAGAAGTCGTTCAGAGAAGTCAACCGTGTCCCATCCACTGCCATACATTATCCTTCATCCTTTCATGACTGCCACCCTGAATCATATGTCATCAGATCGTTTTCACCTCTATCAAAATCATTAGCTCCGTTCCGTGTCATTGATGTGGGATTCATTAAGGCCCTCCTTTGACGGATCGCTTCTTGTCGACATCAGCTCATTATCCAAAAAGTTGATCTAGGAACAACCCCTTCAGTACTTTGAAGCTTGCATGCCTCAATGGCAAGTTTCTCACTTCCGGCGACAGGTATACATCAATGACCTTCGACCGGAAGATTTTGCGCGGTGTTCGACGCCAAGTCCTTTATTCACACCACGTGAATTGTACTGCAGTACCTTGAGGGTCATTATCATTATCGATGATTCCTCTCGCGCTTGTTAACGGTTTACCTCATTGACCGGTAATCAAGTGATGTCTTTCCATGTTCGACTTCAGAACATTTCTCACATGGATCGACTTGTACTTAGAGTGAAGATCGAACGAGTTTGAAGCCCCCGGATCTAGTTTCATCCATCCGGGCTGCGATATATATTCAGGAAAGATAAAGACATTGACATGTACATCATTGCAGCAAATAATCATCCTATCAAAAAGGATGATGATTTCATCAAAATCATCAGTCTACCATCAGACAATTGTCTGTTCTATGTACAGAAAAATGAATTTATAAAGCTGAGCATGGGAATGCCCGCCTCAGCTAGATCATGAAAGCAGTATGAAAAATAATGTATTGTATTGTATCTTATTACAGGTCTCCTCCCAGCATTGGATGAACTTCGGATCCTCCTGATAAAGCATTTCACCCGATAAACGGCCTCATACTTTAGGGGGCAACTGTTATAGACATTTTTGTGCCTTACAGCTATAAGCATGAAGTGTCCATAATCTAAGGGATCCAAAGTCCCTAATCATGTTGTTCCTACCCCTAGAGGAACAAGGCTAACAAACCACAGCAATTCACAGAAGTTCTCCACCAGAAACTGCTCAAAAACAAGTCAATTCAGGATCAATTCAAGAGCTCCACTAGCTGTCTGCGCTGAAATGCAAAGTCTGAACTAGCTACCTGCACTGCAATGCAGGTAGAGGCACTACCAGGGTGCGCTGAGCGGGAATTGACAAATGGCAAGTTCATTCAACGAGGTGTCAAGATCCTGGAAGCTTCCAAAATCTTCCTCAATGACACTTGCCTCAATGAATTCGACTCATGATGAGTAAGAGGTTCTCAAACTCCAAGTGGAAGCAAGAACCTCCAAGTGGAAACAAGAACTGACAAAGGGAGAGGACACTAGTTAGATCTCAAGCTGACTCATCCTCTCTCCAAACATCTATATATGGATCTCTCCTCCATGAGATCTAGAGGCTGGAATTTTGTTATTGCAAAGAATTGCTGTTGGTTTGAGATTGGAATCATTGGGTGCTTAATGCTTTGAAGGGAGGTGAAGATAGGAATTCCATTTGCTGGGAAGGAGATGCTGGATTGGAGCCTTCTTGGTTGTATCTCTTCCTGAACCTTGTTATTCATCAATAAAGCTATCTTGGTTTCTCCTATATACTGATGTATCTTTGATGTATGATTGCATTAGTATGTTTAGTTTATTTCTAATCCTGAACTAGTTATGAATATGAATCTATGTCTTTGTGTAGTGTTCTCTTCTTGTGATCTTGTAGAGACCTGTTGAAGCTGGGCGAGCGAGAAGGCAAGTAGCTGGGAACTCTCAAAGAGAAGAGAAATCGGATCGATGGACAAACGGAAGACACCGGTTAGTCCATCCATCTCTCTTCATTCTTAATTCATAAAGGAAGAATACTAGAATAACTGTGTCTGTTTGTTGCTAAGGCACTGTCACACCTTAGGTGGATAGGATCGTCCTGCATAGGCATTTTTCCCCACAACAGAAGTTGATAGTATAAATAACCTTTAGAGAAAATAGTTCACATTTGTGAACTATATGAGGGAGAAATGGTTCGATAATTCAATGAGGAAGATGAGAAACATGAAGATTATCTCATAAAATACTTGAAGAATGATGGATTAAAGGATAAGGAGATGATGTCAAAAATATAAATAGAAGAATCTTATGGTTTTAAAAATAATAATTTGTATCTGTATATAGGTTATCAAGGATATGAAGATGGACAACCATCAAAAGCTACCATGAGAAGATGAATAACTGTCTCATGAAGTCATAGAAGAGGCTAGAATTAAGAAAACTCCAATAGATCTTAAAGAATAATTAAAGTTTCTAGAAGAATGGTTAGTAAATCCCAAGTTTGATTAGGGTTGCATAGAGGTTACAAGCATGGTTCAAGTCATTTATATGAACTATCTAAGACTGTTTTTCAATAGTGGCATAGTTGGAGAAAATGAAGATAAAAAGGAAAATCTAGGAGATGATTTATTTAAGAAGAAAGAAGAAATCCAAGAGGAGGAAGATAGATGTCATCCTTCTAGAAAGTCTATGGATAGATACACTAATGAAGAATTTATATAGTCACATAATAAGTGGAAATATGGATGCAATAGGTATCCAAGGGAGGAAAGTCAAGGAGAATATTTAAAAATTGAGACAATATTATAAGAAAAGTGAAAGAATGAATGAAGTCATAAGTTGGTTTGGAGATACTTCCAATGTTGAAGTTGATGGAATCCTAAAATGGGTTATGAAATATTATAATGATGCAAGTATGTAACTTAAATAGCATGATATAAATGAGATGATAATAGGGATGAAATAGTTGGCCATTGGTAGATGATCAAGGTTAAGTAGCTAGTGATTGATACATGATCATGGACAAATATTTACAAAAGGGTAGGATGTATTCATTTATAAACTTTCATTTTAATAAGAAATTAAGAATGGTGATCAAGAAATAGAGTGTGTTTAAATATTTTTTTATGATTATGTGTTTGGGAAATCATCCATAAACATGTAAATTAAATATGTGCCTTGGAGATATGAAGTATTGGTCACATGAGTGCTCATTTGATGAGAAGTTAATAGTATTTGGAGCTAAAGGAATTTTATGCAAGATAGTGGACATGTTGGAGGAAAGGTCATATGCCTTACATGGAGAAATTGTAGAAGTATATTGGATGTATGAAACTCAGCAAGAGATAATGCTAATGGATGATGAGTTTGATATGGAGCTTTGGGTGACAAAATCATATATGAGTAAACATAAAAGAAGAGTTAGTATAGAAAATTTAGATTTGAATTCCAAAGGTAGTATGATATTTGTACAACAAATACTCGAAAAGTGGGAGTATAAAAAACAAGAGAAGGATAAAGGAGAAATTATAAAATAAATACAACATGAATCAAGTCTTGAATATATTGAATAAAATGATGAAAACATTTGGTAATCTACATAGAAGGAATGGAAAAAAAAAAACAAGAAGTTGTCTGATAAGGAAATAAGAAGATTGAATGTTCAAACTGTAAGCAACAGGTTGCAAAGAAAAGTAAACCTATATGAAGGAGGCAACATGTTATGCATATGTGAAGGGTAAGGAGAAGGACCAAAAATTTATTGCATGGTGGATTTCTAGTCAGGATGGAAAGCAAGTTATTTTTTGATATATATTTTTATTTTGTGTAGGTGTAAAAAAGAGATGGAAGTAGGTATTCTTACACAAAATAGCAACAGGAATGGAGAAGGTGGCCAAGTGCCTTAAGGATTTTGGAAGGAGGAAGAGTTCTTATAACTCTCTCGTACTAGTGCATTAGTGATTTGATGTTATACACAAAAAGAAGACCATTGTGCATGGGAAAAAGTATGTTTTGACAAGTGAAGAGTACCATGAGGAAGTTAAGAACAATAGAAGAATTGTAGCCAAAGATATGGAAACAACCATACAATTTTTCTATAAATAACTAAGTAAACAAAAGGGAAGTAGTTCAATGTATCAACATAAAGAAGAGGTAGACATTAGGATACAATAATTCTATAGATGTAATCAAATGATGTTGATAGTCAATAGTAAAACACAACTTATTGAAAATTCTTGTTGAAATAACATAGATAAACAACAATAAAGCAAAGTATGGGATCCTAAAATATTTTATGCATCAAAGAAACAAAAGTATAGTCAAACAAGAGTACAACATCAACATGCATCATTGAATCTAGGTGGTTTGAAGTACACACAACACTCATTAATAAGATTCCATGAATCTTGTATCATGGGATTTTAATGTAAGAGCATCTCCTCAAAGTCAACTCTTGACGTCTAAAAGGTTGAAAGGACCTTTATCAAATGAAGTGGGTTCCCTTACTTTAGATTTATATGATAAGATTGGGGATTTATTTCCCAAAACTATAATGTAAGCATTGCTCAAAGGTTCGATTTATAATTAATATTGTGAGCTAATTATACTTGATTTGATCCCTCAATCAACCTTATTGTATATTAAAAACATAATTCAATCCATTATAGAAGGTGAAGGCATGTAAGAGGATAAGATACCCATAACCATGTAAATAAGCATCTAGGAGTTAAATTTATAGTTAGTAGATAATATGGGTATAGCTAAGAGATTGTCCATGTGTTATGTAAGCCTTTTAGGCATGAAAATACCCAGTAGATAAGAGTTTCAGTTTGATTAATTAGTTATATATTTACGGAGGCAATTTGGGATCTAAAAAAACAGGAAGTCTCATTTTCCAAGTATTTATGTAATCTTTCGGGCATGTATATGGTAGTTTCTAGGATGGAGGGTTTAAACTATGTGAAATCATGCCAAGAGAATGGTCAAAGATAAATTGGTGAATTTCATTATGAAAATGTTGGGTGTGGAGCTTAATTATCTTCCTAATCCAAAGGTCTTTGTTTCAGCCAGATGTATATCCCAGGAAGATTGTACACCCCTGAAGCTAAAAAATAGATGTAAAATTTCCTCGTAAAATATTTCGATTTCATAGTCAATCTTAACCATTCATTAGGCGAACGATATGATGGTAGAAGTTATGTTTAATTTAGGATTTTTTCCCTAGAAGTAAACACCTCACTATAAGGGAATTGTATTAGGGTTGTGTATATGTGTATTCTGAGTAATAAAGGGAGAGGATATTGTGTGAGAGTGAAGGGGAAATTACAGCGGGTTTTTTGTAGGTTGTATCTCTTCATTTTGTTGGATAATATAAAAGGAAGGAATGGTTGTTTCTCCATGAACATAACCCAAATTGGGTGAACCACATATATTTGTGTCTCTCTTGTTTGATGTACTTTCTATTTTTGTGTTTCCACAATATTTTATTTGTACCATTGCTCTGTACTATATAATTTTATAACAATTGATATCAAATTCGAAGGTCTATTTGGCTAATAAACTCACAGGAGAGAAGGGTTCCTAGTTCGAGTGTGAGAAATGGCGAAATATGGTAGGTTTAGGATCGCAAAATTTAATGGCCAAAACTACCAGTTGTGGAAGATGCAGATGGAAGATTATTTGTATAAAAAATATCTGTACTTAACATTGAGTAGAAAAACAAAGAATTCGACGAGTACGATAGACACAAAATGGGAGATTCTCAACTGAAATGCACTTGGAACAAAACTGTTGTGCCTAGTGGTGTCAGTAGCCTTTAATATTTCAAAGGAAATGACTACAGAGGGTTTAATGACAACATTGGCCAAACTATATGAAAAACCATCGGCCTCAAACAGCGTATTTATTATGAAATGTTTATTTGATATGATGATGTTAGATTGGTTAAGGACCCTATTGACCCGAAGTACTCAAAAGGGGTCCACCTCATTTCCTGCTCCTATGGTATCCTCTACATTGGGGAAACAAGAAGGTCTATTAAGCAGAGGATCATGGAACATGCTGCTGACATCAGACACAATCTCTCCCACACATCAGCCCTTGCAAAACATGTTGAGAAATCAAAACACCATGTCTACATTGAAGAATCCAAATTCATTGCTAAAATTGATCATTTCCACCATAGGAAACTCAGGGAAGCGATTGAGATTGAGAGGCATGCCAAAAACCTTAATAGGGATGATGGTTGGAAATTAAGTAAAAGCTAGATTCCAACTCTCGCTTCATAACTCCTCTGCCCTTTCCTCCCCCTTTTCATTTTTTAACTTCAGATGTTTTCTATCCTTAAATTTATTTGCTTTCCTCCTGCTGATGGTTATACCTCTCTTTGCTTTCCTCCTTTTCAAGGATGATGAACTATCCTCTACCTTCTAGTCTCATATATTGTATTATTATGTTAAATAGTCCTTATAGAGGTTTTGGTAAAAAATTTAATAAAATATTCTAAAATATAACGAAATTAAATGAAGTTCCAACCAAATATTCTTTAATTAAGTCACCCCCAATTTTAAATAATTATTTTAGGTCATAGTATTTTAAAATTGATAATTAATTTATTACATAACAACTAATCTTCAACCAAATATTATTATATAAATTAATTATTTTTAATAATATTAGTAACCAATTTATTATATCATAACCGCCAATTTTCTACCTAATTCACATTGAATAGGTCAACCCTAAATAATAATATTATATTCTTAGATAATATTATTATTTGTATTGATAAATATATTAATTATTTTTAATATTATTATTAACTAATTTATTACATAACAACTAATCTTCGACCAAATATTATTATATAAATTAATTATTTTTAATAATATTATTAACTAATTTATTATAATGGCTAGTTTTATACCTAATAGGTCAACCCTAACTAATAATATTATATAAATAAATTATTCTTATTTTAATATTATTTACTTTTACTTTTAATATTATTAGTAACTAATTTATTATATCATGATAACAGCTAGTTTTGTACCTAATTCATAGTGATTAGGTCAACCCTAACTTATAACATTATAAAAATAAGTTTTTCTTAGAGTTTATTGTTATTTAAATTGATAAATTATTGATAATTTCGATATTAAATAATTAATTATTACATAATAGCTAGTTTATAACTAAATATTAGTTAATTACTCCTAAATAATTTTATTTCACCAACAACTAATTTTGAACGGCTAACACTAAACAATGATGCAATGCTATTTATTCTCTCAGATCGATTGATTTCTCACCTTGTCCTAAGGATGAACCACATTAGTTGGTTCGAAACGTCATCCAATCCTTACAATGTGATTAATCTAAAAGACTATTTTCTATGATATGATGATGTTAGAAGGTGGATCTGTTGTTAATCAGTTAAACGAATTTAATATGGTTACCAATCATTTAAATTTTGTAGAGGTAAATTTTGATGATGAAGTTAAGGCTCTATTATTTCTGTGCTCATTGCCAGAAAGTTGGAATGGTTTAGTTATGGCCATTAGTAACTCTATCTCTGGATCTACTACTTTAAAGTTTGATGGTGTTTTCAGTGCCATTTTTAGTGAGGAAATGCGATAGAAAATCTCTGGTGAGACATCATCTAATGCTTTGACTATAGAGATTAGGGGAAGAAAAATGGAAAGAGGAATGAGCTAAGGATATCGCAGTAAGTCAAGGAAAGGCATATCCAAGTCCATATTAGGGATAGTGTGTTGGAAATGAGGGAAGAAAGGACACCTAAAGAAAGAATATAAGTCTCGGAAGGAAAAAGAAGGAGACACACAATAAGAGAACAATCATGAAGCGAATGTAACAAGTGATGTGTTGCAAGATGCTTTGATTCTTTCATTAGAAAATATTATTGATGCATGTGTGGTAGATTCAAGGGATTCATTCCATGCCACACCTGATAGAAATCATTTTCATGATTATATTAAAGGAGATTTTGGACAAGTTCATATGGGTGATGGTAAACCCTGTAAAATCATCGTAATGGGTAAAATTTTCATAAAATAGCATAATGGAAACAAATGGTTATTGAAGGAGTTAAGGAATGTTACAAATCTGAAGAAAAATATAATTTCAATAGGCAATTGGGAGGTGAAGGTTGTGTAACTACTTTTACAGATAAAACCTGGAAGGTCACTAAAGAATCTCTCGTAATAGAAAAATGAGAAAAGGTTGGTACATTGTATTTATGTAATGGTAATTTCTAATTCTGTTAATTCTTTAACCTCCACAAGAGAAGATACAACATTGTGGCATCATAGGCTCAAACACATGAGTGATAAGGGGATGCAGATTCTTCACTCAAGAAATTTGTTGCCAAGTTTAAAGCATGTTCATTTGGATTTCTATGAGAATTGTGTTTATGGAAAATAGAAGAGAGGCAGATTTCTTAGAGTTGGGAAAGAAAAGAAGAGAAAAATATTATAGCTTGTGCATACAAATGTATGGGGTCCTGCTTAGGTATCATCTCTCAGTGGATCTCATTATTATGTTACTTTTATTGATGATGCAACCAGAAAAACCTAGATTTATTGTATTTGAAATAAATCTGATGTATTTGATACTTTAAAGAAATGGAAATCTTTGGTTGAGAATGAGACAAGAAAGAATTTGAAGTGTCTTACATTAGACAATGAAGGAGAATATTGCAAAAAATATGTTGATAAGTATTGTTCAGAGCATGGAATTCACAGAGAGAAGGCAGTTCCAGGAACACCATAGAAAAATTATGTGCCAGAAAGGATGAACAAGACAATCATGGAGCATGCAAGGTGCTTAAGATTGCATGCAATATTTCCTTTACAATTTTGGTTACATGTTGTAGATACTGTTTTTTATCTAATAAACAAGAGGCCTTCAAGTTCCTTCAATGGTAGTATTCCAGAGGAGGCATGGACAGGTAAAAAGGAAAACTACTCATTTTTAAAGACTTTCGGTTGTGAAGCCTTTGTCCACATTAATAAATAAAATAGAACAAAGGTTGAGTAAAAATCAAAGAAATGTACCTTTATTGGATATGGTGTTAATGATTTTGGTTATCGTTTATACGATTATGAAAATCACAAAATCATTAGGAGTAGAAATGTCATATTCAAGGAAAGGGCCTTGTATAAGGATCAAATGTAGGAAAAGAAATAGGACAAATAAAATAGAGAATACATAGTGCATTATGAGATCACAAAAAAAATAAAGGTGTTTGTAAATCATAATGATCTACAACCACAAAAACAACAGGCATCTCAAACATCTGAAAGTGGTGTTAGAATATTTATCGGGATAAGTAGACCCCCTAAACGATACTCTCCTTCATTATATAATGTATTGTTGACTCATTCTAGTGAACTAGAATGTTAGGAAGAAGAAATGCAGGTAGAAACCAAGAAGAAGTGGGAGCTAGCCATGAAAGAAGAGATGGACTCCTTGGTACGTAACCAAACTTGGGACTTAGTCAGGTTGCCTGTAGGTAAAATAACATTGCAGAATAAATGGGTTTACATGTTGAAGGAAGAAGATGGAGGTAGAAAAAGGTATAAATCTAGACTTATGGTGAAGGGGTTTGCACAGAAGAAAGGTATAGACTTTGATGAAATATCTTCTCATGTTGTTAAAATGAATTCAATCAGAACTATTTTAAGTCTAGTAGCGGCAGAATATTTCCATCTTGAGCAGTTAGATGTAAAGATGGCCTTTCTCCATGGGAATTCGGAGGAAGAGATCTATATGCAGTAGCCAAAAGGGTATGAGGTCAAAGGGACAGAGAAACTAGTGTGTAGGTTGAAGAAGAGCTTGTATGGCCTAAAACAAGTTCCAAGGCAGTGGTATCTAAAATTTGACAGGTTTATGTCTAAACAAGGTTATACTAAATGTCACTTTGATCATTGTGTTTATCTCAAAAGGAAAAATGATGGAAACTCTATTATATTATTATTCTATGTAGATGGCCTGCTTATTGCAGGGTATTACACCCAGGAAATAAATGTGCTCAAATAAAAATTGGCAAATCCATTTCTGATGAAGGATTTGTGTGTTGCAAAACAAATCTTTGGTATTATAATAACTAAAGACAAGAAAAATAAAAAATTAACATTGTCTCAGAGTGAGTACATACAACAGGTGTTGGAAAGATTTAATATGTAGAATGAAAAACTAGTTACTACACCTTTGGCTAGCCATTTCAAACTAAGTAAGGACATGTGTCCAAAGACTTAGGAAGAGATGGATTATATGTCTAAATTTCCATATGCATCAACAATTGGAAGATTAATGTATGAAATGGTATGCACAAGGCCTGATATTGCACATGCAGTGGGAGTTGTAAGTAGGTACGTGAATAATTTAGGAAAATAACATTGGATGGAAATGAAATGGATTCTCTAGTATTTGAGAGGCACCAAAAATTAACCATTATACTTTGGTGGTTTAAACATTTCTCTACAGGGATATGTTGATGCAAATATGGCAGGTGATTGAGATAACAGGAAGAGCACCACAGGGTATGTGTTTACTATAGGTGGAACACATATCAGTTGGGTTTCAAAAATGAAGAGCGTTGTTGCAATTTCAACAACGAAAGTAGAGTATGTTGCTTCTACAAAGGCTAGTAAATAAATGGTTTGGTTACAAAGGTTTATGGATGAATTCGGTAAGAAGAAAGAGATGGGTAGGTTATATAGTGACAACCAAAGTGTCATTCATCTTGCAAACTACTTGACATTTCATTCTAAGACTAAACATATAGAGCTCAAGTACCATTTCATATGGTTAGTATTAGAACATGGATAGTTGAAGCTGGAAAAGATACACACTAGACAATATCCTGCAGATATTTTAACAAAAGGTGTAAACACGGAGAAACCGAGATTCTGCTTAGTTTCAATTGGTCTTCAAGTATGATGATAAATATGAGAAACATCCAAGTCTAAATTGGATTCATTATCCAACAAATGAAGTAGTGGTGGAGTTGTTATAACTAGTCTCCAAGTTGGAGATTGTTGGGTGTGGATCCTGATTATCTTCCTAATTCAGAGGTATTTGTTTCAACCGGATGGGTACCCTGTACACCCCTCCACATGGGGGGGTGCAGGGGGGATGTTTCCCCCTCACGGGGGTCCGAGAGGCGGGGGGCACCCCCCAACTGGGAGTCTAGGGGCCAACGGTCCCCCAATGAGGGTTTGGGGGCAGCACCGCTGAAGCTAAAAAAATAGATGTAAACGTGCCTTGTAAAATATTGTAATTTCATAGTCAATCTGAAACATTCAGTAGGTGGACGATTTGACTGTATAAGTTATGTTTAATTTATGGTTTTTTGCCCTAGAAGGTAACCCCTCGCTATATATGAGGGAATTGTGTTGCGGCTGTGTATATGTGTATTCTGAGTGCGAAAGAGAGAGGAGACTGTGTTAGAGTGAATGGGAAATTACAACGGATATGTTGTAGGTTGTATCTCTTCATTTTCTTGGATAATATAAAGGAAGGACCAGTTTTTTCTCCGTGGACGTAGCCCAAATTGGGTGAACCACGTATATCTGTGTCTCTCTTGTTTTATGTGTTTGTATTTCCACAATATTTTATGTGTATGATTGCTCTGTAACATATATTTTCTAACAGAAAAGAGAGATTATCTATATGAGTTTGGTTATTATGAGAATCAAAGTGTGTTTATGCCTTTGAGTAGTATGTGTTCCTTTCTAGGTGATGTGTTTTTCTGTGGATTAATACAAAGAAAAATTGTGAGTGAATCTTGTGTTCTTCATGTTTTTTAATATTACAAGATTGAACCATATCCCAATTCGCATTTTATGTGTATTTCTTTGTAGATCAATTTCTGAGAATTTATGAGTTATTGTGTAATATCAAGGTTAGGTTAAGAAACTATGTTGAAAATGCATGATCTTTCAAGGATCATTAACCAAATTGATGTTTTTGTTGTCACAAAGTTTGAGAGTAAATTTCCCATCCCATGACAGGGCCTTCCTTATCTTTTTTCATTTAGAACTCTACAATCTTGACACTTGATACCTAAAATCAAAACTAACAAGAAATATGTTTGTTACTTAACATGTTATTAATATTGAGTTGGAAACATATCAGGCCTTTTAATTAAAATTTTTGTCACCAAACTCCCAATACCTAATGTTCTTGACATTTCATACCTTCAATATCTAATATCCTTGATACCTGATATCCCAAACATACCTTAAAATCCAAAAATATCAATCCCTCATTCCCTATAGGTCAAGGTTCTAACTACAACATTCCATATCGCGTTGGACCATAATTTAATTAATGTAAAGGAGTGTTGTCATTTGAAATATCTACCTACCAAGACAAAAATGTATTGGAGAACTTATGAGGTATATGGAAACCTGATATCCCAATGTGATGGCATACTTATATGCTCGATAAAATAACATAAATGTAATTATTGGGAATTAAATTAGTTTTTGTGATTAAATCAAAATGGTTTTGTGCACTACGAACACATGCTAAGGAGCAATAAATTAAGAGGGAGACTAATAGAGATACAATGAGAATGAGGAAAAGTGTTATGAAAATTGCGCCTTAAAAATGATAAAAAAAACTAATAATTATAGTCCTTGTTATGAAACCAGCTCAAGAAAAGATAGAAAAGATAGATCAATGCCTTAGAATTCAACCTCCTCGAGGGGGAAACCTCCTTTACATTACATACATGAACAATTCTTCGATGATTCAAATGACAAAACCTCCTTTCTATATATAGGAGTCTAAGGAGTCACAATATAATCCACCCGACCTAACAATAATAATATAAAGCCATAAAAATAACAATAGAGGGATTCTGTGGGGCACATTAATAACAATATGGGAGCAATAGGGGCACAACAATATAAATAAGGGGTATAACTACAATATTAATGGGGTAATCACTAACATTATAGGGACCCAACATGCCCCTCGCCTTCAAAAAAGTGTTGTGCTCAACGCTTGAGTAGTTCGGATACTTCTGAATAAAATTCTCATCCTCCCATGTGGAATCTTCAGCCGATAAGTTCTTCCACTTGATAAGATACTCTGAAATTGATCGATTTCGTAGCTGTCGAGTTCTTGTTTCTATAACTGCTTCTGGTTCCAATATAGTTTTTCCTTCCTCGTCAAGTTCTGGCAATATTGTTTGAACTGGGAGCTTGTCGCCTATAACCTTCTTTAAACATAAAACATGGAAAACTGGGTGCAATCGAGAAGCTGCAGGAAGCTCCAATTTGTATGCCATAGTACCAATCTTTTGCAACAACTTGTATGGACCATAATACTTTGGTGATAATTTATTTTCCTTCTTAGCTTGCTTGAGGGACATTTTCTTATATGGTTGTAGCCGTAGGAATACCCAATCACCTACATCAAAAATTCTTTCACTGCAATGTTGATCTACTTTTTGTTTCATTCTATTATGTGCCAACATGAGGTTATCCTTTAAGAGTTGGAGGACTTGTTGTTGATGTTCGATGTGATGTTCCACTGCCTGAACCTTAGAATTTTCTCTTAAATATGATGTGATGGATGGTGGTTGATACCCATAAAGTGCCATAAATGGGGTCATTTTTGTTGCTGTATGAAAGGAAGTGTTATACCACCATTCAGCCAGAGGCAACCATTTGACCCATTGTGTCTGTTTATCAGATACAAAGCAACGAAGATATCCTTCCAAACATTTGTTTACTATCTCAGTTTGCCCATCAGATTGAGGATGATAAGATGAGCTATGAGCTAACTGAGTACCAAGACAAGAAAATAATTCTGTCCAAAAATTTCCAGTGAAAATGGGATCTCTGTCACTTACAATAATCTTTGGGTTTCCATGTAGCTTTTGAATTGTTTCCATAAATGCAGTAGAAACTGTACTGGCTTTAAATGGATGTGATAATGCACAAAAGTGTGCATACTTGGTAAGTCTGTCAACTACCACCATGATGACACTCTTTCCCTCAGACTTGGGTAAACTTGTGATAAAATCCATTGAAACCTCCTCCCAACGTTGGCTTGGAATGGATAAAGGTTGTAATAGACCCGATGTCTTAATTGTTTCAACTTTATTTTGTTGGCAAACCAAACATTCTGCCACAAACTTTTGAATATCTGATTTAAGGCCATCCCAAAAAAATTCCTTCTTAACCCTGTGGTAAGTTTTTAAAAATCCTGAGTGCCCTCCTAAGGGAGAAGTGTGCAATTCCATAAGAATCTTTTGTTTTAGCTGGGAATTCTTACAGAGGTATAAGCGATCTTTGTACCATAACGAATCATTTTTCCAGCTAAATGTATCAGACGTACTGGAATCTTGTTGTAGCTTTCGAATAAGTGCCCACACTTCTTCGTCATTCTTCCATTCCTCGCTTCATTTATCCAATCTGGTTGGATAATAGAAATAGCGCACAACAATGCTTCCACATCCTCATCCTTTCTTGAGAGTGCATCTGCCACCACATTTTGCTTCCCTTTTTTGTAGATGATTTCAAAGTCATAACCCAACATCTTTGTGACCCACTTTTGTTGCTCTTCAGAGGATAATCTTTGTTCTAAAAAGTATTTAAGGCTATCATGATCCGTTTTTACCTTGAAGTGTCTTCCCATTAGGTAGGGTCGCCATTTCTTAAGTGCATGGAGTATTGCCAACATTTCCTTCTCATAAATAGCTTTGCTTAAAAACTTTCCCTTGATTGGACGACTTTCAAAAGCAATGGGTCTTTCATCTTGCATTAGAACAGCACCAATTCCATTTCCTGAAGCATCACATTCCACAATAAAGGTTTTTGTGAAGTCCGGTGTAGCTAAGACCGGTGCTTGGCACATTGCCTCTTTAAGATGTTCAAAGGCCTTTGTTGCTTCCGGAGTCCATGAAAATGCATCTTTCTTCAATAATGTCGTTAGAGGTGCTGCTATTCTCCCATAATTCTTAACAAACTTGCGATAATACCCTGTCAACCCAAGAAATCCGCGCAGATGCTTTATGGATGTGGGGATTTTCCATTCCTTAATGGCTTTAATTTTGCTAGGGTCTACCTTAACTCCTTCATGAGATACAATATGACCCAAATATTCCACCTCCTGGACTCCAAAGAAACATTTGGATCTTTTTGCATATAATTGTTTCTCCTCCAATAGTTGTAGCACCCTGTCAACATGTTCAACATGATCCTTCCAAGACTTGTTGTAGATAAGTATATCATCAAAAAATACTAACACAAATTTTCTAAGGAATGGTTTGAAAATTGAATTCATCAAACCTTGAAATGTTGAAGGTGCATTGGTAAGGCCAAAAGGCATGACCAAAAATTCATAATGACCCTCATGAGTTCTAAATGTCATTTTCGAAATGTCTTCAATCTTCATTCTGATTTGATGATATCCCGAACGAAGATCCAACTTGGTGAAGTAAATTGATCCATGCAATTCATCCAGTAATTCATCAATGACAGGAATGGGGAACTTATCTTTAATAGTGAGCTTGTTGAGCTCCCTATAATCCGGACACATGCGCCATGATCCATCCTTCTTGTGCACCAATACTACTGGAGCAAAGAAAGAACTTTGACTCGGTTGAATTATACCAGCCTCTAGCATTTCTGCAACCATACGTTCAATTTCACTTTTTTGGACATAGGGATATCTGTACGGCCTGATGTTTGGAGGAACACTTCCTGGAATCAGATGAATAGCATGATCATGATCACGCATAGGTGGGAGACCTTTGGGAGTCTCAAATACCTTGGAATGATTGTCCAGGACTTTTTGGAGATCTGGAGAAATAGATGATTCTAATGTGGAAACATCTAGCGAACATAATTGTGCAATTACACCCCTTTGCTCCTTTTTTAGAAGCTTTGTCATACCATTAGAGCTGATTATCTTTCTGGTTTCCCTGCAATACCCCTTAATTCAACTTCCTTTCCTTCCGTAGAAAATTTGATGAAAAGTTCTTGAAAATTAAAAGCTATTGTACCCAAGGATTGTAGCCATTGGACTCCTAGTACAACATCAGCACCTCCCATTGGAATGGAAAGCATTGGGCTAGTCAATACATATTCTCCCATGGATAGCTTGATATTATGGCACTTTCCAGAGCAATTTATTGTTCCTCCATTTGCAATCATCACTTGACACTCTGGTGCTGGATATAGGAAGCAATTCAATTCTTTTGCTACCCTACAATGAATAAAATTGTGGGTGCTTCCTGAATCAATCAACACTATTACCTTTTTCTTCTTGATTTGTCCTTCTATCTTGATGGTTTGAGGAGTGGTAATTCCCGCCAATGCATTACAAGATATGGTCAGATTTATTTGTTCTTCATCTAGGCTTTGTTCCTGGAGCATATCCTCTTCTTTTGACCTTTCTTGCTCCTTTTCTTCTTCCTCTTCACAATCTATGTAGAATAATTTCTTCTCAGCACACTTATGACCTTTAGTGTATTTGCTATCACAACTGTAACAAAGCCCTTTTGCTCTTTTTTCTTCCAATTGTTGTGGTGTCAACCTTATAGGTTGTGGAAGACTAGGGGCAAATGCACTTCCATCTTTATAGTTGTGAGTGGTATGCTTCCTGGTTGCCATAATTTTGCTTTCCATTTTTCTTGCTAACCTGAATGCCTTCTCTAATGAATCAGGTTCCCAAAGGCGAACATCATGTTGGATATTATCCTTTAAAGACCCTATGAACACATCAATCCTATGCTCCTCTGGAATATCTTTTACCCTTATGTTCAATTTTTGGAACTCCTCAATGTGCTCCATTATTGAACCCTTTTGTTTGAGACTTATCAATTGGCTAAAAAAAGTGTTGCTTTTTGTATCCTCATAATGTGCTATCAATTCTTCCGTAAAAATTGCCCAAGTGATAAATTGTTTACGAGAGCAAAGCCATTGATACCATACAAACTGATTTGGTTCCAAATATAAAGTTGCCATACGTACCTTTTGTGTGTTTTGCACATTATTGAGATCGAAGAACTGCTCCATCTGTAATATCCATGTGGCGGGATCCTTGCCATCAAACTTCCTCATATCGATTTTTGGAATATGGTGGGTCTTCGATCCAACATTAGAGTCTATGGAATCATGATTAACATTTCTTTTGTTCACATCATGAGTTTCCTTTACAACCTTTTCACCATTAGTAAGTATTTCTTGTAGAAAATTTGTCAAATCTGTCTTCAAATCTACCATGTCTGTCTTCAAATCTGTCCTCAAATCTGTCTTCAAATCATCCATCTTAGCTTCCATGCCCTTTATCTTAGATTCCACGCCATTTATCTTAGATTCCACACCATTTATCTTAGCGTCTGTTAGCTTTTGTGAGTGTGACATTTGTTGCACTTGTTCTTGTAATTTTGATATATCATGTAGCATTTCTTCCTCTTCTTCATGAGTCATGCTAGAGCTTTTAGGTTCCTTACTAGGTGTTTGCATTTTCTTTCCTTCAAACCAAGCTTATGCAAAAATTAAAAAAAAAAACTACACACCTTTTTTCACTTTGTAGAAGCCTGATATTGAATCTGATGTATCTCTGTAATTTAGAATCATCCAATTCTGAACTTTTGTCCTATATTAGCCTTCTGAGTCCTCTTTCCAATGCCACAAGTTTGACCCAAATTGGTTTCTCCAAGGAAGAGTTATGCAAAATCTCCCACAGTGACTTTCTTATAGACTAGTTCAGTAGAGCAAACTTGTACGATGTGCCACGAGTCACTGTTTCAACATATGGATCTGAAAAATGCATACAAGAAACTACAGTTCGTCCTCTTTTTGTACCTTCTTACGAAATTTTAATCCGATCCCCAGAGAGAAGGCTATGACGAATTTCCCCAGGTCACTTGTTTGGAATGTAATTCAGGAGTCTGCAAAAAGACCAACTTCCTCAGATCATATCTCCGCAAATATAGCGTGAAATGCTCTAAAATTAGGATCCGAGGTTCAGCGCGATTTCTTCTCAAATGGGTTTTTTTTGTGACTTCTGAAACGTCACAGAAACAAAGTTATAGCGAAAATGCCACGATGACCTGTTTGGAGCAACAAAACCCTAGAATCCAAAGCTCTGATACCAAATGTTATGAAACCAGCTCAAGAAAAGATAGAAAAGATAGATCAACACCTTATAATTCAGCCTCTTCGAGGGGGCAACTTCCTTTACATTACATAAATGAACAATTCTTCGATGATTCAAATGACAAAACCTCCTTTCTATATATAGGAGTCTGAGTCACAATATAATCCACCCGACCTAACAATAATAATATAAAGCCACAAAAATAACAATAGAGGGATTCTGTGGGGCACATTAATAACAATATGGGCGCAATAGGGGCACAACAATATAAATAAGGGGTATAACTACAATATTAATGGGGTAATCACTAGTATTATAGGGACCCAACAGTCCTCTTCTAGGAGGTAAGCTCCTTTTACGATGAATACAATGTACAAGACAATATTTGATGATCTAACACTAGGTCTCCTTAGTATATATATAAGAGACAAGGGGTACAATTATAATAAAATGGGACCATGAGGGCCTTCTAGCCTACATAACAATATAAGAATAGAAATTTAATCATTCCATATCTAGGACTAATAAGGGGTTTTATGGTTAATATGGGAATTAATAGGGTTTAACAAGCCACTTCGCTTCAAACAAGTGTTTCCATCAACACTTGACTAATTGCTAGTGATTTTGCAAGAGTAAGTCATATTGCCATGTCATCTCTTCCACTAGTATGTTCTTAGATTTGATTATGTACTCCACAATTGTTAGGTTACTCACTTATTTAATCCTTGTTTCAAGGATTGTTTCTATTTCTAGTATGATTTTCCCTTCTTCATTTATCTATGGTACACTTCCCAACTGTAAATGTCATGGTCTTGATCATAATTAGGTGGAAGGACCTTGGGAATTAATCCAAATCATTTGGCATGATGGTTGAAATATTTATGAAGATCCCTTCACAGAGATGATATTGAGGACTAAACATTTAATTAACATAAATTTTCCCTTTGATACCTTAAGCTCAATCGCATTTTATTCTAAGGTAAATCTTATGAACAAATGTTGAAAATTGAAATTCAAAGTTCCTAATGATTTTAACCAATGGACCCATAATACAACATTAGCACCATGTATTTCTATCACAATCATGAGACTATAAAAAATACTACCCCATATTCATCTTAATATTATCACACTTCCATGAACAATTTATGGTGCCTCCATTTGCAATCACTACTTGAAACTTTGGTCTTCGATATATGAAGCAATTTTTTATAATTTGTAATTGATGAAGTTATGGGTGCTTCCAAAATCAATCAACATGAATACCTTTTTCTTCTTGATATATCCTTCTATATTGAGGGTTTGTTGAGTATTGATGCTAGCCATTGCATGACAACGTATTATTGGAGTAACCTCTCTTATAGCTCTAGATCTTGTGATGGTTCCAATCCTTGATCTTATTCCTCTAAAGAGTCTTTGTGGAATAGTTTCTTATCAATGTATTTATGCCTTTTACAATACTTATTGCAATAGTTGAGACATATGTCCCTTTTCTCTTATTTTATCCATTTACTTAGGTGTCAACCTTGTTGGTTTAGGAGAGGGAGCATGATTTTGTTTATAGTTACTAGTGACCAATTTTATAGTCCTCATATTTTTACTTTCAAATTTTCTTTCTATACTGGAAGCATGCTCTAGAGATTTAGGTTCAAAGAGATGCACCTCATGTTGAATGCTTTCCTTTAAAGTTCCCATAAATAGGTCTAACAAATTTTCCTCTAAAATATTCTTTACCTAGAGACTCAACTTATAGGATTGTTGAATGTGCTTTCTAACTAGACCTTCTTGTCAAATATTTACCAATTAACTAAAGAATGTGTTTCCTTAATACTCCAATAATGTTCTATCAATTCCTCTATAAAAATTGACCAGAATATGAAATAATTACTTTTCATTTCACAAATCCATTTATACCATGCATGTTGATCTTGTTCTAAAAACATGGATCAAATATTTACCTTTTGAAAGTAAGTCACTTGGTGTAGATAAAAATATTGCTCCATCTGAAATATCCATGTTACATATCATCACCATTAAACTTCCTCATATCGATCTTCATAATGAAGTAGTTGCTTGGCGCTAACTTGAAGCCTTGATGATGTGGATCTTCAATTGAAAATTCATAAGTATGGTTTTATGATTCAATATGTATTCTCTCAAATTGTGATAGCATGATTTTCAATATTGTATATTGATTCTCATCAACATGCTTCTCCTTATATTCATTATTTTCATGGATCCCCACATCCCTTTTAGGAAACCTCTCCAAGAGAATATTTTCCATGGAAATATTGGATTTTTTTTATTTCTTCCTTATTTTCATTCGTCTTATTTTCTATTCCTTTCTTATTTTCATTCATTTTATTTTCAATTTATCTTTTAATTTTTTATTGATAACTTGATAAATCCACCTTTTTCAACATACTACCATCCATTTCATTAACTTTCTTCCCTAATTGAGATAACCTAAATTCTAAATCTTCACTTTCTTCATGAGTCAATGATGATCCTTTAGTATATTTAATTGGTGTAATAGCTTTATTTATAGCATGTTAGAAAATAATAATAATAATAATAATACTCCTTTCACCACAACTTTCAATCACCAGAAAAAGGGATATTCTAATCAACAATTAGAGTCCCTAGTTAGTTACATACCTTAATTTGGAGAATATCAAAATAGCTAATGTTTTATTGATATATATTTTAGATTTGAACCTTTTTGGATCTAAATTTTTTTTGTAATACTTTGATTTTTATTTTATGCAATTGCACGGGTGAAAACAAGATTTTATGTGCCAAGTCAAAGTTATGGTGACTTTCCCAAAACTTGCTTATTTTTGGCCTCTTCCCACAAGCAAACTCGTATAGTGTGCCAAGTGTCAAATTCTCCAAATATAATTATGATTTATTTACCTTAGGTACTTATGTATTTCTATTAAAAATATGGAATGTTTCATAGTCTAAAAATTCCTAGACATGAAGGTGTATAAAAAACACCAAGTTGACATGTTTACAATTTATTTTGGGATTTTTCACAAACCCTAACTTCAATAGGGTATAACTGTGAAAGTATAGTGAATAAAATTATGAAAATTAAAGAATATGTTCCTTGGTATTTCTGTTTAATATGGTCGAAGTTTCACTATTTGAAACCTCATAGAAAAAAAAAAATTGTAAAAATTCCAAACTAACCGGTTTGAAACTGATTTCAGGAGTATTCAGGAACCTAGACTTCCTTAGAGCATATATCACAAATGATAGAAAAACCAGAATTGAAATTTGAAACATATATTCATCATGATTTTTCCTCAATATGATCCAAGTTTCATGTTCTTAAACCTCACAAAAAAATTATAAAGAAAATTTCAAACCAACTTGTTTGAGATTGATTTTAGGAGCATTCATAAACCCTAACTTCCTTGGAACATATCTCTGAAAATATAGAAAACCAAGATCTAAAATTTGAATTAGATATTTCTTGATATTTATTCTCAATATTATTTGAGTTTCACTATATGAAAACTCCCAAAAATAATTTATAGAAAAAATTCCATGATGACCTATTTAAAGCAGCAAAACCTTAGGATCATGAGCTCTAACACTAGATGTTATGATCCTTACACCTTAAGAATGATAATAAACAAATAATTATATTCTCTTTGATGGGGAAAGCTAATTTTATAGTGAATGCAATGTACCTGACAATATTTGATTATTTTAAGGCTAGGTCTCCTTAGTACACATATAGGAGACAAGGAGTACAATTATAATAAGTTGGGACTATGAGGGTTTCTAGCCTATATAACAGTATGATAATAGAAATGTAATATTTCCATATCTAGGGACTTATAAGGATTTTAGATTAATATGGGCCTTATATAGGACTTAACAAAAAGATCTTGGTTACATTAGGAAACATTCTTACCATAGAAGGAAAAAGGAAAATCTTGAATTTGGATGGATCCAAAAGTTTTGAAATTTTTGAAAGAACTAAAATCCAAAAGATCCAAAAAATTGCTAGATTAGGGAATTTAAAACATCTTGTATTTTGATGTGAGCCTCATGGTAACAATCACCTTTAAGGATGTGGCCTTATGTAGTGTTGACACGTAGATAGGGATTGCCACATGTCAACCACATGTAGTTGATATGGCATTGTACGATGCGAATACAGGGTAAGAAGGAATTCCACATGCCTTCCATGTAGCAATGTATAGATGTTAACATGGTGCTTAGAAGGGAAAACATTTTAGAGGCCATAGCATGTGTCTAGATATTGGATTTTGATGAAATTTTTATCATTGGAAACATATCAGCCAGTAGAAGATGATGGTGATCTCAAAATGGATTTTTAAGGCGGTTGAAAGAAAAATATTTTTGATAACCCTGTCTCCATAAAGTAACCTTAGAGGCTACGTTTGGAAACTTTGTCTCATTAAAAGGGCCTTGAGGAGGATGGTTTCATTACACCATGTACATAATAGACATTTGAAATGTCATTCATTTCATATTTCTTGGTCAAATTAGAGACTATGAATTTTCATTGAATATTTACTAGATAATCATATCCTAATTTTACTCTAATTGTGAATGAAATATATAAACATGAGAATATGATTGTTTTACCTTTCATGTGATTTTTGGAGACATCAAACATAGATAATTGAGTTTCTTAACATGAAAATAACATCAAAACATATGCATATTCATCAATGTTTCACATTAGCTTTGTCTTTGTCCAGTTCTACTTGTTTTTGCTACTTTCACTTTCATAATAATTAAACATCTTGTAGTAATAGCATTGGATTTTTGGCTTATCAATCCTCCTTATCAATCCTCCTTACCTGATGGGAATAACTTCCTCTTCCTCTCTGGTTCTAAGCGAAATTGTCCTATTTATTATGATGTTGACTTTTCTTTTGCTTGAAACAAACCTCTTCCTCCTCTACCTTTATTTCTATTTCCTATACCTCTTACTTTGCTAATGAAGGTTAGATATTGAAATGATCTTTCCAAACAGTCATTTCTTATGTTGATTCTCATCTTATATGTCAACAAATATCCTATGAATTTTTTTATAGACAATCCTCATAGACCTTTACACTACTATATAGCTACTACAACCATGAAAAAAAAATCGGAAGGCTCCTAACTAATTTTCCAACAACCATTTGATTTGAAATGTCTTCTTCATGTGCTCAGAGCTAATTAACAATGTTATTTACTTATGAAATAGTCTAAATTTTTCATATTGAGGGTTTAAAAAATCTTTTTTTGTGTCTAAAATTTGGCATTTTCTAATTTGTTAGTGCCTTTGTAGGTATTCTAAATATTCTTCCATGCCTACTTGACATGATCAACTATGGAAACCTTAAGAAAAATTGAATATTCTATCACTTGCTAGATAAGTAATAATACCATCCAATCTTTCTTTTTTTTACCAACAACTTGTCTTTTCTCATTTGACATTTCTTGTAAGTTTTCCTAATCCACTTCTATGAATATTTAATAAACTTACTATAATATCCCAAAATTCTTGAAAAAGTAGGTAATTCTTCAATTTGATTAACCAAAAAACATAACTTGTACTAGTCAAAATTGGGTCTTATGACAATCCTTGACCACTACTAGTTGTCATTAGTTCTGATGCAGGTGCATAGGCCAAGCACCAAAATTGACGAAGTCTAGACAAGATCTTACCAATGTGATGGGATGGACACATGGTAATGATGGGAGGAACTTTTAAATTTTTTGTAAGAAATTATAAATGTTTAATTAGGAAGTGAGTTTTGATTTTTTTTAGAATAAGTTGGAGAAGTTATTTTCTAATATAAATATAGTTTTTCAGTTTCCCTTATTTTATGGAGAAGGGGAAACAATTCACCCTTTGTGACTCTTGGTTGTAATGATCAATTTCTTTTGTGAAACAATAAGAAAATAGTCTTTGAGAAGAACATGAGAGAAGGAGAATCTCCCGATTGAGGAGAAGAGAGAAGGACAAGAAGAGAGGAAATATTGTTTCCCTATAAATTTGCAGTTTTGCAGGTTGCATAGAGTGCATACTTTCCAATATGTGTGAACTAGAAAGTGTTTTTTGTGTGAATGGAGTGGGGGAACAACTAATGGAACTGTGCTTTTGTATTTCCTGATTGAATTGATAATGTGATTAAACCAAGTGAATTATGCTTATGAAATGTTATTTAACTACAGTCTATTCCTATACGTTGGTTAATCCCTTAAGAATTTTTACATCCTGATTTCCATTGTTGTGTGATTTGGTCCTTTGTCATTTGGTATTCTTGTTATGTTTGTTTCATAGACTTGTGGAGGAATGCTCACTTTTCTAGGGTGCTAAATGCATGGTTTGTTTTCCCAAACAATTGTAACGTTGAAAACAAAACAAAGCACTTTATTTTTTTTTAATATGGTCCAAACACATTTGTGATTGGTTTATAACTGTCAAAATCGAACCAATATTAAAAAACCAGTGAAGAGAGGTAAAGTAAGTTGTTTACAGTGTTAAGAAGCAAGTCTGGGATGTGGGAAGTTGACAAAGAAAATATTTGAGTTGTTTCATCTCCCCCAAAACTATAATACATAATTTTAATAGGTGCTACAAAATCATTTCGTAGCAACGGAATAGTAAATTGGAAAATAGGTGCTATGAAATCATTTTGTAGTGACTACACATAAAATTTTCAGGATTGCATGTTTGGTTTTTAAATGTCTGTTTGTCCTACCCGTTGCACCATTTGTTAAATTGAAATGTATGTAATTGGATTTATGAAATGAGGATATGAAAAGAGTGGGAGGTGAGAGAAAAACCTCT
Source organism: Pinus tabuliformis (assembly GCA_031772625.1). Lineage (NCBI taxonomy): Eukaryota > Viridiplantae > Streptophyta > Pinopsida > Pinales > Pinaceae > Pinus > Pinus tabuliformis. Next base: position 310,818,561 of record CM062820.1, on the reverse strand, counting down.
CGTGGAATCCATCAAAATAAATTCATATTCTTACATTGGCTACATATGTTATATTTTTCATGACAATTTGTTAAATTAGATGTAAATACAGAGCTGTGTGTGGAGTATATTAGGGATATTGACACCGGGGTGACCTGGCTACCATCAAGTGGTATCAGACCCTGAACTCTCTTTGGTGATGAGATTATAATAACTCGAAAAAAAATAAAAACAATGGAGACGAAATTTAGAGAATGGAGCATAATTATATTTGATAAATCTGATGCAGTGACTATAGAATGGAAATATGAAAGAAAAGAAGCTGGTAAATTTCATAGTTTGCAGAAAAAGCATGGAGCATAATGAGATTTGAAAATATAATTGAGGTAACTTATTTGTCTTAATTCCTATTGAATGTGAATATTTATGATTGCTTGATGGAACTTTGAAAAAGATAGTGTATAGAAGAAAATCTACTTTGGGAGGAAGTAGATTAGGTTTGTTTTGAAGACAGATCTAAAAGAAGAGTGTTCTAGGTTGAGCGACAGTAGACGAATACAACATTGAAGGTAGAGCTAGCAGAGAAGACTGCAACCATAGTGATGCATGTCCAACATAGATTTGGATAGTAAGGTAATGGGTGTTTGTTAATTAATTACTAATTACAAGTAGCAGTGATGATGTTTATAATTGATGACTGTAACCAAGAGCAAAGAGAGCTCTTGATGAAGATAGTAAGGAACCTTGCAATAGAGAAGGAGGTCAAGCAAAGTTCTCATAGGAAGAAGGTGATTAAATTGCATGCAGAATTCAAAAGAGCTGAGAGTGCTCAGATGAAGATTCAAGAGGAAGGAGTCAGCAAAAATACCAAGAGAAGACTAAGCATGGACGAGATTAGTATGGTATTTGGAAATAGGTTGATGGAGTGAACTTGTTGTTGTGGCTTGTTTGAAACTAACAGTGAGCGGGGAGAATTTCACAAAAGATGAAGATTTGTGACTACTGAGAGTCATATTAAAGGTTTAGAGAGAATCCGTAGTAGATCAAGAGAGGAAAAACTTTATAGAGAAGTAGTTGAAATTAAATTATAGCTAGATATGATGAGAGGATTGCTACAAAGAGATGAGGAAGACCAGAGTTACAAATGGACTCTCTGAAAGAAAGTAAAATGGAATTTGTTGTAGGTGAAGCTGAGATAGAGATCAAATGCTCAGTTGATGGAGAAACTCAAGGAGTTTGAATAGAAGATAAATGCTCAGTTGGAGAAAAATATCAAAGGAGTTGAGTTACAACAAAGGAAAATTGTTTAAGAATAATTTATTTATGAACTTAAACAAAGAGTAAACCTTGAAGAGGGAGAGAATGATAATGCTGAAAGGAGACTAGCTAAAAGTCTCATGGGTCGTTTGGAAACTGAAGATTAGAGTGAAGAAAATGTTGATGAGAGACTAATTGAGAGTCTCACAAGTAGTGTGGAAAATCAGCATATGATGGTAGAGGTGTTAATGGAGGACACATGCCTTGATGATTTTGATTTTGAAAATTGGTGTATGAATGCAGGATTTGCTCCAGATGAAGGATGGTGCATTGATTTTGTTTTTTGCATAGAGGAGAAATAGTCATTAAGTACTTTTATACAGGTTGGAAGAAAGACATAGGATAGTCAAGATGAAGACTATCTACCATGGGAAAATGCAACCATGGAAGAATAGCCTAAGGGTGATGAACACGTGTGTGTGGATATTAATGAGGAGGTTGTTATATTGGATGAAGGAGATGAAGATTTGATGGGCAACTTGGAAGCTTAAGCGTTGAATGAGGGAGAGATACTGGAAGCAACAAAGGGGACTTCAAAGTCTCGTGTTTTTAAAATAGATAATTGGTTTGTGTATGTAAATGTGTAGGAAACAACGAAGTGGCTTAGAAATACTTCAATTAATTAAGTATAAGAACCATTGCAATAGGACCAACAGGATTGAAGAGGAGTAAGTATGGAAAACATTGCAGTAAAACTGAAATTTTAGAAAATTGGTTAAACAATCCAAGGAAAGAGAGTGTAGTGGATTACAGTGGTCCAAGAGATGATAAGGATGAGTCTATGAGGGAGAAAATTAAGCAAAAAGGAGACTATAGTAATGATAAGTTCCAACAAAAAATGTAGAGAGTGGTGAAATTAGTTCCAAGAAATTGTTATCTTCATGTGTTAGTGGAGTACAACATCAAATTTCAGCCAGGAAATAATGGTTTGCACTAGCCATAGGATAGGTTGGATGTGGAAATAGAGAGAATAAGGAATCTAATGTTGAAGAAACCTCATCACAATAGGTATGCAGGGCAGAGGAGAATAAAGGACAACATATTGTAGATGGTAGAGAAATATTTCATTAGTAAAGAAGGATGAAGACTACAACAAGAAAAAACAATAGAGCGGTAACATGACAAGGAGAAGGACTAGCTACAACACAAAGTTTGGGATTGAGGAAGATTCACTTCATCAGCACATACATGGTCAAGAGAACATGAATCTTTTTCACCTTGGTAGTTTGATGAAGGCGCATAGGCTAAGCACAAAAATTGACGAAGTCTTGACAAGAGCTTACCAATGTGATGGGATGGCCACATGGTAATGCTAGGAGGAAATTTTAAATGTTTTATAAGAAATTGTAAATATTTACATTAGGAAGTGAGCTTTTGATTTTTTTTTAGAATAAGTTGGAGAAGCTATTTTCTAACGTAAATATAATTTTTTAGTTTCCCTTATTTTGTGGAGAATAGCAAATGATTCACCTTTTGTGACTCTTGGTTGTCATGATAGGTTTCTTTTTTGAAACAATAAGAAAAGAGTGTTTGAGAAGAAGAAGCTCCCAAGTGAGCAGAAGAGAGGAGGAGAAAAGAGAAGAGTGTTTGAGAAGAAGAAGCTCCCAAGTGAGGAAAAGAGAGGACTTGTTGTTTCTCTATGAAATTACAATTTTGTAGGTTGCAAATCACGTGTACCTTCCATTATGTGTGAACCAAAAAGCATTTTCTATTTCAATTGCATGGAGGAATACCCAATGTAAGTGTGCTTTTGTATTGCCTGATTGAATTGAAATTTTGTGATTAAATTAAGCGAATGATGCTTATGAAATGTTATTTAACTACAGTTTATTCTTATGCGTTGGTTAATCTAAGAGCCTTTAAATTATTGTATGGATTTCCCTTAAGAATTTGTACATTGTTATTTCCATTGTTGTGTGATTTGGTCCTTTGTCGTCTGGTATTCTTGTTATGTTGGTTTCATAGACTTGCAGAGGAACACTCGTTGTTCTCGGCTGGTGAATGCGTGGTTTCTTTTTCCCAAACAATTGGAACACAACATAGCACTATGATTTTTAATACAGTCCAAACACCTTTGTGATTAGTTTTTGACTATCAAATTCAAACCAAGATTTCAAACCCAGTGAAAAGAGGTAAACTAGGCAAAGTAGTTTACAGTGTTAAGAAGCAAGTTTGGGACGTGGGGAGTTGGCAGAGAAAAAAGTCGAGGCGTTTTATCTTCCCTTAAACCACAATACATAATTTTAAGAGGTGCTACAAAATCATTTCATAGGGACGAAACAACAAATTGGAAAACAGGTGACTACATAAAAAAAAATATTCAGGGTTGAGTGTTCAGTTTTTTAATGGCTGTTAGGCTCGGTTGCACCTTTTTGGTGATTTGTAAAGTATGTAATTGGATACATGAAATGAGATGAGGAAAAGAGTGGGAGGTGAGAGAAAATCTCTCATGGAATTCATCAAAACAAATTCATATTCTTATATTGACTACATATGTTAAATGTTTCGTGAAAAAGTGTTGAATGGGATGTAAATATAGAGGTGTGTGGGGAGTAGATTGGGGATACTGGCCCGAGGTGACCTTGCTGTCATCAAATTTCTTTTTTATCAATTTTACTAATAAACTATGTGATGTTCTTAATTTGAATGAATTATCAAATCCCCCCTTAAATTTAGATTTAGCTTTAGTTTTTTAAATAATTTTTTCTTTTAAATAACATTTTTTAAGTATTTTTTTTCCTTTACAATTTTTTTTTACTTCTACAAAATGAATATTTCACATTGAACGAACATAATTATTAATTTGTTTGATAATAAAATTAATTTCAATTTTTTCACCATCATAATTACTTATAAATAAATCTTCAACCAATACTTTTAAAATAAATCTTATGCCAAATATAAATTTCTCAAAATTATCATTCACAGGAATTAAAAACGAAAAAAACGCAACTTACAATGGCAACTCCTCAACAAATAGTGAACAGTTACTCATATCTGGTTCACAGCGTCCTCCTGTCAACCAGTTTCTTCCCTTTACAAAACTATTGTTGTCTCATGCTCAAGGGTCAACGTATGTGCATCTTCTCCACAGAATTAGAATAATACTGCTCTCCTATGAAGAGAAATATACCATGACGAAATCAACCAAAATATTAAACAGTAAAAAAATAATTAACTATTAACATAATCAAGCCAGAAAATAATTAACCCTGAAGATATACTTCATTAATTCATAAAACTAAGCATTCTCAAAATTTGCAATTACGACTTTGGCACTATGACTTCTTAGTTTCCAATTGTTCCACCTGTTATTATTGTCACCTTGCCCTCCACTCTGCATTCAAAGAATATTTGTTCGAACCAGTTATCCATACTTCAAAAAAATTAACACAGTAGTCATAATAATAAGAGTTCAGTTAGTTAACATTTATATGTAACGCATTATGTCAAGGGAGTAGAGAGATCCATTGGCACCAGTTTTCACTAAATTTTAGTGGACTAGGTCATTCTCACTCACTCTCTCTGATCTGACACAACTTATGGTTATAAAAATATATGAAGCTCAGAAAGAGAATATTTATCTCTAACAAACTATTTCAAACAAAACATAAATTGAGAGCAAAGATTGCAAATGAAAATCGATGTACACCCCAAAACAACTACATCTGGTTAAAACTGTCGGGTCTGCCGCTAGAGCTATGGACTAAAGAATCCATGGAAAAGATTGGAAATGCCATTGGGCGCTTCATTTACGTCGACCCTAGGTGCATTGGAGCTAAAGATAAGCGGGTGGCCTGGATTCTCATAGAAAAGGAATTCCGGGGGGGTTTTCCAGAATCTATCGACCTAATATGGGATCAATCCACTACTCACCAGCGTCTAGATTACTGGGGAGTCCCATTTAGATGTTCAACCTGTCACAAAACTGGACACCTTTATCCCCAATGTCCCCGCCATCCAGTAGGAAAACAAAGGAAAAAGATACATACTGAAAAGGTTTCGAATCAGCCATGCGAACCAGATTATATGGAAAAAGAATGGCCTAGCCTCGCGGAGGTATATAGGGCTCCTGATTTCACTATGGCTATTTCATCATCGCCGAATGGCTGCTCAAGGGAAAGATCTGCCAGTTTGCCGCACTCTCGATCTCTATCTATGGATCATCCTCAGAGGAACCAACCGACTTCTTCATATAGGCCACGGTCATCCTCCGGTTCAAAACCGCCACATACCATGCTGCTGAGTCTCTCTCCCATTCCTCCACCTATGGAACCTGATCCCGACCCTGTTATTCAATTACCCCCATCATCCTCTAAACCTCTAGATATAGATCCATGCCCTCCCCGTATCCACTACATCTCCTCATCCCCTCAATCCCCCTCATCTCAACTACCTGCCTTATAGAGACCCCCACCTCCTCCTCCCCTCGGCTGAACTTCTGTTTCTGATCTAAAAGGTAAGGCCCCATATATTCCTCCATCGCCGCCATCCCCTCCATCATCACCTCGGAACTCATTTGATCAGGACATTGACCTCCTTCTCAAACGTGCTTCTCTGAATCTTCAGCCACTTACGATCCATCACCCAAATCGCTCCCCCTCTCCCATCATTAGCCCAAATTCAGCAGGAAATATTACTGTTCGCCGCAAGGAGAATCAAGGAAGTAGACACTTTCGGGTAGGAAGGGAAGACAGGAATTGGCTATTCGAGATCTCTCCTTAATTGATATACCTGTTTCAGAAATTGCCGCTGATGAAATCTCTGACATGAGGCCTCTTAGAGCTAGTCGGCCTTCTGAGGCCCCAAAATGATTGACATACTATCTATGAATATTCGGGGCCTAGGTGCAGAATCAAAATTTTTGGCCCTAAAAAATCTTTTTGTCTCATCCAAATCCAAAATGCTTCTTATCCAGGAAACCATGCATGACAACCTACAAACTATTTCCTATTTCAGGAGGATGCTTCCATCATGGCATATGGTGGCTTCTAGCGCTTCGGGAATGTCAGGGGGTTTAGTAGTCATATGGGACCCGAAATGGATTAAGGCAGCGGCTTTTCAATGTACAGCTGGCATACTTGTTCTGGCCCATATTCGGGGCACTTCAATCCCGATGCACATATTAAATTTATATGCACCATATAAGAATTGTTTCCCTTTTTGGAACAATCTGCTATCTTCTGAATTACTCGAAATTGATTCACTGATTATTGGAGGAGACTTTAATTGTACTTTAAGCAATGAAGAAATATGGGGCAATGGCAGGAAATGCGATCCGATGGGGAGGATCATTCGGGAAGCCATGATCCAATATAATTTTATTGACATCATGCCAAAGTGTCGGGGACCTACATGGGATAACGGGAGATCAAATAATTCATTCTTGGCAAAGAAACTAGACAGATTTCTCTTGCATGAAAATCTGATTGAAAAATTTGGTCCCCCATCCATGAATATCATTCCATCATTTATATCAGATCATCGGCCTATTTCTATCCATTGGAATCAGGTTGGATGCAGGTTTGGATACCCTTTCAAATTCAATCGAACATGGCTGTCTGATGAGAGCTTCAACATATTTATAAATGATACATGGAAGGCCGCTAATGAGCAGCATAATAACCAGTCCCGGAATTTTCTTGACAGGATGCAATCTCTTCGGGAAAAAGTCAAAAAGTGGCAGAAGGAGAAATCGGCCTCCAACAAAAAGGAACTGAAGGAAATTTGCAGGAAATTAGAGCTTTTATCAACACTCTTTAAATTCCCAGACATGTCGTCCTCCACTAGAAAAAATATCTGGGAATTAGAAAAAAGAAAACAGAAGATTTTAGAGGCTGAAGAGGTAACTTGGAGGTTAAAGAGCCGAGCATTATGGCTTAAAGATGGAGATAAAAATACGAAGTTTTTTCACAGGTTTGCAAACAAGAGAAGGGAAACAAACACTATCTGGGAAATCAAAGATGAGGATGGAAACATTCATACCACTCAGGATGCCATATCTTGAAGACATTGAAGACATTCTATGGGGAATAGACCCATATCCCATTATGTTTAATGGTAATCAAAACAATGCTCTATATGCTGAAGTAACTGAGGAGGAATTAATGACAACTATGAAATCATTCCAGAAAGACAAGTGCCCTGGACCAGACGGGTGGTCCATCGATTTCTTCATCCACTTCTTTGACATATTTAAGATAGACATTCTAAATATGGTTGAGGAATCGAGACTCCAGGGCGTCATAAGCCAAAGCATTTCATCTACTTACATCGCTCTAATCCCCAAGAAGAAGCTCTCATCCTCATTTTCTGACTATCGGCCTATATCTTTGTGCAATGTATTATATAAAATCATATCAAATATTATTGCAACCCGTATAAGGAACACTTTATCTCTGCATCTGTCTCAAGAGCAACATGGGTTTTTAAAGGACAGGAATATATTAGATGTGGTAGCCCTCACCCAAGAATGCTTACATTCTATGCACAGTAGAAGAATTGAGGCAGCTCTGTTGAAAATCGATCTTAAAAAGGCTTATGATTGCGTGAACTGGGGTTTCTTACGATGCTTACTAGCTAGGATTGGCCTTGAGATCAGATGCATTAGATGGATCATGGCCTGCGTGGTGGAGGTCAACTATGCAATCCTCATAAATGGAATCCCAACCCCATTCTTCAAAGCGGCCAGGGGCTTACGTCAAGGCTGCTCTCTGTCGCCGCTTCTCTTCATATTAACCATGGATTCATTAAGCCTCCATATTAAGGAAGTGATTCAGCAAAACAGATTCAAGCCCCTCCCCATAAGCAGGAATATCTACATCTCGCATAATTTCTTTGTCGATGATATCCTAATATCAGCGCTGCTGTGCAGAACTACATGGTTAAGTCTTCATGAGATATTGGAGAGATTTCAGAAAGCAACTGGCATGTTTATTAATGATATAAAATCCTCCTTTCATGTAGAAAATATAAATGGAGATCTCATTACATTTCTAACAGGGCTTTTTAATATTAAAGCTTATCCCATTCGGAACGGATTGAAATATTTGGGTTTTAATTTGAAACCCGTGGGATACAGAGTAACGGACTGGTCATGGATTCTGGATCGTTTCTACAAGAAAATAGCTGCTTGGGAATTCAAATGCTTATCTTTAGGAGGCCGAACCATCCTGACTCAATCTGTGCTGACACAAATCATGGTTTATTGGGCGCACCTATACTTTATACCTTCAGCTATCATCAACTGTCTCAATAGAACGATTGCCAACTTCATATGGGGAGGATAGAAGGACAAGAAAAAATTCCACTTGACTAAGATATCTGTTGTGGGGAAAAATGCCTATGCAGGACGATCCTATCCACCTAAGGTGTGACAGTGCCTTAGCAACAAACAGAGACAGCTATTCTAGTATTCTTCCTTTATGAATTAGAATGAAGAGAGATGGATGGACTAACCGGTGTCTTCCGTTTGTCCCTCGATCCAGTTTCTCTTCTCTTGGAGATTTCCCAGCTACTTGCCTTCTCGCTCGCCCAGCTTCAACGGATTTCTGCAAGATCACAAGAGAAGAACACTACACAAGACATAGATTCATATTCATAACTAGTTCAGGATTAGAAGTAAACTAAACATACTAATGCAATCATACATCAAAGATACACCAGTATATAGGAGAAACCAAGATAGCTTTATTGATGAATAACAAGGTTCAGGAAGAGATACAACCCAGAGGGCTCCAATCTAGCATCTCCTTCCCAGCAAAATGGAATTCCTATCTTCACCTCCCTTCAAAGCATTAAGCACCCAATGATTCTGATCTCAAACCAACAGCAATTCTTTGCAATAACAAAATTCCATCCCCCAGATCTCATTGAGGAGAGATCCATATATAGATGTTTGGAGAGAGGATGAGTCAGCTTGAGATCTGACTAGTGTCCTCTCCCTCTGTCAGTTCTTGATTCCACTTGGAGGTTCTTACTTCCACTTGGAGATTTGGAACCTCTTACTCATCACCAGTCGAATTCTCTGAGGCAAGTGTCATTGAGGAAGATTTTGGAAGCTTCCTGGGTTTTGACACCTTGTGAAATGAACTTGCCACATGCCAACTCTCGCTCAGCGCAGGTAGCCAGTGTTGGCTTTGACATTCAGCGCAGACAGCTAGTGGAGCCACTGAATTGATCCTGAATTGACTTGTTTTTGAGCAATTTCTGGTGGAGAACTTCTGTGAATTGCTGTGGTTTGTTAGCCTCCTTCCTCTAGGGGTAGGAACAACATGTTTAGGGACTTTGGATCCCTTAGATTATGGACATTTCATGCTTGATGCTGTAAGGCACAAAAATGTCTATAACAGTTGCCCCCTAAAGTATAAGGCCGTTTATCGGGTGAAATGCTTTATCCAGGAGGGTCCGAAGTTCATCCAATGCTGGGAGGAGACCTGTAATAAGATACAATACAATACATTATTTTTCATACTGCTTTCATGATCTAGCTGAGGCGGGCATTCCCATGCTCAGCTTTATAAATTCATTTTTCTGTACATAGAACAGACAATCGTCTGATGGTAGACTGATAATTTTAATGAAATTATCATCCTTTGAGTAGGATGATTATCTGCTGCAATGATGTACATGTCAATGTCTTTATTTTTCTTGAATATATATCACAGCCCGGATGGATGAAACTAGATCCGGGGTCTTCAAACTCGTTCGATCTTCACTCTAAGTACAAGTCGATCCATGTGAGAAATGTTCTGAAGTCGAACACGGAAAGACATCGCTTGATTACCGGTCAATGAGGTAAATCGTTAACAAGCGCGAGAGGAATCACCGATAATGATAATGACCCTCAAGGTACTGCAGTACAATTCACGTGGTGTGAATAAAGGACTTGGCGTCGAACACCACGCAAAATCTTTCGGTCGAAGGCCATTGATGTATACCTGTCGTCGAAAGTGAGAAACTTGCCATTGAGGCATGCAAGCTTCAAAGTACTGAAGGGGTTGTTCCTAGATCAACTTCTTGGATAATGAGATGATGTCGACAAGAAGCGATCCGTCAAAGGAGGGCTTTAATGAATCCCACATCAGTGACACGGAATGGAGCTAATGATTTTGATGGAGGTGAAAACGATCTGTGACATATGATTTAGGGCGGCGGTCATGAAAGGATGAAGGATAATGTATGGCAGTGGATGGGACACGGTTGACTTTTCTGAATGACTTCTCTTGAACATATGGCGACACTAATGTGATGGATCGGTAGCATTACCCCAAATATGGATGGTATGGTGAGACCATGGTGATGTGACCGGTGAATGAAACAACCCAACCCGATTGTGGTACGGAGGAAAAGTGTCATGTTCAAGAGCGACTTGCTACCATCAAAGTTTTCTTTAGTTTCTCCCAATTTTTCCCCAGTCATTGCTGACCAGTACCTCTTTATTTTTGTCAAGCTTGAGGAGGATAACATATGCTTGTTCTATAACTTGCCCTTTGGGCAAGCCCATCGCTATGTTTTAACGAGCCTAGCGATAGTGAAACTCGTTCTCGTCTAAAGACAAGTTTGTTGCTATTTAGTGATTTTAACGAGTCTAACGACAAAGACAACTCGGTCCCTTTTCATTTTTAGAGAGTCTGAAAAGGTACGTAAAGATAACTCCAAAGTTCCTTTTTCGCCATCTAATCTCTTAAGTCCGAAAAAGTATAAAACAATACAGAAGGGATGAGTTTTCGATAGTTTTAACGAGCCGAACAAAACAAGCGCTCGATCTTTTTGTGCAATAATCCCTCAGGTCCAAAAAGATTAAAATCTAGAGGAGGGATAGCACTTCCGGTCGCTTTAACGAGCTGGAAGGCCAAAACTCGGCAATCTTTTCATATTTTACGAGTCAGTTGAAAAGAGCTTAAAGAAGACTCGTCTTTTGAGGAACGAGTGATAAGGCAGGTTAGCAGCTAATTCCAGGTACAGGTTGGAATTTTCCTATCATGGCAGTGTCACAAGGATGGCTAGGTGAAATCACTCTTCGCAGTTGTTCCTCAAAATGGGTAAACAATCATATGGAGGTGAACGATCGGCCAAATGAAAAGTGGAGGTGACGGTGCAAACACGACCAAGGTTTTAATGGCTGATAATGTTACATTCACAGTGGTTATTTACCGGGTAGTGGTTCATTTTTTATTTTAAAATGAGCTTAAACGCTGGTGGAAACACTTGCTCATTGCTTATGTTTATTTTTTAACGAGCATGAAGTCCGCGTTAAAACTGCTCGGATCTTGCGTTTATTTTTTAACGAGCATGAACTTTGTGCTAAAACTGCTTGATCTTATGTTTATTTTTTAACGAGCATGAACTATGCACTAAAACTGCTCGATGATAAGTTTGCATGCCCCCAGCATAATAACGCAAATCGAGGTGCATGCCCCCCAAGCTTCATTGCATTCAACTCGGTGGTTGGAATGAAGGTTTACCTTTGAGATTTGAAAAGGGGATTTGTTTCATTTTTTAATGAGGTTGACACAGTAAAAGAACTATCCTCATGACTCCTTGTTTCATTTTTTAACGAGGTTGACACGAGATAAGAACCGTCCTCGGAGTCCAAATCCATTAGATATAGAAGGTTTCATATTCCACTGTGGCCACTTCCGCCAGATTACTCGGAGGCGGTAGGGCAAAAGTACCCATTAAGGCAGGGTATTTTAGGAGACCTACTCCGATATTTTGGAGCGCACGATTGCTTCCATGGATCATTGGAATGCTTCCAGTAACTTGAGAACCATTGGGGAGAAATGTTTGTTGGTCGACGATTGTAATTCCTCCTTGAAAGGGAAATGCAATCTTTCTAAAATAGGTCGACACAACAGCTGCCATGGCATATATCCATGGTCGTCCCAGTAGGACGTTGTAATCAAGATTCCCATCGATGACTTTAGCATCTATTTCTACTGTTTTGCCCCCTAGTTCAACTTTCGAGTTATTTAGGATACCGTACGGGGTATATGTCCTTCTGTCGAATGCTTTTAATGTTGTCGCAGATCGCGACAAGGTTGGAGATCCTAAAGTTTTCCAGCAACTCATCGACATAATGCATGTAGATGCCCCCTCATCAATAATCGTTCGGTGAACAGTTTTGTTGAGGGCTTTCACTTGAACAAGGAAAGCTAATTGAGCTGGTAACTGAGGACCGTACCCTTTGTGGTCAAAGGATACAAGATTGGAATCCATTGGGTTAACCCCACCTATTGCTGATAATAAAGCTTGCTCTTGGGAGAGGCAATTTTGCGGTACCTCAAGTGTCGACATAGCGGACAGCCATTGGGCCAGGTCCTCTATTATATTATAATTCTGTGCTATTTTTGCACGAGGATTAACTGTCGATTTGTGCACTACTCCTTTTGGCGACTTTATCATTTGTTCAGGAATGATGGGTGGCACAACTTTGGTCAAAGTTGTTGTCGAACTACTAGGTTGTTCATTAGTCTTGTTATTCGACACCTGTGGATTCCCGTAATCTTTATTCCTTGCCAAAGCATCATTTTGCTGCTTTGAGATAGACAACATAAGCACTTGGGATCGGGAAGCATTTTGATTAGCAACCAGTTTGGTTCCCGGGCTTGGAAACGGATCAGTCAATACTGCTGAGGTTTTTGAACTCTTAAAGAGTTTCTTAACTTCAGCTATATGTGGACAATCTCTCGTCCAATGATCCTCATCGCATATATGACACCCCGCAGGGGGTTTCCTTTTTCTCCCTTTCTTTTTCTTCTTGCCCCCTGGTTGCTTCAGTTGTTTGCCCTTGTCGGTCAACACGACATTTACTTCCGAGGCAAGAAGTTCCTCATTTGCATTTTGATCTGAAATCTTACGGGCCTTCTTGGATGTGGCCTTTGTCGATTTCGCGTTTGTCGTGCCAATCACACCGTCGCCGGCATGAGAGTCATTGTTTGATTTAGGAGGAGGAGGAATTGAGAATTCCGGTTTAGGGGCATCAGGTATTTTGTCGTAGAGCGTGCCAGACTGAGTATAGACCAAGTCCAGATATTGCACACGAGCGATAACTTGCTCTTCCGTTACGACTCCCCCCTTTGCCACATCTTCCGTGATGGCAGGAAGTAATGACTTGATAAACCATTCAGCTAATAGCTGATCGGGAACGTACGTTTTTACCATCCTACGACGACGTCGCCACTCATGTATATGATCAGATATGTGAGTGGCCGTTGTCTGTTTGAAGTTGGTAAGAAGTTCGGTTCCCGTTTCGTACCTTATCGGTAACTGAAAATGGGTTAAAAAGGTTGTGGCTAGGGTACTGAAGTTGTCGAATGAAGCTCTAGGCAATTCGATATACCATTTTGCTGCCGGACCAGTTAACGTCCTCTGAAAAAGGCGAAGCCTAATCGAATCATCATTTAGGGTGTTTGATGAACACCACAGATGAAAGGTCATCACATGATTTGACGGATCTTCACCCGGATTTCCATTAAATTTAGGAATATCTGACGGAAGTTTATGCGGAATCGCTGGCCACCAAGAGGCATAAGCAATTGGATCATTCGTAAGCCGGTTTAGATCTGGTAATTCTAGAGTTGCTACAAAGGGCAACTGTTGATTCAGGTTAGGCGAAGCATACCCAGGATAAGATGGAATCGCCTGAGTAGTGGGTCTTTGCATACCAACATAATGTATTTGATGCTGGCAACTTTGACAAGGTTGATGGGCATAACCATTATAATATGGTTGTTGGTAACCGCTTTGTAAATGTGATTGCCCATTACTTACAAAGACTTGTTGCTCAGGTCCTCGATATGATTGCTGGAATGGGAGTTGATGAGTTTGAACCAGCTCTGGTTGTTGGACCTTTTGCTGTTGTCCAATATTGGATGTTTGACCAAGATGAGGAGTCATAGTACTTGTTTGAGCCTGAGTCGCTCCAGATAAGGAGGCACTAACCAGAGGTTGTGATTGAGTTGTCGAGACAAGAGGCTGTTGTATGGCAACCTGAGAAACTTGGGGTTGACATACAACAGGTAGCGCTTGTACTTGCGACGCAATCACCATACCATGTATAGTGGCAACATTCGACATAAGGTGGACTCGTTGCATTGAATATGCAACCCTTGGTTGCTGAGGCAGTATCGGTACCCATCCGCTGGATGTAATTCCAGTTTGACCTGAACTTTGTTGTAAACTCCCATATGGTTGTTCTCCGGGGGGGAACAATGAAAAGGCATACTGCCCTCCATATGGTGGCAATCCAGTACTTAAAGGGTAGATTGGCCTTTGAAGACACATTGGATCAATTTGTTGAGTTTCAACATAAGAAATACCAGATGATAATCCGGATGAAGAAATAGGAACTAACCATGTCGTCGAAACAGTCTCTGATTGGACTCCAGCTTGTTGTTGACAATTTGCCAGGACAGATGGTATACCAGCGAACATCGTTGGAGTAGCAGCAGGAGGCTCTGCCGCTGCTGCGTCGGATGACACAGTCCTGGATGTCGACGGTTGTTCAGACATATTTAGTCTATCCAAAAGATTTCCTAGCGATTCTACAAGAACTTGTGATGAAGGGAGACTAACTTCGAAGATCAACGAGGGAAAGGTGATGATTATTCCATTTAAAATAAATTTTAACGACGCTTAGACACAACTTGCTTTTTCAATTTTAAAGAGTCGAGAAAAAGCTAAAGATGACTCTAGTCTCCTTCGATTTTTAATGAGCCTGAAGTGACAAGTGCTCAGATGGACTTTTTCCGTTATAGAGTCTGAAAAAGGCCAAAAGGAACTGCTCTGGAGTTCTAGGCAGAGGGTGTGCCAAACCTTTCGCAAAACCGCAGAATACTTTTTAGGGTACGGGCGGTCGATCTTCCTGAATGCTGTGTTCAGTGCATTGCGATCAGTAGGGCGGCCGACACGGCTTCCTAAGGATAAAGGTTTTATGCCTATAGGGGTCTCCCAATATATACGCGACGGTACGTGGGAGCACAATCCGTACTGGCGCTATCGTCCCTCAGGAGGAATCACCCACCTTCAACGAGATCAACAGTCACCAGGCTTTACGACGCCGGAACACGTCTCTAGCCTAGACCTCTATGTTGTGTGTTATGTTTGCAAAGCGTTGTTAAGTTCATTCAGTTTATTTTAAGTTGATCTTTTTAGAAGTTTGCCTTTCTGGATCACCACGAGATGTATGGTACAATTCCTAAATGCAGTCTAAAGATGATAAGCGAGCTTTATATCTTTTCAACTTTGAAAATCCTAGCTACAAAGGGAAAAGAAAGACACCATCTTTTCTCAAAGAGCAATCAGCACACTCTAATGCACTTTTCCTAAATCAAGCATGCAAACTATCAAGATGCAAATGCACAATGCAGGTGTTTGTTTTCCGCTTTCTTAGTATTAATGCCTACGAAGAAAGCTTTTTGTACAACTTTGAATTTGCTTTTAAATGACAAATACAAACAAGTTTACTTTTTCGAAATCAGAAAGGGTAGAAGAGAATACAACACTTTGCGACTTTCGAAATGAACACTTGTTTCGACACTTAAAAGAGACAAACTCAAACCAAAAGCAAAAGCAAATGTATAATCAACTGTAAACAGCCAATGAACTCTCTCCTAAGATCACAATCAACAGATCTGAATCAAGGGCTACAGGATGATTATTTCACTCATGCAAAGGAAAACTGTAAATGACGCCACAAACACATAAAAACATTCACAGTCTTTTTGTACAAAAGGAGGCGCAATTTAAGCAGAGAAAAGGAGTTATCAGACTGGTACCTATGCTGGTTACAGGCTGCAAAAATCAGAGATCAAAACAGGGCAAAACAGAGCAGAGAACCCCAGCTACACAAGGCCAAACTGGTTCAGTGCAACCTCAACACAGGGGTTTTGACATTCAGCGCAGGTAGCCTTCACGGGACCTGCGTTGAAATGCAGAACCTCTTCACAGGGTTCGCGCTGAAGGAGAAACGAGAGTTTCTCACTGGGTTCTGGGTCACAGATTGCTGATTAATCAACGGTTTCAGGCCAAATAAAAGCAACAAGCAAGGTACAATCAAAGGGATGCTTTGAGGGAGTACTAAGATCTATCACAAAGGATCATCAAATCATTTGTGAGTCCATTGTTCAGCTCATAGACAAATCCAGTGATTGGATCAAAGCAGCAACTGTCTACTTTGCATCTGAGAAGAGCAGATGCAGTTCGATTGTTGCTGTTGAGTCTATGAAACAAACAATGATAGAGACACAAATAAAATGACTAAACAGATCTCCCCAGTGGAGTCGCCAATTTGTTGAGGGGGAAAATGCCTATGCAGGACGATCCTATCCACCTAAGGTGTGACAGTGCCTTAGCAACAAACAGAGACAACTATTCTAGTATTCTTCCTTTATGAATTAGAATGAAGAGAGATGGATGGACTAACCGGTGTCTTATGTTTGTCCCTCGATCCAGTTTCTCTTCTCTTGGAGAGTTCCCAGCTACTTGCCTTCTCGCTCGCCCAGCTTCAACGGGTTTCTGCAAGATCACAAGAGAAGAACACTACACAAGACATAGATTCATATTCATAACTAGTTCAGGATTAGAAGTAAACTAAACATACTAATGCAATCATACATCAAAGATACACCAGTATATAGGAGAAACCAAGATAGCTTTATTGATGAATAACAAGGTTCAGGAAGAGATACAACCCAGAGGGCTCCAATCCAGCATCTCCTTCCCAACAAAATGGAATTCCTATCTTCACCTCCCTTCAAAGCATTAAGCACCCAATGATTCTGATCTCAAACCAACAACAATTCTTTGCAATAACAAAATTCCAGCCCCCAGATCTCATGGAGGAGAGATCCATATATAGATGTTTGGAGAGAGGATGAGTCAGCTTGAGATCTGACTAGTGTCCTCTCCCTCTGTCACTTCTTGATTCCACTTGGAGGTTCTTGCTTCCACTTGGAGATTTGGAACCTCTTACTCATCACCAGTCGAATTCTCTGAGGCAAGTGTCATTGAGGAAGATTTTGGAAGCTTCCTAGGTTTTGACACCTTGTGAAATGAACTTGCCACATGCCAACTCTCGCTCAGCGCAGGTAGCCAGTGTTGGCTTTGACATTCAGCGCAGACAGCTAGTGGAGCCACTGAATTGATCCTGAATTGACTTGTTTTTGAGCAGTTTCTGGTGGAGAACTTTTGTGAATTGCTGTGGTTTGTTAGCCTTGTTCCTCTAGGGGTAGGAACAACATGTTTATGGACTTTGGATCCCTTAGATTATGGACATTTCATGCTCGATGTTGTAAGGCACAAAAATGTCTATAACAATATCGAAGCTGAGTCGGCCCAAAACGATGGGAGGATGGGGTTTATTGGATCTGCACATTTTTAGAAGAGCCCTTATTTGCAAAACCATGTGGAAAGCGATTATGGGAACATCTATCTGGAGCAGGGTCATTAGAGCCAAATATATGAACAATCAGGACATGACTTTTTGGATCAGACAGCGTCAAATTGGATCCTCAAATGGCTCAGCTATATGGAGAGGATTTCATAAAATGGAGCCGTTCTTTAGTGAAAACTTAATTTGGAAATTCCAGACTAGATCTAAAATAATGATTGGCATAGATGATTTTGCAGGTGCGGAAGAAAAACCTTTTTCTCTACCCAGCTGTTGAGAGCATTACACAACAGGGGTCTTTTTCTTTGGGCCAGCGTCATCCAAAAATGGGAAGGAGCAGTCCCCATATGGAAATCCGCCTCAGAAATTCAACTCGATGGTACACTGGCAACTCAATGGAATTCCATCATTCAATCTATACATGTGAGGGGCATATTTCGTTCAACGGACAGCGATTTCCTCATATGGAAAGGTCTCGGTGGCACTACAGCCATTCAAGAAAATCAAATATATTTACAATTACTTTATTCAGCACCCGATCCACCTGATAATATATTTCCAGCTGTTTTTTGGAAATCAGGATGTTCCATAAAAATCATTATTTTCGCATGGCTGGTCTTTTATGACAGGAACCTCACTTGGGAGAATCTCCAAAAGAGGAAATGGCATGGTCCAGCCATATGCCCCATATGTAGGTCTAATACTGAAAACAATTTGCACATTTTTCTGCAATGTCCGCAATCTCAGGTAATTTGGCAGAACATAGCTGATCATTTCGGTTTCGCACCCCTCATTGCTCCTTCAATCACCGAAGCTTTCACAGGATGGAGCAATTTGCAAACAGAGAGGAGGCCTATTCCACTTTTAACAATCTGGGCCATATGGAAGTGGTGCAACAGGATATTATTTAATTCTATAAGGGATCCACAATCTACAGTTTTCGAATATATCCTCCGCTTATATAATGAAAATGGATGACTGGGCCAATCCAAAATCATGCATGGGAAAATGAAGCAGTCCATGGACGCTACGGTCTATCCCTGTGCCTATTTCGACGGTGCTGCCCAACATGGCACATGTGCCTGTGGAGTTTTCATCATCATTGAGGAAGGACAAGTCTATGATATTCATTGGAATGGAGGAGCTGGAACAAATAATAAAGTAGAAGTTATGGCTCTGGCGGGACTTCTATCGATATGTGACTTCCTTGGTTTACAAAAACTGCATATATTTGGGGACTCGAAAGTGATTATTGAGCACGTCCTATCTAAACATACCATAAGGAACATACACCTCTCAGGATGGCTGAACAGGGTGGAGGCCATGTGGAGTATCAGGAAGGACTACACCATTTCTCACATCACCAGGGATAAAAATCAGAGGGCAGATGCTCTATCAAAACAGGGTCTATCAGCTCCACTTGGAATATGGAGGATGCAAATAACAGTGGACAAGATGAAGATATGGTATGATTAATTGCATGAAGATGAAGATATGGTATGATCATATATGACACGTAGCTATCGTTGGTTAATGGAATTCAGTAGAGGCTAATCAGTAAAGAAAATCGGTCTCTCTCAATTTGAGTTATTAATTGCATGAAGATATAATATGATAATATATGACACGAAGCTATTGCTGGTCATTGGAATTTAGTAGAGATTAATTACAAAAGAAATTCGATATCTTTCAATCTGTTTTGTTTCAATGGTGACTTTTTCAAGAGTTTTAGCATTTTTTTTAACATGTTGATATTTTGTATTTAAATAAATGGTGAAGTATTTTATTTTTAAATATTTAAAATTTTTGAAATGTCATCCTTTTATTTAATTGATAGAGTATTTAATTATATAATTTTAATTTTTAAAATATTATTTGTTTTATTTAAATTTTGAAAAAGAAAATCTTTTATTTTGAGTAAATTGAAATAATTGTTTTAAAATATAGTTTTTGTTAAAAAAAGAAAAGTCAAGTTTTTCTCATATCTTTTTTATATAACAAAGCACAATTTATATTATAAATAAAACAAAATACAAAGTTTTTTATAAGTGTTAATACAATTTTCAGAATAAAGTATTGGGATTTAAGATACAATTTTTATTGAGTTTTGATTTGAATTTATTACATTCGTGAAATTAAACCGATTATAGGAGTATTTTTATTTCATTCATCTTATTGTGAAAATATGTTTTATTGAATAGTTTTTCAAGTTAGGATATTGCTAAGTAAAGAATGAATATAGGGGTACATCACTAGCATCACTGTATAATTAATCTCCACATTATCAACATATAAGTGCAGGTTTCATTGTATACATTTTTTTTTGTTTTGTTCATTTTTTATTCCATCATGACCAATCTCATTAGTGTCCCTATAGAGCTAAGAGTTATAAGATGTAGCTCGCTATAACATAAAAACTAACCCTTACTTTTATGATCCATCTACTCTATTAGACTCATCACCTTAGAATACCTCTAATGGAGTTCTTCTCTAGCTTGTCCAAAAAACAAACAAAAACAAAACAAAACATGTTTTATCAAGTAGTTACTAGAGATAGTGTTTCACCTCTTAAAGAATATTGAAGAAGTTGGATATGGGTTAAATTTGTAACTTTTCATCTTGGGTACCACTAGAAAGTGTGTTATTTTTTCGATGGCCAACATACATTGAGTGTGGAATCTAAAGACATGCAATCTAACTACTCCATTGTTATTCATGTTGGAAATAATACTGAGGGGGGGGGGAATCAGTATTATCTAGCAATTTACCAAATCTTCCTTATTTGGTTTTTTGAAATATTCTTGCATATCAGTACCATAAAACAATGAGCATGAATAAAGAAAATAGACAGTCACACCAAAGAACACAAGATGTAAGGTGGAAACCCAATGCGGGAGAAAAACCACCTGCTGCAATAATGTCTCTATCTTCTTTCAAGAAATTCTTTTTACAATGATTTTGTACTGGTGCAGTCCTTTACCAGCACGCAGGCTGCAACCTGCAAAGAGCTACAACTCTTTCTCATTTTCCAGACTTCTCCTGGAAGGGAGCTACAACCCCCTACTTCTTTTTCAAAATGATCAACAAGTATACAACAGATACAGTCTATTACAGATATCAGATCAGTAATTACAGAAACAACCCAGAACACCTTATGAACAGAAATATACAGTTAACAGATCATCTTGAGACAGGGACGCATATTTTCTTTCTGTGGCCTGCGACTGGACGCAGTATACCTTATGCTGTTCTGCGTGCAGACGCACTGTTCCTTTTGCTTGTCTGCGACAGACGCACACATCAACACTATCGCGCCGCGTCTTTCGCTTCAGAGACGCACCCAATACCACAGTCGCGCCGCGTCCTTCGCTTCAGAGACGCACCTGATCCTTTACTGTACTGCGTCCCGGCGCACTTTCCCTTCACTGAATCTGCGTCCCTTTAGATATAGAAGATAAGAGGACTTCAGAACCAACCCAAACACTCAGATCCACAGATCTGATCATGCGCCATATAGATCGTAGTCCATTAGAAGATTTACCCTTAAAGATATGGACTAGATCACACCAAGAGATGATCAACCAAGATGATGCCTAATCCAAATGAACTCCTTTGCTTTATATAGGCAAGCTTCTCCCCAAAGCGTGGAACAATACCACGAGCCGACACCAGAGAAACACGCAACCGTCGGCTAGATACCACACAAGAAGCCCCCACGAGTTTTTCTCTACCTTGAAATGTGTGCACTGGGCGGACGCACCTTCTGAACGGCTGGCCGGCGTCCCTAGACGCGGGTTCTGTATGGAATACCTGCGGGGACGCGCTTGCTAAACAAAATTTCCTGCGTCCTTCTTGATTTACCACCTGAAGGCGTTTGCCATCAAGTACAACACCTGAATCATAATGCCAACAAACTCCCCCTTTGGACTTGATGGCAACCACATAAACTTTCAGCTTCATCATTCTCCCCCTTTGACATCAAGAGCAAAGGGTATGCTCCCCCTATGCTCATGCTTCTCCAGAATTGTAACCAGAAATCCATCATGAAGAAGACAGAGACATATTGCAGCTATTTCCAAGATCTCCTTCTCCATAATGCCAACAATGCATTATGTGCTCCCCCTGAGCCTATACCATCAATAGGAAGATGGTCAACAGTGAGATGATGCATCAACAACCCCCAGCTTTTGCCTGAGGTATTCAAAAGTGTCCCTGGGCAACGGTTTGGTGAAAATATCAGCAACTTGTTCCTTAGAAGGAACATACTCCAACTTGACCTTCTGTTCAAGTACTTGTTCCCGGAGAAAATGGTACTTGATTGGTATGTGCTTGGTTTTTGAATGCATAACCGGATTCTTTGAGATGCTGATTGCACTTGTGTTGTCACATAAGATAGGAATAGGAGGTGTACAAGTGATTTGATAATCCTGCAAAGTCTGCATCATCCAAAGAAGTTGGGTGCAACAAGATGCAGCCGCAACATATTCCGCTTCAGCTGTAGACAAGGCAATTGAACTCTGTTTCTTGCTGAACCAAGATACCAGTCTAGAACCCATAAAGAATGCACCACCACTTGTGCTTTTCCTGTCATCCACGCTTCCGGCCCAATCTGCATCTGTATAAGCATGAAGAGTGAGATCTGGATCTCTAGGATACCATAGGCCATAATTTTGAGTCCCTTGAAGATATTTGAAGATTCTCTTTACTGCTTGAAGATGAGTCTCCTTTGGATTTGCCTGAAACCTTCCAACTATTCCAACTGCATGCATGATGTCTGGTCGGGTACCTGTCAAATATAGTAGACTTCCAATCATAGATCTGTAGGTTGGTTGATGAACTGCTGCAGATTCGTCATTTGCACTGAGACTACATCCTGTGACCATGGGTGTACATACTGGTTTTGCATCTTCCATGCCATATTTCTTCAAAATCTGCTTGAGATACTTGGTTTGAGATAAAAGGATTCCTCCTTTCTTTTGTTGGATTTGCAAACCAAGAAAGTATGTCAGTTCTCCTAGCAAGGACATCTCAAATTCTTTCTGCATGACTGAGGCAAAGCTTTGACTCATAGCTTCTTCATTACTGCCAAAAATAATGTCATCTACATACACAACAAGTATTAGTAATTTGTCATTTTCAACTTTTATATAAAGATTGCTATCTGCTGAACCTTTTGAAAAACCTTGTTGATGAAGATATTTGTCCAACCGGTAGTACCAAGCCCTTGGAGCTTGTTTGAGACCATAGAGAGCCTTTTTTAATCGGCATACAAGATTTGGATCGTTTCCAAGAATGAAACCATCTGGCTGTTCAATGTATACTTCTTCATCCAAGTCTCCATTCAGAAAAGCTGATTTCACATCCATTTGAAATACTTTGAAGTTCTGACAACTTGAGAGAGCAAGAAACATTCGGATGGCCTCAAGTCTTGCAACAGGAGCAAAAGTTTCTTCAAAGTCTATTCCTTCTTGCTGTGCATACCCTTTACAAACAAGTCTGGCTTTGTTTCTAATTACTTCTCCATTTTCATTCAATTTATTTTTGAAAACCCATTTTGTTCCGATAACATTCTTATCCTTTGGTCTAGGAACCAGCTCCCAAGTATTGTTCTTTTCGATTTGCTCAAGTTCTTCATCCATTGCTTTCACCCAACATTCATCTTTGCATGCTTCTTTCACATTTTGTGGTTCAGTGGAGGAGAGTAATGCCAAATAACTTGAAGCTTCTGCAACTGTTCTTCTAGTTTGTATACCTGCTTCCTTTTGTCCCATGATCTGAGATTCTGGATGGTTCTTTTGAACATATCTGGATGGAGTCTTTTCTTCTATTCTTGTTCTTTCTTCTGCTTCTTCGTGAGGTCCGTCTTGAAATTGTTCTTGCGGTTCTTCTTCTTCATCATTCTGTCTTTGAGGGTAGCTTTCATCTTCTTCAATGTCTTCACGATGTATTTGCCTAGGAATGTATCCTTTCTCATCAACCACTACATCAATGCTTTCAACAATTCTGCCAAGTCTTTTATTGTAGCATTTGTATGCTTTGCTATGTGGAGAGTAGCCAAGAAGAATTCCTTCATCTGCTCTAGGATCAAGTTTGCCAAGCTGCTCCTCAGTATTTTTGATATAGCATTTGCTCCCAAAGATTTTGAAGTGCTTTACTGAAGGAGTTTTACCACTCCAGAGCTCATGAGGAGTTTGAGTGCTGTTCACTCGGACATTTGTCTTGTTGAGAATAATAACTGCCGCATGTGCAGCTTCACCCCAGAAGGTTGCAGGAGTTCCTGATTCATCAAGCATAGCACGAGCCATTTGCTGGACTGTTCTGTTCATTCTTTCCACTACTCCATTTTGCTGAGGAGTTCTAGCTGTAGAAAATTCTCTCCTTATTCCATGTTCATCACAGAAATCGAAAAATTCATTTGAAGTAAATTCTCCACCTCTGTCGGATCTGAGGCACTTAATCTTGTGACCTGATTCATTTTCAGCCAAGGCTTTGAAGGATTTGAATTTTTCGAAAGCTTCATCTTTGTGCTTCATAAGTCCTAACCAAACAAACCTGGAGAAATCGTCAATAAATAATATCAAGTATTCCTCTCCTCTAGGTGTTCTTTTTCTGAATGGTCCACATACATCTGTATGTACTAGCTCAAGAGGCATACTGGCTGATCCTTCTTTCTCTGGAAAGTTAGTTCTAGTCTGTTTTCCAAACTGACATGATCTGCACATGGTGTTGTCAGGAATTTTGATATCTGGAAGATCGCGAACTGCCTGATATTTGCAAGCTTTCCTTATTTGTGAGAAGCTTAGATGTCCCAATCTTCGATGCCATAACCAGTGCTCTTCATCCTTGCTTAAATAGCATTGTTGTTGTTCTTCATCAAAAATGTATAGATTATTTGAAGTTCTTTTTCCTTTGAGAACTGTTTTACCTGTATCAAGATCACGAACAAGACATCCATTTGATCTGAATATAACCTCGGTTCTTTGATCACACATCTGGCTTACACTTAGAAGATTATGCTTTAGTCCATCAACAAACAAAACATTTCCAGCCTTAACATCTTCTTTTAAAGGAGCAATACCTTTTCCTTTTATAGTTGCAGGAGTATCATTTCCAAAAGAGACTTTCTTTCCCTTTTCTAAATTAGAATAAGATTCAAGTTTTTCTTTATCACCTGTCATGTGCTTTGAACATCCACTGTCAATGTACCATAGATTTTCTTGTCCTTCTGCATAGAATGCTATCCCACATCTTTCTGTTTGAGGTTCCTTTATTTTCCATGTTTTGGTGCCTGAGGTTTGTTCCCTTTTTTGTTCTTGTACCTTTCTTTCCGGAAACCTGCTTCTACATTCAACATCTTCATGTCCAAAATTATTGCAAATAGAGCATTCAACTTCATTTTCAAGAGCTGAAAAATTGTTATAGGTCCTTTTTGTATTCCCTGTCATGCTTCTTTGTTTTTGAGCTTCCCTAGTCATGATTGTTTTATACGCAACACATTGGGCTGCTTTGTGACCAAAGTTATGGCAAGAAAAGCATTGTCCATTGAAGAAGTTTCTGCGATTATTGAATCTACCAGCCGACTGATTGTAATTTCTATTTTCATCTATTCTTGAACCAAATTGAGAAGGTTTTACCTGTGGCTGGTTGTGGCTTTTGTTCACCCTTAAGCTGGATTGCCCCTGATAGTTTGAAGTTTGTCCCTGCTTTACCTGATGATCTTCCTTGTGTTCTTGCTCATTTCTTCTTGCTGCATCAAGATAACTTTTTGAAGTGGAGGCTTGAGAAGTTTCTCCATTGTAGCCCAGACCTGTCTTATTTAGAGGAGATCGCTGCACACTGATAATCTCATTCAACGTTTCAGATCCTTTGACAAACTTGAGATTAATAGTTTTTGTTTTCTCAATTTCTTTTCTAAGACCAACAATTTCACCTTCTAATTTTTCAAGATGTTTTTCCTTTTCATCAATCTGAAATTGTAGAGTATCAATAATCATGTTCTTTTCTTCTATACATCTCTTGAGTCTAGTAATTTCATCATGAAGGTTATCCACATCTATAGCATCCTCATAATTATCATCTTCAAATGCCATTAACAATCTATATTTGTTACCTTGTTCATCTTCATCACTGTTTGATAAGCCATCGCTATCTTCATGGGTGTAGTAACTTTTCTTATTTGTACCCTGTTTCTTGTTCCATCTAACTGGTTCCTTTCCTTTATCCTTATAAGAGCATTTTGCAGCATAATGACCTACTCTTCCACAAGCAAAACATTTGAAAGGTAGCTTACCTCTGAACCTTCCAGAACCCCTTTGAAGATTTCTGACAAAGTTTGATTCTTCTTCCTCTTCTTCTGGAACATGACATGCTTCATAGTGATCTTCTTTGCCTGATGCTTTAAAAGCAGCTTCCCTTCTGTCTGATGGACCTCCCTTTCTCATTTCATAAGCAGTTAGAATTCCATGCAGCTGAGACATAGTGAGAACACGGAGATTTTCCTTTTCTTCTACTGCAGATACTTTAGATTCAAACTTGGGAGATAAAGATCTTAGAATCTTTTGAACTACTATAGTCTCTTTTATTTCTTCACCCAAATTTTTCATACAATTAACAATCTCATCTACTCGAAGAAAATAATTAGCCACACTTTCATCATTATACATCTTGAGAGTCTCATATTGAATCCTGAGAGTTTGAAGTTTAGCTTCTTTTACCTGTTCATCTCCTTCATAGCTAGTGATCATTTTGTCCCATATCTCTTTTGCTGATTTGAAGTGCATGACCTTCATGAACTCTGTTTGAGATATACTTCCTAATAGAGTACTGACTGCTTTTGCATTTGTTTCATACTGCTTTTTCTCAGCTGGATCTGTAGGAGTAACTGAAGGAAAGGCATAGCCTGATTCTACAATGTTCCAAACTTCTGTACCAAGAGATTGAAGATATGCAGTAACTCTTACCTTCCAATAATTGAAGTTTGTTCCATCGAAGACGGGTGGCCTGATTGATGCTTCTCTCTCGTAGTTGCTCATGATGAACGATCTACCTTCAAGCGATCAAGCTGTTCTGAAGGACCTGCTCTGATACCAATTGTTGGAAATAATACTGAGGGGGGGGGGGAATCAGTATTATCTAGCAATTTACCAAATCTTCCTTATTTGATTTTTGAAATATTCTTGCATATCAGTACCATAAAACAATGAGCATGAATAAAGAAAATAGACAGTCACACCAAAGAACACAAGATGTAAGGTGGAAACCCAATGCGGGAGAAAAACCACCTGCTGCAATAATGTCTCTATCTTCTTTCAAGAAATTCTTTTTACAATGATTTTGTACTGGTGCAGTCCTTTACCAGCACGCAGGCTGCAACCTGCAAAGAGCTACAACTCTTTCTCGTTTTCCAGACTTCTCCTGGAAGGGAGCTACAACCCCCTACTTCTTTTTCAAAATGATCAACAAGTATACAACAGATACAGTCTACTACAGATATCAGATCAGTAATTACAGAAACAACCCAGAACACCTTATGAACAGAAATATACAGTTAACAGATCATCTTGAGACAGGGACGCATATTTTCTTTCTGTGGCCTGCGACTGGACGCAGTATACCTTATGCTGTTCTGCGTGCAGACGCACTGTTCCTTTTGCTTGTCTGCGACCGACGCACACATCAACACTATCGCGCCGCGTCTTTCGCTTCAGAGACGCACCCAATACCACAGTCGCGCCGCGTCCTTCGCTTCAGAGACGCACCTGATCCTTTACTGTACTGCGTCCCGGCGCACTTTCCCTTCACTGAATCTGCGTCCCTTTAGATATAGAAGATAAGAGGACTTCAGAACCAACCCAAACACTCAGATCCACAGATCTGATCATGCGCCATATAGATCGTAGTCCATTAGAAGATTTACCCTTAAAGATATGGACTAGATCACACCAAGAGATGATCAACCAAGATGATGCCTAATCCAAATGAACTCCTTTGCTTTATATAGGCAAGCTTCTCCCCAAAGCGTGGAACAATACCACGAGCCGACACCAGAGAAACACGCAACCGTCGGCTAGATACCACACAAGAAGCCCCCACGAGTTTTTCTCTACCTTGAAATGTGTGCACTGGGCGGACGCACCTTCTGAACGGCTGGCCGGCGTCCCTAGACGCGGGTTCTGTATGGAATACCTGCGGGGACGCGCTTGCTAAACAAAATTTCCTGCGTCCTTCTTGATTTACCACCTGAAGGCGTTTGCCATCAAGTACAACACCTGAATCATAATGCCAACAAACTCCCCCTTTGGACTTGATGGCAACCACATAAACTTTCAGCTTCATCATTCTCCCCCTTTGACATCAAGAGCAAAGGGTATGCTCCCCCTATGCTCATGCTTCTCCAGAATTGTAACCAGAAATCCATCATGAAGAAGACAGAGACATATTGCAGCTATTTCCAAGATCTCCTTCTCCATAATGCCAACAATGCATTATGATCAATAGGAAGATGGTCAACAGTGAGATGATGCATCAACAACCCCCAGCTTTTGCCTGAGGTATTCAAAAGTGTCCCTGGGCAACGGTTTGGTGAAAATATCAGCAACTTGTTCCTTAGAAGGAACATACTCCAACTTGACCTTCTGTTCAAGTACTTGTTCCCGGAGAAAATGGTACTTGATTGGTATGTGCTTGGTTTTTGAATGCATAACCGGATTCTTTGAGATGCTGATTGCACTTGTGTTGTCACATAAGATAGGAATAGGAGGTGTACAAGTGATTTGATAATCCTGCAAAGTCTGCATCATCCAAAGAAGTTGGGTGCAACAAGATGCAGCCGCAACATATTCCGCTTCAGCTGTAGACAAGGCAATTGAACTCTGTTTCTTGCTGAACCAAGATACCAGTCTAGAACCCATAAAGAATGCACCACCACTTGTGCTTTTCCTGTCATCCACGCTTCCGGCCCAATCTGCATCTGTATAAGCATGAAGAGTGAGATCTGGATCTCTAGGATACCATAGGCCATAATTTTGAGTCCCTTGAAGATATTTGAAGATTCTCTTTACTGCTTGAAGATGAGTCTCCTTTGGATTTGCCTGAAACCTTCCAACTATTCCAACTGCATGCATGATGTCTGGTCGGGTACCTGTCAAATATAGTAGACTTCCAATCATAGATCTGTAGGTTGGTTGATGAACTGCTGCAGATTCGTCATTTGCACTGAGACTACATCCTGTGACCATGGGTGTACATACTGGTTTTGCATCTTCCATGCCATATTTCTTCAAAATCTGCTTGAGATACTTGGTTTGAGATAAAAGGATTCCTCCTTTCTTTTGTTGGATTTGCAAACCAAGAAAGTATGTCAGTTCTCCTAGCAAGGACATCTCAAATTCTTTCTGCATGACTGAGGCAAAGCTTTGACTCATAGCTTCTTCATTACTGCCAAAAATAATGTCATCTACATACACAACAAGTATTAGTAATTTGTCATTTTCAACTTTTATATAAAGATTGCTATCTGCTGAACCTTTTGAAAAACCTTGTTGATGAAGATATTTGTCCAACCGGTAGTACCAAGCCCTTGGAGCTTGTTTGAGACCATAGAGAGCCTTTTTTAATCGGCATACAAGATTTGGATCGTTTCCAAGAATGAAACCATCTGGCTGTTCAATGTACACTTCTTCATCCAAGTCTCCATTCAGAAAAGCTGATTTCACATCCATTTGAAATACTTTGAAGTTCTGACAACTTGAGAGAGCAAGAAACATTCGGATGGCCTCAAGTCTTGCAACAGGAGCAAAAGTTTCTTCAAAGTCTATTCCTTCTTGCTGTGCATACCCTTTACAAACAAGTCTGGCTTTGTTTCTAATTACTTCTCCATTTTCATTCAATTTATTTTTGAAAACCCATTTTGTTCCGATAACATTCTTATCCTTTGGTCTAGGAACCAGCTCCCAAGTATTGTTCTTTTCGATTTGCTCAAGTTCTTCATCCATTGCTTTCACCCAACATTCATCTTTGCATGCTTCTTTCACATTTTGTGGTTCAGTAGAGGAGAGTAATGCCAAATAACTTGAAGCTTCTGCAACTGTTCTTCTAGTTTGTATACCTGCTTCCTTTTGTCCCATGATCTGAGATTCTGGATGGTTCTTTTGAACATATCTGGATGGAGTCTTTTCTTCTATTCTTGTTCTTTCTTCTGCTTCTTCGTGAGGTCCGTCTTGAAATTGTTCTTGCGGTTCTTCTTCTTCATCATTCTGTCTTTGAGGGTAGCTTTCATCTTCTTCAATGTCTTCACGATGTATTTGCCTAGGAATGTATCCTTTCTCATCAACCACTACATCAATGCTTTCAACAATTCTGCCAAGTCTTTTATTGTAGCATTTGTATGCTTTGCTATGTGGAGAGTAGCCAAGAAGAATTCCTTCATCTGCTCTAGGATCAAGTTTGCCAAGCTGCTCCTCAGTATTTTTGATATAGCATTTGCTCCCAAAGATTTTGAAGTGCTTTACTGAAGGAGTTTTACCACTCCAGAGCTCATGAGGAGTTTGAGTGCTGTTCACTCGGACATTTGTCTTGTTGAGAATAATAACTGCCGCATGTGCAGCTTCACCCCAGAAGGTTGCAGGAGTTCCTGATTCATCAAGCATAGCACGAGCCATTTGCTGGACTGTTCTGTTCATTCTTTCCACTACTCCATTTTGCTGAGGAGTTCTAGCTGTAGAAAATTCTCTCCTTATTCCATGTTCATCACAGAAATCGAAAAATTCATTTGAAGTAAATTCTCCACCTCTGTCGGATCTGAGGCACTTAATCTTGTGACCTGATTCATTTTCAGCCAAGGCTTTGAAGGATTTGAATTTTTCGAAAGCTTCATCTTTGTGCTTCATAAGTCCTAACCAAACAAACCTGGAGAAATCGTCAATAAATAATATCAAGTATTCCTCTCCTCTAGGTGTTCTTTTTCTGAATGGTCCACATACATCTGTATGTACTAGCTCAAGAGGCATACTGGCTGATCCTTCTTTCTCTGGAAAGTTAGTTCTAGTCTGTTTTCCAAACTGACATGATCTGCACATGGTGTTGTCAGGAATTTTGATATCTGGAAGATCGCGAACTGCCTGATATTTGCAAGCTTTCCTTATTTGTGAGAAGCTTAGATGTCCCAATCTTCGATGCCATAACCAGTGCTCTTCATCCTTGCTTAAATAGCATTGTTGTTGTTCTTCATCAAAAATGTATAGATTATTTGAAGTTCTTTTTCCTTTGAGAACTGTTTTACCTGTATCAAGATCACGAACAAGACATCCATTTGATCTGAATATAACCTCGGTTCTTTGATCACACATCTGGCTTACACTTAGAAGATTATGCTTTAGTCCATCAACAAACAAAACATTTCCAGCCTTAACATCTTCTTTTAAAGGAGCAATACCTTTTCCTTTTATAGTTGCAGGAGTATCATTTCCAAAAGAGACTTTCTTTCCCTTTTCTAAATTAGAATAAGATTCAAGTTTTTCTTTATCACCTGTCATGTGCTTTGAACATCCACTGTCAATGTACCATAGATTTTCTTGTCCTTCTGCATAGAATGCTATCCCACATCTTTCTGTTTGAGGTTCCTTTATTTTCCATGTTTTGGTGCCTGAGGTTTGTTCCCTTTTTTGTTCTTGTACCTTTCTTTCCGGAAACCTGCTTCTACATTCAACATCTTCATGTCCAAAATTATTGCAAATAGAGCATTCAACTTCATTTTCAAGAGCTGAAAAATTGTTATAGGTCCTTTTTGTATTCCCTGTCATGCTTCTTTGTTTTTGAGCTTCCCTAGTCATGATTGTTTTATACGCAACACATTGGGCTGCTTTGTGACCAAAGTTATGGCAAGAAAAGCATTGTCCATTGAAGAAGTTTCTGCGATTATTGAATCTACCAGCCGACTGATTGTAATTTCTATTTTCATCTATTCTTGAACCAAATTGAGAAGGTTTTACCTGTGGCTGGTTGTGGCTTTTGTTCACCCTTAAGCTGGATTGCCCCTGATAGTTTGAAGTTTGTCCCTGCTTTACCTGATGATCTTCCTTGTGTTCTTGCTCATTTCTTCTTGCTGCATCAAGATAACTTTTTGAAGTGGAGGCTTGAGAAGTTTCTCCATTGTAGCCCAGACCTGTCTTATTTAGAGGAGATCGCTGCACACTGATAATCTCATTCAACGTTTCAGATCCTTTGACAAACTTGAGATTAATAGTTTTTGTTTTCTCAATTTCTTTTCTAAGACCAACAATTTCACCTTCTAATTTTTCAAGATGTTTTTCCTTTTCATCAATCTGAAATTGTAGAGTATCAATAATCATGTTCTTTTCTTCTATACATCTCTTGAGTCTAGTAATTTCATCATAAAGGTTATCCACATCTATAGCATCCTCATAATTATCATCTTCAAATGCCATTAACAATCTATATTTGTTACCTTGTTCATCTTCATCACTGTTTGATAAGCCATCGCTATCTTCATGGGTGTAGTAGCTTTTCTTATTTGTACCCTGTTTCTTGTTCCATCTAACTGGTTCCTTTCCTTTATCCTTATAAGAGCATTTTGCAGCATAATGACCTACTCTTCCACAAGCAAAACATTTGAAAGGTAGCTTACCTCTGAACCTTCCAGAACCCCTTTGAAGATTTCTGACAAAGTTTGATTCTTCTTCCTCTTCTTCTGGAACATGACATGCTTCATAGTGATCTTCTTTGCCTGATGCTTTAAAAGCAGCTTCCCTTCTGTCTGATGGACCTCCCTTTCTCATTTCATAAGCAGTTAGAATTCCATGCAGCTGAGACATAGTGAGAACACGGAGATTTTCCTTTTCTTCTACTGCAGATACTTTAGATTCAAACTTGGGAGATAAAGATCTTAGAATCTTTTGAACTACTATAGTCTCTTTTATTTCTTCACCCAAATTTTTCATACAATTAACAATCTCATCTACTCGAAGAAAATAATTAGCCACACTTTCATCATTATACATCTTGAGAGTCTCATATTGAATCCTGAGAGTTTGAAGTTTAGCTTCTTTTACCTGTTCATCTCCTTCATAGCTAGTGATCATTTTGTCCCATATCTCTTTTGCTGATTTGAAGTGCATGACCTTCATGAACTCTGTTTGAGATATACTTCCTAATAGAGTACTGACTGCTTTTGCATTTGTTTCATACTGCTTTTTCTCAGCTGGATCTGTAGGAGTAACTGAAGGAAAGGCATAGCCTGATTCTACAATGTTCCAAACTTCTGTACCAAGAGATTGAAGATATGCAGTAACTCTTACCTTCCAATAATTGAAGTTTGTTCCATCGAAGACGGGTGGCCTGATTGATGCTTCTCTCTCGTAGTTGCTCATGATGAACGATCTACCTTCAAGCGATCAAGCTGTTCTGAAGGACCTGCTCTGATACCAATTGTTGGAAATAATACTGAGGGGGGGGGGGGAATCAGTATTATCTAGCAATTTACCAAATCTTCCTTATTTGGTTTTTTGAAATATTCTTGCATATCAGTACCATAAAACAATGAGCATGAATAAAGAAAATAGACAGTCACACCAAAGAACACAAGATGTAAGGTGGAAACCCAATGCGGGAGAAAAACCACCTGCTGCAATAATGTCTCTATCTTCTTTCAAGAAATTCTTTTTACAATGATTTTGTACTGGTGCAGTCCTTTACCAGCACGCAGGCTGCAACCTGCAAAGAGCTACAACTCTTTCTCGTTTTCCAGACTTCTCCTGGAAGGGAGCTACAACCCCCTACTTCTTTTTCAAAATGATCAACAAGTATACAACAGATACAGTCTATTACAGATATCAGATCAGTAATTACAGAAACAACCCAGAACACCTTATGAACAGAAATATACAGTTAACAGATCATCTTGAGACAGGGACGCATATTTTCTTTCTGTGGCCTGCGACTGGACGCAGTATACCTTATGCTGTTCTGCGTGCAGACGCACTGTTCCTTTTGCTTGTCTGCGACAGACGCACACATCAACACTATCGCGCCGCGTCTTTCGCTTCAGAGACGCACCCAATACCACAGTCGCGCCGCGTCCTTCGCTTCAGAGACGCACCTGATCCTTTACTGTACTGCGTCCCGGCGCACTTTCCCTTCACTGAATCTGCGTCCCTTTAGATATAGAAGATAAGAGGACTTCAGAACCAACCCAAACACTCAGATCCACAGATCTGATCATGCGCCATATAGATCGTAGTCCATTAGAAGATTTACCCTTAAAGATATGGACTAGATCACACCAAGAGATGATCAACCAAGATGATGCCTAATCCAAATGAACTCCTTTGCTTTATATAGGCAAGCTTCTCCCCAAAGCGTGGAACAATACCACGAGCCGACACCAGAGAAACACGCAACCGTCGGCTAGATACCACACAAGAAGCCCCCACGAGTTTTTCTCTACCTTGAAATGTGTGCACTGGGCGGACGCACCTTCTGAACGGCTGGCCGGCGTCCCTAGACGCGGGTTCTGTATGGAATACCTGCGGGGACGCGCTTGCTAAACAAAATTTCCTGCGTCCTTCTTGATTTACCACCTGAAGGCGTTTGCCATCAAGTACAACACCTGAATCATAATGCCAACAATTCAATCTAGTCCCTCTCTTGTTTTTATTTATTTTGACTACAATTCAGTAAGATTTGTTATCAAAGGGGAAGCTACATCAACATTGAACAACTAATTAATCTGGAAAAGAAAGAAAGAAAGGAAAAGTGGAAGGAGACAATAGTCCCCTAAAATATCTAAAAGTTACAAGCTTTCTTTTCAAAATTTATAGTCATTTCTACTATATTATAATTCCTACATGTATAAACCCTTTTAGATTTTCTTAATTGTAATAAGAAATTGCATTTCATTAAAATTCGAAGATTTAGTACATGGTATGGAATCTTAGTACATGGTATGGTCATCGAAAATTTTCTTGTTGATATTTCAATTGGTGTTTCCATGAAAATAGTGAGTCATTATGTTTTGATGTGGCTTCATGGATTAACCCTAACTCTAGGCATAGTTCCCAATCCCTAAATCATAGAAATATGATACCCTTCACTTCTGTTTAGAATATTGAAGAATTGCTTGATTCTTCTCTTTCCCCCCTAATATCATCAATAAAACTTATTTTTCCCTTAGTAAAGAAATTAATTTAATTATTTCTATTAAAAACAAAATTATATTGTTTAGATGTCTTTTAAGATTTTTTCCTTTTTTCAAAATAATGAGTGTGCTAAGTACCTCCTCATATGACATCTACACATATCATAAAAACTAGTTTCTTACAATCCTTCAAAGAACATACAAAAGAGTTTACTCTAAATGAGTGTACCATCTAAAAGAGTTTCAATTCTCCAAATAACATCCAACATAAGACCTCACATAATAACAAAAGTAATCCAGTACAAGCTATAGTGAATCTTTAACAGTTCTATATTTAAATTTCCAACATCATACCTATGTGAAATAATAAATTTTTCTAAATTATAATAAGCCAGAAACTTCAAAAAAATCAATCCAATAGAATAAAACATCAAAAAAATCCAATATGATATTTAACCAAAACTATTTTTTGTTGAGCTTACATGTCTTAGAATTTTGAATCCATATCTAAACCATCTTAAACAAATCAATCAATGTATTCATTTCTCTCTCTATATAAATATAATCAATTTAAATAATATTTAATTTTTTTAAATAACTTTTAATTTTATTTTATTTTTAATTTCTTTTATCAAATTTATATAAATGAAATTACATTATTATAAATTCATCCATATACAATATATTGATTTAACATATATAACCAATTTAATATTTATATTCCAAAAAATTATTATCATCAAACTTGTATTTGAAATGAAATGGCATTATGAATTCCACCGATAGCTCATTTGTATAAATGAAACACCTATTTAACTAAATAAAATTATGACCAAGTATGAAGAAGTAAAAACATGAAAATGTAAAAGATAAATGGAAAATGGAAAATATATTTTTCAATGAAAATTATAAATAACGTGTGTACAAATTGGATTGGTTGGCTTGAAATATCACATCTTCAATCTCTATTCCCCTCGTTTGTCCTACACAATCCATCTAAGCAATAGTGTGATTCTTGTTATCGCCATTTGCAAAGGATCACTCAACATCATCACTAGATATGATATGAGCTGTTGTTGATGGCTAGATAGCAACAATTATTTTGTTTTATATATTATGGTTCAAAGAAGTATCAAATTATAAAGGTGGAAATATATAAATAATATAACCATTATTATATATGAAATTCAAAATTTTATATGAATATATTTTTTAAATGTCAAAGTGAAAAATATTATATGAGTTAGGTTAACAAAAAAAAGCTATTCACATAGAAAAATATAGTCCTAATTTCACGTGTTTCCTCTTCCATCAAACCTATTCGTAAGAAAATATATTCACCAATCGATTAGGTGACCACTTGGATTCCAATTAGGAGACTAGACAAAAATGCTCAACAACTTTGAGCAAGAAATGCACTACTCATAGAGTCCATCAATTGTATAATTTACATGAAATTCCCACCACCTATCCTATTCACCCTACCCACACCAACATCACCCGCACTGAAAATTATGTACATGCAAAGAAATCAAGAAATACATTACTTATAGTTTCTTAAGAAATATATTACTTAGAGAGGTCACCTGTTCAATAATTTATAAAAAAAGTTCATTCGAAAATAATAAGTTTTCCAAAAAAATTTATTATATATATATATATATATATATATATATATATAACTTAATATAAAAAAATCAATCTTTTATAACTTTTTGTTATTTATAATTTTATAATAATTCTATTTTGTGAATTTTTTATAAATTTTTTATAATTCTTAATGCATTATATATAATTAAAATTAATATAAAAATAATCAATTTTTATAACTTTTTATTATTTATAATTTTATAATTATTTTATATACTATTTGAACTTAATTTGTGAATTTTGTTATTATTATAATTTGTTATTTAAATTTAATAAAAAAATATTTTATGAGCATTATCTCGTGTGGGATACACCAGATTTGTTTATTTTTTATTAATATAGAAATAACTTGAAATGTACGTAAAGAAGAGATTTGATTACAACTCTCCAAGTTAGAACTGCGGCTCTCCATCACCCGAACGTGCAAAAAGAGATTTGATTACGCACAACTCTGCAACTCCAAGTTAGATCTGTGGCTCTCCATCACCCAGATGGCTCCCAGCTTCGCGAAAATAGCTGTTGGCTCAGTTCTGTCCGCCTTTGGGGGGCAAGCTCCTACCCATATCGTCATTGAAACCCCAACTCAAACTGTCCAGGTGGTCCAGGCCTCACTCGATGAGGCTTTGAAGTTCTCTGAAAGTGCCCTAATCTGCCAATTCAATGGTTTTTGGCCACGGTTGACAGCTCTCCACAATTGGATCTCAGAGGTATGGAAGCCTCTAATTCCTGATGCAATTAATATCTACCCCTGTGCTAGGGGTTTCTTTATAGTAGATTTTGAAAACTCTGAAAGCAGACAATGTATTCTAGATTCCGGCCCTTGGTTTTGGGAAAAATCAGGCCTATTCATGAGGCCATGGAACCCATCATTCGATCCTTCAACAACAGTGATAACCTCAGCACCAGTTTGGGTGAGATTGCAAAACCTACCCTTGCATCTCTGGAATTTATCTTCACTAAAAGCCATTGGAAATGCAATTGGGAAATTTTACTGCAGGTGCCCAAAAATAGAGGAATATGCCAGAACCACCTATGCACGCATCTGTGTGGAAATGGACTTCAGCGTCGGATTCCTAGCTGAAATACACCTAACAAGTAAAAACTATGTGTGGAACCAGAAACTCGATTATGAAAGTGTCCTCTTCAGATGTCGATCCTGCTTTGAGACAGGCCACCTAGCCAAAAATTGCCTAAACCCTCCCAAAAAAAATTTGCTAGAAAAAATCACCACAGATCTACATGGTGGGAAGGAGCACAAAAGGAACACTACACTGTCATCAAAGAAGAATACTCTCAAGAAAACTCTGAATCACAAGAAATCGGGCAAGAAAGAAACAACTCTCAAGACAAGCAAGGGGGGAAGCCCCGCCCAACAACAAAAGAGTGAACTCGACAACCCCTCAAGTTATGAGGGTTCGAATACCGCACAAAAGAAATCTCCATTTAACAGCAAAGCAAATCTCCTAGACCAAACTTCTTCTCCGACTAACTTCAAAAGGACGAACACAATATATCGCACAGCTAAGACACCAATGTCCCAAGAATCAGAAGAGATGAAGGAGATGCAAAATAAAGAAAGTTGGAAGACCATAGAGAAAACAAAGAGAGCTACAACACCAATCTCGCCAAGAAAGACGAGAAGCCAGACAATCAGAAACTAAGAAAGAAAATTATAGGTCCGATAGACCAAATTGGTCTCAGTGGACGGTAACCACCACCATCATCATCATCACCAAAAAAATATGTAAATGAAGAATAAGTAAAATTTGTTAATAGTAATAATAACAATAATTTTATGATTTTAAATTAAATCTATAATTGATTTTTTAAATAAAATATGCAAATTTACTTAAATAAAATAAAATTCTAATAACAAAATAAATTTTAATATCTACAATTTTGTTAGATAATCTTCGGCATAATCACATAACCAATCTTTTGTCGACGCGTTTCGAACCAACCAGTGTGGTTCATCGTCAGGACAAGTTGAAGAACCAATCCGGCTTAGCGTGATTAAATAGCGTGTGCAGAGACTCCAACAGCTATAATGCTAACGGCTAATTTTGACCGAATGATCTTGGTCAAACCACTAAATTAGTTAATTAATATTTCTCGAAAAAACTAAAAAAGTTCAATAAAGGAATTCGTATGGTAATTTAAAATAAATAGGTATATTATTGTTATTATCCAATTATCAAGAGAATACATATTTTAATTATGATGGTCATTATATATATTAATTAATCTATATTTAATTATTATAAAATACAAGTATTATTCTATATTTAATTAAGATGGTCATTATATCTCATAATATATATTAATTAATCTATATTTAATTATTCTAAAATACAAGTAAAGGTAATCAATCATTATTATTTTAGAATTTAGTTATACTAGGTAATAGTGTAATAATTAATCTATATTTAATTATTATAAAATACAAGAATTAATCCCTATTTAATTATGAAGGTCATTAATCTCATAATATATATTAATTAATCTATATTTAATTATTATAAAATACAAGTAGAGGTAATCAATCATTATTATTTTTAGAATCTAGTTATATTAGGTAATAGTGTAATAATTATTTAATGGTCTTAGGTAAGTTAGATCCTCACTATTTTGTTCTTATAATATATCATATATAATATTTAAATATATTGGTCCAATAAAATAATAAGTTATATAAAATAATATATATTTACCAAATAAACTATTTTTTTTTTTCTAATAATTAATAAATCCAAATAGATTGTTAAACCATTAATCTTCCTAGAATTTAGTTATATCAGGTAAAAACTATAATTTAGAGTTGTTACAACCCAGTCTGTTAATAACAGTATAACTAATATTATTGTTATATCATCATTAATGGTCAAATAATCAATATTAGATCATTATTTATTATAAATTATAAAGAAAACTCAGACCATAGGTCAATATAGGTTAATAATGATTGATTACCTCTACTTGTATTTTATAATAATTAAATATAGATTAATTAATATATATTATGAGATTAATGACCTTCATAATTAAATAGGGATTAATGGTCGCTATAAATTATGGTAATTTCTGGTAAGTAATAATATATTGACCTATGGTCTGAGTTTTCTTTATTAATTTATAATAAATAATGATCTAATATTGATTATTTGACCATTAATGATGATATAACAATAATATTAGTTATACTATTATTAACAGACTGGGTTGTAACAACTCTAAATTATAGTTTTTACCTGATATAACTAAATTCTAGGAAGATTAATGGTTTAACAATCTATTTGGATTTATTAATTATTAGAAAAAATAGATTATTTGGTAAATATATATTATTTTATATAACTTATTATTTTATTGGACCAATATATTTAAATATTATATATGATATATTATAAGAACAAAATAGTGAGGATCTAACTTACCTAAGACCATTAAATAATTATTACACTATTACCTAATATAACTAGATTCTAAAAATAATAATGATTGATTACCTCTACTTGTATTTTATAATAATTAAATATAGATTAATTAATATATATTATGAGATTAATGACCTTCATAATTAAATAGGGATTAATTCTTGTATTTTATAATAATTAAATATAGATTAATTATTACACTATTACCTAGTATAACTAAATTCTAAAAATAATAATGATTGATTACCTTTACTTGTATTTTAGAATAATTAAATATAGATTAATTAATATATATTATGAGATATAATGACCATCTTAATTAAATATAGAATAATACTTGTATTTTATAATAATTAAATATAGATTAATTAATATATATAATGACCATCATAATTAAAATATGTATTCTCTTGATAATTGGATAATAACAATAATATACCTATTTATTTTAAATTACCATACGAATTCCTTTATTGAACTTTTTTAGTTTTTTCGAGAAATATTAATTAACTAATTTAGTGGTTTGACCAAGATCATTCGGTCAAAATTAGCCGTTAGCATTATAGTTGTTGGAGTCTCTGCACACGCTATTTAATCACGCTAAGCCGGATTGGTTCTTCAACTTGTCCTGACGATGAACCACACTGGTTGGTTCGAAACGCGTCGACAAAAGATTGGTTATGTGATTATGCCGAAGATTATCTAACAATATGATGGATCACAGAAGTCTAAATTCCTTAATCTACAATTTTTATAATAAACAAAATTTTAAAACACATATATCATATAAGATTGAAACTATTTTCAAAATTTTAACCAAAATAAATTTTAAATCACTATCATCTTGGTTCTCATTTGTTCATATATTTTATTACATGAATTTGTTTAAAACATACCAAGTATACTTTTTTATTATATTCAATAAAAAAACAATAAACATGTTTAATTATACCATGCAATTTTTTAATAATGCAATAATAAGTATGTTTATTTTTTAGAATGTATTTTATTAACCCATTCTAAAAAACACTATCCAACACATTTATTCAAAAATATTATGTATAAAATAGATAGAAAGTATTATTTTGAGAAGTAGATTTTTGGGGGGATGGTGATGGAGATCTTCAGTAAGATATGGGGCATATAGGGTCATTTCCCATTCTCCTCAACTCCATGGATTTCATTCCCCTCATTCATGTAGTTTCTTTCACCTAAGATGTTGCAATCTATTTGGTAGATCCATAGGAAAGTTAATTTGTACGCTTATCACTTTAGGAATGTCTTCGGTATGCAGACCCTTCCAGTCATAGATATTATTAGTGGGTGTGATGGCACAAAATGAGTCATGTCCCAAAGTGGGATTAGTTTTAAAATCACAAGTTACTTTTAGTGCATTTGAAGGTGGTTTATTGAACCCTCGAATTTCCCAAAATGGAAACATGGTTTTCCCACCTCAAATTTCATTTTCTTCCTTATCCTTGTCATTCTCCCCTCCTAATATGTGTTCAAAATTTTCCTTACTCTTTTTTGCAAAGTTTGATCCCCTTTTGAATTCTTGTCATCAGATTTCATCTCCTTCTAGAATGGGGGACTTTGTTGGTAGTTCATTGTTCCAAAAATGTACATTGTATGTGGCTTACCCTCTCAACCATGATCTTCATTAGGAGCATCGGTTAAAGAAAGCCTCAAAAACAGGAAAACATTTCCCTAAACATAAAGTGGAAGAGCATGTCTAGTGATTGGGAAAGACGTTCGGCTCAACAACATTCAATCTATGGAGGAGGTTGTTATCTTTGGTTGGTCTGCCAAAAAGAAGATGACCATGGATGTCCTTTGAAAATGGATAAAGGACCATTGTGGGAAAGGTTACTCACCTAGATGCTTGCTACTAGAAAAGGGGTAGATGGGATGGGTGACCAAATTATGGTAGGATGCATAGAAATTTTTACCAAGAAAATGGAAGTGGAGATCGTAGACTTTATTTCTCAAAAAATTGATCCATTGATTTTGATGTCAAGATGGAGAAACTAGATATGATACCAATCTTAGTTTGTCTTGCTAGTATTCCCCTCATCTTTTAGTTAGAATATGTTTTCAAGGAAATAGGGAACAAGCTTTCTTTATTCTATGAAGAAGACATATCCTTTAACAAAACTAGATATATGGTTATGGCTAGGATTTTGGTTGGGTTAAATATGTCTAAAGGTACAATAGATGTCATGACTATTTATGTTGGTGATCGTGCACATAGGCATCCTTGGGATTAAAAATGTGTTACTT
This sequence comes from Pinus tabuliformis, assembly GCA_031772625.1. NCBI lineage: Eukaryota > Viridiplantae > Streptophyta > Pinopsida > Pinales > Pinaceae > Pinus > Pinus tabuliformis. Next base: position 310,776,356 of record CM062820.1, on the reverse strand, counting down.
TCTAGCATGGTCATTGCCACACATATGGTCACTTGGCTTAGTATTATCTTCTAGCTCAAAAGTGACAATGTGGGTTTGGAAGTCTCCCATAGAAAAGTTGGTCTTCACTATTTCGATTAAGCAATCCATAGAGGTTATTTCTATGGTGGTATAATCTCTTGAGGTCATTCTTGTTCGACCTAATTTAGAAAGACAATTAAAGGAGGATGCTTCAGCTCTAATGGAAATTTTGGACCTAGATGATAAAATTATTCATGTGGTTTCTCTAGTCACATTGAAGACCACTACGGAGGGCCTTCCCTTTGAAGGTATGTAGAACTTGGTCATTCCTCCTCATTTTATTTTAAATTCCTCTTCAATCCATGACTCTATGGTCTATTCCACCAACTCTGTTATGCACTATGACTTTTCAAAGTAGAGTTATGCCCTTTCCCTTCCCCTCTCCTCACCTATTTTCTCCTTTAGCCCACCATTCTCATTGTGATTTTTACCCTAGCTAGTTTTAAGCACCCACCTTCCTTGATTGAAACTTCCATGGTTTCCTCCCTCCCTAGATTGATCATTTAAAATTATAGCCTTTAATGAAAATCTAAGCCCTCCTTATCCTCAAATATTGATTAGGTGAAAGCTTTCTTTATGGACTCTCCATTTAAGTGGGTTGGTTTATTTTAGGGTTACTAATCCTAAGGATTTTTCTAGGGGAAGAAGCTATTATGTTTGCATCAAAGAAATTTTAATAATGTAAAATTTCATTTAGGAAAAAAATAACTTTAATTAGGGCCCTTAGAGAATCAACCCCTGCAAGGAGTTCCCCATGAAATTTTTGTTTCCAAATTGTCAAGGTTTGGCCAACCTTGAAAAAATATTAGCCATCAAGAGGCTAGTCTATTCTATCTCCCTATATGGTATTTTTCTTTAGGAAACAAATATGGAATATGAGAAATCCAAAAAAATACTTATAGACACCTTCCCCCATTGAAATGTCAAGTCCTGTAATGTCGCTACCAAATCAGGAGGTCTAGCTTTAGAATGGAAACTTGGTGTGCTGAGATGGTATATTAGGTATAGTCTAGCCTTGGAAATATTATCAAAGGATATGGATATTTGCATTATGTGCCTCAATTTATATGGGTCTTATTTGAACATAAAGGAATTTTGGGATAATACTTTCATGAATCCATTGCTACACTTTGATAGGATCAATACAGGAGGAGACTTAAAGTTTACTTTGGGTTCCTATGAATTATGGTGCTCCATAACCCATTTAGCTCCTCTATTTTATTTATTTCTAAACTTTATATATGAGGTGGATCTTGTTGGCATTCAACCCTGAAATTCATCCAGCTTGGAGAAATACCAAGGTAGTGGATGCTATAATAGAAAAATGATTGGATTGTTACCTAATATTTTATTTATTTCTAAAATCCCCCCGAAATATCATCAATGGTTTATTATTGAAAGTGAATCATACCATATCCCTATTATCCTACAACTAGAGCACTCTCTCCCAAAGCTACCCAACCCCTTCAAATTAAACCCTCACTAGTTTGAGGACTTGTCATCATTTAAAAGTATGATAAAGAAAGGATGGAGGCCAATTAATTTGGATCAGAGAGCATGTCCTACATTACAATTTTAGGAAAATTTAAAGTGGTACAAGGAGGAAATTGTCTCTTCAGAAAAGATAAAAGGAGAGAAGGACTCAAACTTACTTTCCGAAACAAAGACTAAGATTAAATAAATACTAGACATGGACATGAAGATCCATTATTCGATTGGCTTAGAGATAAACTTAAGTCTATGGAAGAAAAGAAAATGGAGATCCTTCTTGACTAAGAGAAAAAGTGGAGGATGAAGATCCAACATATTTGGTTACAGGCTAGGGATGACAATTCAAAATTCTTCCATCACTTCTCCAATCATCAGAAGTTTCAATAGAGAAATTTTGAGGTCTAAAATGGACCTCCTAAGGAAAATTATAAAATAATAGTGGAAATAATAAAATAATATTATATTACCTCATCAAATTTTGGAGTGAAAAAGAAAAAACTATTTTTTCAACTTATCTTCGTACAATTTCTGTCAAATTTCAAATGAAAGCACTCGTTGGATGCATAATTTAATTTCACATCCAAGGAGTACACGTGCTTAATTCTTTTGGTGGATCTTGTTACACAAAAAATGAGAAATACATGAAAAAACATGATTGCAATCACATTTTTCATGTATTCTCATTTTTCATGTAGTGGGATACATAAAAAGTATTCAACATGGATACTCCTTGGATGTGAAATTAAATTATGCATCCAATGAGTGCTCCCGCTCAAAATTTGAGTATATTTGTAGGGAGAGAAGTTGAAAAAGTAGTTTTATATTTTTTTTTATTTTTTTATCATTTTACCTTTTTACTTCAAAAATGGTGAATCATCCCCCATCGTTGACATCATCATATTCAATTCCATTGGTTCTTATAAAGTTGATTTTGGTTGTACATTTTTTCTTTGAGGCCCATATTTTACCTCAAAATTTATGTAATGTTTAAAATAATTTTGGATATTTCTAGACGGTATGGATCTCATGCCACTTGATTTTGAGAAATGGCAGAGGATTGTTCCAATCATTTCAAATCCATCTTTAAGTAAAATAGGTGATTCATGATAGATTACATCTGAAAGTAGCAAGTTTCTTTCCTAGCAGCATTGATTAAGAAGTGAATGACTATCAAAATATCCTTCATAATTGTCAAAATGGGAAAATGCATGGGATTCTAATTGAATTTTATTTAGAATGGTGAAAATATTCTGAAGGTTATCAAATTTTTTAGGTCTTGAAGAAAAATTATTGCTACCTTCAACTAAACCTTCATAGCCCTTATTCCCAAATCATACTCCCTGACATATTTTGACCATTTTAAGCCTATTTCCCTATGTAACAATATTTACAAAATAATTTCCAAAGTTATTGTTGTTCGAATCAAGGAAACTCTCTCAGAAATTATATCCTCTGAATAATTTGGTTTCTTAAAGGGGAATCAAATTCATGAATCCATTGGACGCGCCCAATAAGTCCTACACTCTAAAACTATGCCATCATAAAGTTATGGCTTACAAGGTATATCTCTCTAAATTTTTGGTAGAGTAAGTTGGTTATTTCTCAAGTTCATACTCATCCATTTAAGATTTTTTCATTCTTTTGTTTCCTGGGTTATGAATTTCATCACTCTACTTACTTTTCCTTATTAATCAGTGGAGAAACCTCACTCTTTCATTATTAATCAATGGAGCAACCTTGCCCTTTTGTATGCGGAGAGGGGTCTTTGTCAAGGGTGTCCCCTTTATCTATTTCTTTTTATAGTTCTTTATTAATCAATGAAACAACCTCACCTTTTCAATGTAGATAGATGCCTTTTTCAAGGGTGTCCCATTTCTCGTTTACTATTTTTATTAGTCCCTGAAGGGTTTAGTAGGCTAATAAAGGATGCAAAATCTAATAATGTCTTCAAAGGAATTTATATAATTATGAAATATTACCTCACTCATCTAGTCTTTGTGGATGAAATTAGTAACTTGTTGAAAGGAAACCTAAGAAACTTAGATTGTTTATCTAATATATTACCCAATTTCTCCTTGGCCACTGGAATGGTTATCAATGGCTCCAAATCTCAATTGTTTAAGTGGGTTATATCTGAAGAGTATCAAGAAAGGATTGAAAATATATTTTTGATACATTCTATGGATATTAGGGGAGGCCTAAAATACTTGGGTTTTATTCTTAATCCATACCATTATTTAGAAGTATATAGGGGATGGCTTCTTTCCCAGATCGAGAAGAGGGTAAATATTTGGCGCAAAAAATGGTTTTCCCTAGGATAGAATACTAGTCCTTGTAAAATCTACTATTGAGGGAACCCCTATCAACTTTGTCTCCCTAACATGGATTCCAAGGGGAATTTTAAACAAAATTAAATATATATCAAATAAATTCTTATGGGTAGGTAAGAAATAATAAAAAGAAAAAACCCTTTGCTTTAGCTTCATGGAAATATTTTGCAGTCTTACAAGCATTAGGTGGGTGTGGAATAAAAAATATCCCCTAGTTTGGAACATCTTTAGCAACAAAATGTATCTAGATATTAATTCAAGGATAAGAATTATGGGCCAAGGTGGCACATCAAAAATATATCAATCCATCCTCAATCATTCATTGGGTCATAGCTCCAGTAAAAACTTCTAAAAATGGTTCCATTATTTGGAAAGCTATCATTTAAGTTTTTTATATTGTGGATCAAGACCTACAATGGAAAGTTGGAGATGGTTCCTAGGTTCTCATTGGGAAGGACCCGTGGATTTGGAGTATCCTAAATCTCTTTGTACCTAATTCATTTAAAAAATTAAACAGAGATAGTTTCCATTATCTAAATCAAATTTCCAGAAGACACTATCTTATAAAAATTCAAGGATGAACCTCTTTGGTGGATTTACAATTGGACAGTGATCATATTTTAACTTGAGAATCATATATTATAGCTCTCCAATAATTATTTATGTCTCTCTAATACAAACCAAATCAATTTATCTAGGCTCCAAAAACTATGGGGTTTTATATGCCAAAAATTAAATACTTGTATCGATTCCTTGAAAATTTATATCCAAATTCTCCTTGGTGGGGGGAAAGGTTTTGGAAATAAAGGTTCATCCAAACGAAAAATTATTCATGTGACTTCTCCTTTGCAATAAGGCCCTGATATGGTACAACTCATAAAAATGTTCCTTCCACGAGTTAACAAAATATGTTCACAATCATCCCAATCAGTGGAACACCTTTTTATCAGTCACCCCTTTATGCAATGACTATAGCATGATAAATGTTGTCTAGAGGAAATTTCTTACAAATTGGAGGGGCTTTCCACTAAAGAGGCTCTTAAAAATTAGTTCTCAGGAAATCATAATGAGTAGCATTGAGATATTATTTATTTTGTTGATTAAGGAGTGTGGTTGGAAAGGAAACATGTCATCTTTCATAATTCATGAAACTCCTCCTTAAAATTAGCCACTCAAAGCCTAGCTATTATGAACTATTATCTTCCTCAAAGAAAAAATTTTCCTAATCCCATTCACATTGTATCTATATCAAAATAGATCATCTTTGGGATTTTTTTAATGGGGCTACCCAAGGTTCACATTCTCAAGGGGGCATTGCAGGATTCCTTTTCTCTCCCAATATGATTACATTTTCATTTCATCTAGCATTAGACCTTCTTCAAATAACTATGTCGGGTTAATTGCTCTACTACTTTAGCTATATTAATAACACATGATTTCCTATCTTCATGTGTATGGGGACTCCATGCTATCCATTATTTGGATGAAGGGAAATTAGAGGCTTTCGAGCTTCCACTTGAAGCCTCTCTTTAAAAACATACAATAACATCTTTAAATTTTCTTACATCTTCATTTACCATGTATACAGGTACAAAAATCAAGAAGTAGATAGATTTTCCAAGGGTGGCCTAGAAATGGACCCAAGCTCATGGAAAATAACGACAAAAAAGGAAGGCCAACAAACATAACTTCTTAATTACACTTGGGACTAAATGAAATTACTTTCATTTCCATGTTTTCTTCTTATATATGATAGATTATATAATTATTCATGCTTAAGTTGAATTTGGTAGCTAGTTATTTTTGGTTGTCCTTATTTCTTGTTTGTGAGATTTATGATTTGGTTTAGCAACCAGTTTAGATATATCAGTATAAATACTCTATTGACATGTGTGTTTATTCCATATAAGGTTGGATTGAATCAGTGTTTTGAGACTATGTTGCATTCATAAATGTAAGTTAAGGTGCACACACATATATATGCACCCCATACTTACATGTGTATGCATGACTAAATTGAATTTGGTAGAGCTAAGATTTTGCATTATTAGATTGATTCTTACAAATATGTTTGGTATATTGAATCTAGTGTAAGAAAGCACATGCATTTTGATATATTTTTATAGAACTTAAGGGTTGCATAGGATATTTAGTATTTTTATGTGATGATTAATCTCATGAAGTAAAAGGAGAAGGAATCATTCCTATTCAAATTCCAAGTAGAGGTATAACACTAATAAAGAATGTTTTGTATGTTTCTAGTCTTAAAATGAATATAATTTTAATTAGTTCTATGGTTGATCAAAATATGGAGATCAACTTTGACAAAGGTAGTTGTAAAAACATAGATTATAAATATGGTAAGGTGATTTCCAAAGGCATTCGAGATGGTGGCTTATATATTTTTCTTGCAGGTGTTGTTAATCATAGAGAATTCATACATGATGATGGAACACTTTTCGTTTTATGGCACAAAATATCTGGTAATATGAATCTAAATAGTCTAAAGAAAGTTTAAAATATGGTAAGAGGTATTCCCTAGTTCAACGTAAGAAAAGTAAGTGTATGTGATGCATGTGCAATGAAAAGCATCATAGGGATATTTTCTTTACAAGTGATGGAAAATCGGTAAGGAAACCTCTGGATGTTATTCATTTTGATTTGTGTGGACCTATGACTACTCCTATCAATAACTATTTGTACTTTGTTACTTCCATAGCTGATGCTACTAGAAAATGTTGGATTTATTTCGTGAAGCATAAGAGTGAAATGTTGTATTTAAGTGATGGTAGATTATAATCAATGGAGAAAACTCTCCTTTTCAATGTAGAGATGGGTCTTCATCAGGGGTGCCCCCTTTCTCCTTTTTTTTTCTATCGGTTGTTGAAGGGTTAAGTAGACTAATAAAGGATGCAAAATCTAAAATTGTAGTCTAAGGTATCTCTATAACTCCAAAATTTTATCTTACTCATATACTCTTTTTTGATGAAATCCAGACTTCTCGAAAGGAAACCTAAGACATTTAGAATTTTATCTAATATCGTACTCAAATTCTCCTTAGTCATGAGTATTGTTATCAACAAATCCAAATCTCAAGTGTTTCAGTTGGATCTATTTTAAGAGGATTAAGGACAGATTGAAAAATTATTTTATATACTTTTAATGGATATGAGGGGAGGCCTAAACTACTTGGGTTTTCTTCTAAATCAAAACCATTATCTAGAGGTAGACAGGGGATGACTTCTTGCTATGATCTAGAAGAGGGTAAATATATGGTGCAAAAGGTTGTTTTATTAGGCTGGAATATTGGTCCTTGTAAGATATATTATTGAAGAAACCCCTATATACTCATCTTCTCTAGCATGGATTCCAAGGGGAACTTTAAACAAAATTAAATAGATATCCACTACATTCTTATCGATAGGTAAGAAAGAAATAAACCCCTTTTTATTAGCTTGGTGGAAATCTATTTCAGTCCCAAACGAATTGGGATGTTGGGGATGAAAAAAATAAACTCCCTAGTTTTGCAACAACTTTAGCAACAAAATGCATCTAGATATTAATTCAAGGAAAAGGACTATGGGCCAATATGACACACAAAAAATATATCAGTCCCTCCTCAATCATTTACGTGTACGAGCTCTAGTAAAAACCTTCTAAAAATGTTTCCATCATTTGGAAATATATCACTTAAGATTTTCGTATTGTGGATCAAGGCCTACACTAGAAGGTTGAGGATGAATCCCAAGTTCTCATTGGGAAGGACCCATGGATCAAGAGTCTCCTAAATTCTTTTCTCCCTAGTTAATTATTTAACAAATTAAACAAAGAGGGTTTCCATTATTTAAATCAAATTTCCATAAGATATTATCTTATGGGAAGTTAAGGATGACTCTCTTCATTGGATTTATAGTTGGAAAGTGATCATATTTCAACTCAGGAATCATATATTATAGGTATCTATTGGAGGTAGTTTTAAAGAACACAACATGCAGAGGTGTCACATAGAAGAGGCAAGTGCACGTGACAACAACAAGCATGGCGGATCCCACTATTAGTTAGGGTGTGGTCACAAAAAAAAAACATGGCAAGAAAAGACCAGCTTGAACCCAAGAATGGCTCTAAACCATCTGCTAGTTAAGAATGGTAAAACACAGAATATCTACGAGTAAATTGTATTCATTGAAAAAGGAAAAACTTGAGTGATTTTGATCATGTAATGATTTATAAAAAAAGGGGAGCAGATTCGCCTAGGGGTTCTATAGGATTCTATTCTATTCGTTTTTATTCTAGATTTTGGATGTGCATGAGAGAACTCTTAGATATGTATTATGAGTTTGTTATGGTTTGAAGCATTACATTGTATTGGTGAATCCTTTAGGCTAGTTATCTGTAAAATCCATACATACATGGGATATTTTGATGTATTCTCTTGCCATTAATTAATAGAAGAATGCATTGGGAAATTTATGTCTGTTTCATGTTGATCCATGGCTTAATATCATGTGTTTCTTAGTTATTGTCATTCTCATTGTTAAAATGTTGATGTGAATTATGTATTTAAATGAGAATGTTACATGGGCGAACTATAAACTCTATTAAGGGATTTGGAGCTCCCTTTTTTTTTTTTGTTAATGTTTTTTGTGGTTATGTTGAGCTCTGGCGTAAAAAAATGCACTGTGTGTTGTATAGCAATGGAAAATTTTGTGTCTGAGTGTTCAGGGCCTAACTCTTGTGAGAAAATGGTGTCCATTACAATCCCATCCCCTTCTCAGCTACAAAAACCAGGTTCTCGTGGCACCTGCTAAGGTGGCTCAAGTGAGACTTAACATATTCCATAGTTGTTGTTGAAAGGGTCAATACCACTATGGAATTTGTTAGGCGTGCCACATGCAACAAACCCATGTTTAGAAAGCAATGCTAGTAGTAATTAGGGTTTGATTCCTCTTCTTTGATAATTACTTGTGAATTATACTGCCTTCATTTACTTCTTTATTATATTATGTTCATTAAGAAATTACCAATTTATGTGTATATGAAGATCACAAGAACAAGAGACACAAGATATAGGCAGACAGCCAGGGAAAATCCCTATAAGTGGAAACCCTGTCAGAACTCTTCCTTCATTAGATTCAAAGACAAGATGAGATAGTACAAGACTCTTTTGACCTAGACACAAACATCCCTTGATCACCAATTCAACCCTTCCTTCTTCTTCAAGTGATGTTCTCCCAATAGCAACTTCGACCTAGAATTTCGACCTAGCAGCAATAGAATTTTTACCTCCCTAACAGCAAAACTTCGACCCCAGTAATAGAACTTAAACCTACCATAGAATTTAGAATTTCAGCCCCAACAATAGCCCAGTAACTTCGCACATGTGAGAGAATGTTATAGACATTTTTGTGCCTTACAACATTGAGCATGAAATGTCCATAATCTAAGGGATCCAAAGTCCCTAAACATGTTGTTCCTACCCCTAGAGGAACAAGGCTAACAAACCACAGCAATTCACAGAAGTTCTCCACCAGAAACTGCTCAAAAACAAGTCAATTCAGGATCATTTCAGTGGTTACACTAGCTGTTTGCGCTGAATGTCAAAGCCAACACTGGCTACCTGCGCTGAATGTCAAAGGGAACACTGGCTACCTGCGCTGAGCGAGAGTGGACATGTGGCAAGCTCATTTCTCAAGGTGTCAAAACCCAGGAAGCTTCCAAAATGACACTTGCCTCAGGGAATTCGACTGGTGATGAGTAAGAGGTTCCAAATCTCCAAGTGGAAGCAAGAACCTCCAAGTGGAATCAAGAACTGACAGAGGGAGAGGACACTAGTCAGATCTCAAGCTGACTCATCCTCTCTCCAAACATCTATATATGGATCTCTCCTCCATGAGATCCGAAGGTTGAAATTTTGTTATTGCAAAGAATTGTTGTTGGTTTGAGATTAGAATCATTGGGTGCTTAATGCTTTGAAGGGAGGTGAAGATAGGAATTCCATTTTGCTGGGAAGGAGATGCTGGATTGGAGCCCTCTGGGTTGTATCTCTTCCTGAACTTGTTATTCATCAATAAAGCTATCTTGGTTTCTCCTATATACTGGTGTATCTTTGATGTATGATTGCATTAGTATGTTTAGTTTACTTCTAATCCTGAACTAGTTATGAATATGAATCTATGTCTTGTGTAGTGTTCTTCTCTTGTGATCTTGCAGAAACCTGTTGAAGCTGGGCGAGCGAGAAGGCAAGTAGCTGGGAACTCTCCAAGAGAAGAGAAACTGGATCGAGGGACAAACGGAAGACGTCGGTTAGTCCATCCATCTCTCTTCATTCTAATTCATAAAGGAAGAATACTAAAATAGCTGTCTCTGTTTGTTGCTAAGGCACTGTCACACCTTAGGTGGATAGGATCGTCCTGCATAGGCATTTTTCCCCACAACAAATTGGCGACTCCACTGGGGACTATCTGTTTAGTCATTTTATTTGTGTCTCTATCATTGTTTGTTTCATAGACTCAACAGCAACAATCGAACTGCATTTTCTCTTCTCAGATGCAAAGTAGACAGTTGCTGCTTTGATCCAATCACTGGATTTGTCTATGAGCTGAACAATGGACTCACAAATGATTTGATGATCCTTTGTGATAGATCTTAGTACTCCCTCAAAGCATCCCTTTGATTGTACCTTGCTTGTTGCTTTTATTTGGCCTGAAACAGTAGATTAATTAGCAATATGTGACCCAGAACCCAGTGAGAAACTCTCGTTTCTCCTTCAGCGCGACCCCTGTGAAGAGGTTTGCATTTCAACGCAGGTCCCATGAAGGCTACCTGCGTTGAATGTCAAAACCCCAGTGTTGAGGTTGCGCTGAACCAGTTTGGCCTTGTGCAGCTGGGGTTCTCTGCTCTCTTTTGCCCTGTTTTGATCTCTGATTTTTGCAGCCTGTAACCAGCATAGGTACCAGTCTGATAACTCCTTTTCTCTACTTAAATTCCGCCTCCTTTTGTACAAAAATACTGTGAGTGTTTTTATGTGTTTGTGGCATCATTTATAGTTTTCCTTTGCATGAGTGAAATAATCATCCTGTAGCCCTTGATTCAGATCTGTCGATTGTGATCTTAGAAGAGAGTTCATTGGATGTTTGCAGTTGATTATACATTTGCTTTTGCTTACTGGTTTGAGTTTGTCTCTTTTAAGTGTCGAAACAAGTGTTCATTTCGGAAATCGTTAAGTGTTGTAATCTCTTCTACCCTTTCTGATTTCGAGAAAAGTAAACTTGTTTATATTTGTCATTTAAAAGCAAATTCAAAGTTGTACAAAAAGCTTTCTTTGTAGGCATCAATACTAAGAAAGCGGAAAACAAACACCTGCATTGTGCATTTGCATCTTGATAGTTTGCATGCTTGATTTAGGAAAAGTGCATTAGAGTGTGCTGATTGCTCTTTGAGAAAAGATGGTGTCTTTCTTTTCCCTTAGTAGTTAGGATTTTCAAAGTTGAAAAGATATAAAGCTTGCTTATCATCTTTAGACTGCATTTAGGAATTGTACCATACATCTCGTGGTGATCCAGAAAGGCAAACTTCTAAAAAGATCAACTTAAAATAAATTGAATGAACTTAACAACGCTTTGCAACATAACGCACAACATAGAGGTCTAGGCTAGAGACGTGTTCCGGCGTCGTAAAGCCTGGTGACTGTCGATCTCGTTGAAGGTGGGTGATTCCTCCTGAGGGACGATAGCGCCAGTACGGATTGTGCTCCCATGTACTGTCGCGTATATATTGGGAGACCCCTATAGGCATAAAACCTTTATCCTTAGGAAGCCGTGTCGGCCGCCCTACTGATCGCAATGCACTGAACACAGCATTCAGGAAGATCGACCGCCCGTACCTTAAAAAGTATTCTGCGGTTTTGCGAAAAGTTTGGCACACCCTCTGCCTAGAACTCCAGAGCAGTTTCTTTTGGCCTTTTTCAGACTCTATAACAGAAAAAGTCCATCCGAGCATTTGTCACTTCGGGCTCGTTAAAACATCGAAGGAGACTAGAGTCATCTTTAGCTTTTTTCTCGACTCTTTAAAAGTGAAAAAGCAAGTTGTGTCTAAGCGTCGTTAACAATTTATTTTAAACGGAACAATCACCCTTTATTCCTGCGTTGATCTTTAGGTTGAAAAGATGGAGCCCACCAACCAAGGAATTCCCCTTGGTGGAAATCCTAGTCCCTTCTCCTCTTGGGGAGATGTTGGTGCGCCCCACATGGCCACTTTGTCACTTCCAGGATTGACAATTGGCCTGCCAGTCTGGCTCTTTTCAACCAATGTCGTTCAGAACACCACTATTCCTGAACAGTCGAGTCAACAGTTAGACCAGACCAGAGTTGCCCACCAGCCTTCGACTTCATATAATTCTTCCTCTCCTCCTTCCTCTTCGCTTGACGGAACTGGTAAAACAAAAAACCGAGTTCCTAAGGAGAAGAAGGAGAAGAAGAAGAAAGAGAAGAAGAAGAAGGAGCCAAAGGCGACTGGGGGCAAACAAGTGTCGTCTGACAAAAATCCACACACAGCACTGGCAAGGCCTAAATCGCCATGCGTCATATGCAAGGGAGACCACTTCCACAGAGATTGTCCCTGCATCCCTCGGATACTAAGGGACTGGTCTCCCCGTCTGCACAATTCGGTGGCGTCAACCTCTGACAACCATGTTGACTGCACACCGTCAACTAGTGAAAGTGAAGCCCCAGGACAGAGAGGGAAAGCTAGATTTCCCTGCAAACTGTGTGAAGGCGACCATGCCATCCACCGTTGTCCCTTCTTAGACGAGGCTAAAAGAGTTTTGGAAGATCGCCCGATTTTACGAGCGCAACTTCCTCCTGGATATCAAAAACTCCTGCCAAGTCCTTCACTAGTTGAGAACCCGGCTGGCCCGCCCAGGTGGTCAGCCGAAGCACCTATCATTGAAGATGAACCGTCTGAATCCATGCCTGACGAAAGTCAAAAGGTTGAGGTGACAGTTGACCCGGTTTTGCCTTCAGAGGCTCTATCTTCGAATGATACCATCACATAGGAGAATAAAGACGACACCGTCCAAGTTCTTTTCATCAACACAGACTCTGACGAACAAGGGGGCAATTTGCCCATTCCTTTATCGCAGGAAGGAACTTCGTCAAGGTCATACCCGGCCGTCTATTCGGTCCCACCACCAAGCAACCTAGTTGTCTCGTTCGACTGGAACCAACTAGGCAGACCCCGGTTACTAGCCAGTATACCATTCAGAATTATCGTTCAAATATACAGAATGGTAATGGCTGGCACTATTATTGATGAGGGGGCATCTGTGAGTATCCTTTCCTCTATTTCTTGGAAAGCGCTTGGTTCGCCAGCACTTTTGCCTGAAATGAGAAATCTATCAGGCTTTGATAAAGGAACCAGTCGACCTTTAGGGATCCTCCCCAATGTGCCCATAACATTGAAAGGGAAGACCGTTCAAATGAACGTGATGGTCGTTCAAGGACCCTTGGATTATAACCTACTCCTTGGACGAGACTATATATATTGCATGGGAGCCCTCGTCTCCTCACTCTTTAGAGTAATGTGTTTTCCGCATGAAGGAAGAATGGTCAAGCTCGTGGACCAACTTTCGTTTCCCGGATCACACATCGCAAATAGTCATGTACCATACCTAAATGGTCTATTCACGCAAGAAGTGTCTCAACCCACAGTCCGTCCTCCTGATGAGCGCGAGTAATCCGGGAGGATATGACTGAAACCCAGGGGGCATGCGTCCTGGTCTGTTTCGGCAGAGAAACTTTGGGTATAGAGTAGGTTTCCGCGGGAGAATATGACTAGTCTGTACCCCGTCCGTCTAGGAAGAGGGTTATTCTAGAATAAGATTCTTTTGTCAAAGTTATGTGAGTTGGCGGGCTACGTCGCTCACCTTTGTTTATCTCGGTAGACATCGCCAAAGAAGTGTTTCATTCGTGCCCGCGAACGAGACAATCTTTGGGTAACCTGAAAGAGGTAGGCCTCTCTCGGTGAAACGAATGTTTTGACGGAAATGAAGTAGAGGTAACCTTGAAATCGTACTTTATGCCTGGGGGCATGCAAACCTTTTGGAGTGCTAGCAAGGGGCGGCTATTTATTTTTTTAATTTTTAGGACCTCTAACCCTCTAAACTCGTAGGATTAGTCGTTTCCGAACTTGCATAACGAAAGGATCCGGAGCAAAGCTTACGTAAGATCTAAGCTCCCTAAAAAATAGCATCTTCAATGAGACACTCTTATCATATGACTGGTATAATCGAGCAGTTTTAGCACACAGTTCATGCTCGTTAAAAAATAAACACAAGATCCGAGCAGTTTTAGCACATAGTTCATGCTCGTTAAAAAATAAACATAAGATCGAGCAAGTGTTTCAATCCGCGTTTAAGCTCGTTAAAAAATGAACTACCCGGTAAATAACCATCTGTGAATGTAACATTATCCGCCATTAAAAGCCTTGGTCGTGTTTGCACCGTCACCTCCACTTTCCCATTGGCCGATCGTTCACCTCCATATGATTGTTTACCTGTTTTGAGGAACAGCTGCGAAGAGTGATTTCACCTAGCCATCCTTGTGACACTACCGTGATTGGAAAATTCCAACCTGTACCTGGAATCAGCTGCTAACCCTGTTTATCACTCGTTCCTCAAAAGACGAGTCTTCTTTAAGCTCTTTTCAACTGACTCGTAAAATATGAAAAGGTTGCCGAGTTTTGGCCTTCCAGCTCGTTAAAGCGACCGGAAGTGCTATCCCTCCTCTAGATTTTAATCTTTTTGGACCTGAGGGATTATTGCACAAAAAGATCGAGCGCTTGTTTTGTTCGGCTCGTTAAAACTATCGAAAACTCATCCCTTCTGTATTGTTTTATACTTTTTCGGACTTAAGGGATTAGATGACGAAAAAGGAACTTTGGAGTTATCTTTACGTACCTTTTCAGACTCTCTAAAAATGAAAAGGGACCGAGTTGTCTTTGTCGTTAGACTCGTTAAAATCATTAAATAGTGACAAACTTGTCTTTAGACGAGAACGAGTTTCACTATCGCTAGGCTCGTTAAAACATAGCGATGGGCTTGCCCGAAGGGCAGGTTATAGAACAAGCATATGTTATCCTCCTCAAGCTTGACAAAAATAAAGAGGTACTGGTCAGCAATGACTGGGGAAAAATTGGGAGAAACTAAAGAAAACTTTGATGGTAGCAAGTCGCTCTTGAACATGACACTTTTCCTCCGTACCACAATCGGGTTGGGTTGTTTCATTCACCGGTCACATCACCATGGTCTCGCCATACCATCCATATTTGGGGTAATGCTACCGATCCATCGCATCAGTGTCGCCACATGTTCAAGAGAAGTCGTTCAGAAAAGTCAACCGTGTCCCATCCACTGCCATACATTATCCTTCATCCTTTCATGACTGCCACCCTGAATCATATGTCACAGATCGTTTTCACCTCCATCAAAATCATTAGCTCCGTTCCGTGTCATTGATGTGGGATTCATTAAGGCCCTCCTTTGACGGATCGCTTCTTGTCGACATCAGCTCATTATCCAAGAAATCGATCTAGGAACAACCCCTTCAGTACTTTGAAGCTTGCATGCCTCAATGGCAAGTTTCTCACTTCCGGCGACAGGTATACATCAATGACCTTCGACCGAAAGATTTTGCGTGGTGTTCGACGCCAAGTCCTTTATTCACACCACGTGAATTGTACTGCAGTACCTTGAGGGTCATTATCATTATCGGTGATTCCTCTCGCGCTTGTTAACGGTTTACCTCATTGACCGGTAATCAAGCGATGTCTTTCCATGTTCGACTTCAGAACATTTCTCACATGGATCGACTTGTACTTTGAGTGAAGATCGAACGAGTTTGAAGACCCCGGATCTAGTTTCATCCATCCGGGCTGCGATATATATTCAGGAAAGATAAAGACATTTGACATGTACATCATTGCAGCAGATGATCATCCTACTCAAAGGATGATAATTTCATCAAAATTATCAGTCTACCATCAGACGATTGTCTGTTCTATGTACAGAAAATGAACTTATAAAGCTGAGCATGGGAATGCCCGCCTCAGCTAGATCATGAAAGCAGTATGAAAAATAATGTATTGTATTGTATCTTATTACAGGTCTCCTCCCAGCATTGGATGAACTTCGGATCCCCCTGATAAAGCATTTCACCCGATAAACGGCCTCATACTTTAGGGGGCAACTGTTATAGACATTTTTGTGCCTTACAACATTGAGCATGAAATGTCCATAATCTAAGGGATCCAAAGTCCCTAAACATGTTGTTCCTACCCCTAGAGGAACAAGGCTAACAAACCACAGCAATTCACAGAAGTTCTCCACCAGAAACTGCTCAAAAATAAGTCAATTCAGGATCATTTCAGTGGCTACACTAGCTGTTTGCGCTGAATGTCAAAGCCAACACTGGCTACCTGCGCTGAATGTCAAAGGGAACACTGGCTACCTGCGCTGAGCGAGAGTGGACATGTGGCAAGCTCATTTCTCAAGGTGTCAAAACCCAGGAAGCTTCCAAAATGACACTTGCCTCAGGGAATTCGACTGGTGATGAGTAAGAGGTTCCAAATCTCCAAGTGGAAGCAAGAACCTCCAAGTGGAATCAAGAACTGACAGAGGGAGAGGACACTAGTCAGATCTCAAGCTGACTCATCCTCTCTCCAAACATCTATATATGGATCTCTCCTCCATGAGATCCGAAGGCTGGAATTTTTTTATTGCAAAGAATTGCTGTTGGTTTGAGATTAGAATCATTGGGTGCTTAATGCTTTGAAGGGAGGTGAAGATAGGAATTCCATTTTGCTGGGAAGGAGATGCTGGATTGGAGCCCTCTGGGTTGTATCTCTTCCTGAACCTTGTTATTCATCAATAAAGCTATCTTGGTTTCTCCTATATACTGGTGTATCTTTGATGTATGATTGCATTAGTATGTTTAGTTTACTTCTAATCCTGAACTAGTTATGAATATGAATCTATGTCTTGTGTAGTGTTCTTCTCTTTTGATCTTGCAGAAACCTGTTGAAGCTGGGCGAGCGAGAAGGCAAGTAGCTGGGAACTCTCCAAGAGAAGAGAAACTGGATCGAGGGACAAACGGAAGACGCTGGTTAGTCCATCCATCTCTCTTCATTCTAATTCATAAAGGAAGAATACTAAAATAGCTGTCTCTGTTTGTTGCTAAGGCACTGTCACACCTTAGGTGGATAGGACCGTCCTGCATAGGCATTTTTCCCCACAACAGAGAAAGATAGCCCAAAACTTTGATTTTGTCTTGTTCTTCAATCATCTTCCTGCTCTTGGAATTTTGCACCTTTTTCTTCCTCTCTTTATTGTGTATCAAACTTGTTAAGTGAGTGATAAAATGGATCAAACTTCCTGTCTATATATAGCCTATTTTATGGGTTAAATTTCCCTAATGTAGGCAGACTTCATCATTATAGGGCCGACTTGGTGTGGAGGTCTCAAATGACCTGTTTGACTCAAAAATAATTATTTTACGTGATACAAAATCCCAAGAAGGGTCTAATAAAATTGACAATAAATTCATTGACTCAATATAAAACCTAGAAGCCTACAATGGAGGCTTTCACCTATAAGCATGATGACCCAAGCATGAAACCCATGCTTTAATAAGTCATTATATAATTTCTTTTGACAAATAGATTACATTATACGATTATGAAGACCAAACCTACTTACATTCTTCAACAACCGATTTGTACATACAATCAAAAAGCACCCAAAAAATGGTTATGTTTTTGAGGCTAAGATTTTGAAGTAAAGGGAATGTAGAATCCCATTAAGGAGGAAATTGAAAGATGGTTTAAACCTAGACAGCATGAATTTGTTGTAGGAGAAATTGGAAACCAAAGGATTGGTGTTGAAAAATGGATGGAGAAATATATATTTACCAAATATTTGTACCATATTTTCTCCTGTGATTTTTCAAAGTTGCTTGCAAGGTGAGTTTGAAGGTTGAACAACCAGAACCTACAATGGAGGTTGGGTGAGAAGAGGAATTGGACCCCTAAATTAGTTTGGATACTCTAGTCAATAGATAACCAGATCACACAAGCAATCAAGTTTTGGTTGAAGAGTGTGATTGTTGAATATATCACAGAATTCGCCATTTTATCCATTGTTTTCCTATATAACCGATGAACACTAATTTTTGAGAGGTCCTAAAGGATGCTTTATCTAAACGTTTCTAATATTTTTGGAGATGTTGTCGTGTGAAAAAGGTGTATTGAATATGAAGTCTAACACAATGAGTAGCTAGACCCCTTATGCACTTGGGGTGAGTTGAGGAATAGTCAAGGTGTAATCTAGAGAAGAAGGGTCAAGATGTAGAAGGAAATGGGAGAAGAGAATTAAGGTGGTGTTAGAGATCCCTGAACATGATGAGGAAAAGGGTATGCCAAGTTAGCCAACTGAGGTTGTGTGGGAAAAGGACGATATGATGGAGTTAGAAGAAGGAGTGTTACGAAGTGGTAGAAGGTTCCAAAGATGTTGTGATAGAGGAGAACGGTTAGGTTTAGTGATAGTAGTGGAGTAAAGATGGGAAAAGAATATGGCGAGAAGACATAGAAGAAGAAAGAGTGGTGGAGATTGGAGGAGACCAAAATGAACACGCATTGCCATATCGTGCATAGAAGAATAAGAATGGGAGTTTTCGTAGCCTAAACAACACCTACAGAGATCATGCATCCCAAGGATCCAACCCAAAGTATGTCTCATGTAAGATTTCCTTTACAATTTGTTAAATTGAAATGTATGTAATTGGATTTATGAAATGAGGAGAGGAAAAGAGTGGGAGGTGAGAGAAAAATCTCCCATGGAATTCATCAAAATAAATTCATATTCTTACATTGGCTACATATGTTATATTATTCATGACAATTTTGTAAATTAGATGTAAATATAGAGTTGTTTGTGGGGTGACCTAGCTGCCATCAAGTGGTATCAAAGCCTGAACTCTGTTTGGTGATGAGATTAGAATAACTCGGAAAGAAAGAAAAAACAATGGAGATGAAATTCAGAGAATGGAGCATAATTAGATTTGATAAATCTGATTCAGTGACTATAGAATGGAAATCTGAAAGAAAAGAAGCTGGTAAATTTCATAGTTTGCAGAAAAAGCATGGAGCATAATGAGATTTGAAAATATGATTGAGGTAACTTATTTTGTTTTAATTCCTACTAAATTTGAATATTTATGATTACTTGATGGAACTTTGAAGAAGATAGTGTATAGAAGAAAATCTTCTTTGGGAGGAAGTAGATCAGGTTTGTTTTGAAGACAGATCTGAAAGAAGAGTGTTCTGGGTTGAACGATAGTAGAAGAATACAACATTGAAGGTAGAGCTAGTAGAGAAGACTGCAACCATAGTGATGCATGTCCAACAGAGATTTGGACAGTAAGGTAATGGGTGTTTGTTAATTCATTACTAATTAAAAGTAGCAGTGATGATGTTTATAATTGATGACTGTAACCAGGAGTAAAAACAGCTCTTGAAGAAAATAGTAAGGAACCTTGCAATAGAGAAGGAGGTCAAGCAAAGTTCTCATAGGAAGAAGGTGATTAAATTGCATGCAAAATTCAGAAGATCTGAGAGTGCTCAGATGAAGATTAAAGAGGAAAGAGTCAGTAGAAATACCAAGAGAAGACTAGGCATGGACGAGATTAGTATGGTATTTGGAAATAGGTTGATGGAGTGATCTTGTTGTTGTGGCTTGTTTGAAACTAACAACGAGCGGGGAGAAGTTCACAAAAGATGAAGATTTCTGACTACTGAGAGTCATATTAAAGGTTTAGAGAGAATCCATAGTAGATCAAGTGAGGACAAACTTTATATAGAAGTAGTTGAAATTAAATTATAGCTAGATATGATGAGAGGATTGCTACAAAGAGATGAGGAAGAACAGAGTTACAAATGGACTTCTAGAAGAAAGTAAAATGGAATTTTTTGTAGGTGAAGCTGAGATAGAGATCAAATGCTCAGTTGTTGGAGAAATTCAAGGAGTTTGAATAGAAGATAAATGTTCAGTTGGAGAAAGATATCAAAGGAGTTGAGTTACAACAAAAGAAAATTGTTTAAGAATAATTTGTTTATGAACTTAAACAAGGAGTAAACCTTGAAGAGAGAGAGAATGATCATGTTGAAAGGAGACTAGCTAAAAGTCTCATGGGTCGTTTGGAAACTGAAGATTAGAGTGAAGAAAATGTTGATGAGAGACTAATTGAGAGTCTCAAAAGCAGTGTGGAAAATCAGCATATGATGGTAGAGGTGTTAATGGAGGAAACATGCCTTGATTTTGATTTTGAAAATTGATGTATGAATGCATGATTGGTTCCAAATGAAGGATAGTGCATTGATTTTGTTTTTTGCATAGAGGAGAAATAGTCATTAAGTACTTTTATACAGGTTGGAAGGAAGACATAGGATAGTCAAGATGAAGACTATCTGCCATGGGAAAATGCAACCATGGAAGAATAGCCTAAGGGTGATGAACACGTATGTGTGGATATTAATGAGGAGGTTGTTATAGTGGATGAAGAAGATGAAGATTTGATGTGCAACTTGGAAGCTTAAGCATTGAATGAGGGAGAGATGCTGGAAGCAACAAAGGAGACTTCAAAGTCTCATATTTTTAAAATAGATAATTGGTTTCTGTATGTAAATGTGTAGGAAACAACGAAATGACTTAGAAATACTTCAATTAATCAAGTATAAGAACCATTGCAATAGGACCAGCAGGATTGAAGAGGAGTACGTATGGAAAACATTGCAGTAAAATTGAAATTTTTAGAAAATTGGTTGAACAATCCAAGGAAAGAGAATATAGTGGATTACAATGGTCCAAGAGATGATAAGGATGAGTCTCTGAGGGAGAAAATGAAGCAAAAAGGAGATTGTAGTAATGATAAGTTCCAACAAAAAATGCAGAAAGTGGTGAAATTAGTTCCAAGAAATTGTTATCTTGATGTGTCAGTGGAGGACAACATCAAATTTCAGCGAGGAAATAATGGTTTGCACTAGCCATAGGATAGGTTGGATGTGGAAATAGAGAGAATAAGGAATCTAATGTTGAAGAAACCTCATCATAATAGGTATGCAGGGCATAGGAGAATAAAGGACAACATATTGCAGATGGTAGAGAAATATTTCATCAATAAAGAAGGATGAATACTACAACAAGAAAAAACGGTAGAGCGATAACATGACAAGGAGAAGGACTAGCTACAACACAAAGTTTAGGATTGAGGAGGATTCACATCATCAGCACATGGTCAGGAGAACATGAATCTTTTTCACCTTGGTAGTTTGATGCAGGTGCATAAGTTGAGCACAAAAATTGACGAAGTCTTGACAAGAGCTTACCAATGTGATGAGATAGCCACATGGTAATGGTGGGAGGAAATTTTAAATGTTTTGTAAGAAATTGTAAACATTTACATTACGAAGTGAGCTTTTGATTTTTTTTAGAATAATTTGAAGTTATTTTCTAATGTAAATATAGTTTTCTAGTTTCCCTTATTATGTGAAGAGGAAATGATTCATCCTTTGTGACTCTTGGTTGTCACTATAGGTTTTTTTTGGAAACAATAAGAAAAGAGTGTTTGAGAAAAAGAAGCTCCCAAGTGAGGAGAAAAGAAGACTTCTTGTTTCTCTATGAAATTACAGTTTTGTAGGTTGCAAATCACTTGTACTTTCCATTATGTGTGAGCCAAAAAGCGTTTTCTATGTGAATGGCATGGAGGAATGGCCAATGGAACTGTGCTTTTGTATTGCCTGATTGAATTGAAATTTTGTGATTAAATTAAGCGAATGATGTTTATGAAATGTTATTTAACTACGGTTTATTCTTATGCGTTGGTTAATCTGAGAGGCTTTAAATTATTGTATCGATTTCCCTCAAGAATTTGTACATTGTTATTTCCATTGTTGTGTGATTTGGTCCTTTGTCGTTTCGTATTCTTGTTGTGTTGGTTTCATAGACTTGCAGAGGAGCACTCGTTGTTCTCAGGTGGTGAATGCGGTGGTTTTTTTTCCAAACAATTGGAACACAAAAGAGCACTCTGCTTTTTTAATACAATCCAAACACCTTTGTGATTGGTTTTTGACTGTCAAATTCAAACCAAGATTTCAAACTTAGTGAAAAGATGTAAAGTAAGTTGTTTACAGTGTTAAGAAGCAAGTTTGGGACGTGGGGAGATGGCAGAGAAAAGAGTCGAGGCGTTTCATCTTCCTCGAAACCGCAATACATAATTTTAAGAGGTGCTACGAAATCATTATGTAGAGATGAAACAACAAATTGGAAAACAGGCGATTTGGTAACAATTGCACAAAAAAAATCAGGATTGAGTGTTCAGTTTTTAAATGTCTGTTGGGCTCGGTTGCACCTTTTGTTAAGCTGAAATGTATGTAATTGGATATATGAAATGAGATGAGGAAAAGAATGGGAGGTAAGAGAAAATCTCTCATGGAATTCATCAAAACAAATTTATATTTTTATATTGAAATTTATATGTTTATATTTACTGCATATGTTAAATGTTTCATGAAAAAGTGTTGAGTTGGATGTAAATAGAGAGATGTGTGTGGAGTAGATTGGGGATACTGGCCCTACCTGACCTTGTTGTCATCAAATTTCCTTTTTTATCAATTTTACTAATAAACTTTGTGATGTTCTTAATTTGAATGAATTATCAAATCCCCCTTAAATTTAGATTTAGCTTTAGTTTTTTAAATATTTTTTGTTTTTTAAATAACATTTTTTTAAAGTACTTTTTTTTCCTTTACAATATTTTTTTTTACTTTTACAAAATGAATATTTCACATTGAACGAACATAGTTATTAATTTGTTTGATAATAAAAATAATTTCAATTCTTTCACCATCATAATTACTTATAAATAAATCTTCAACCAATACTTTTAAAATAAATCGTATGCCATATCTAAATTTCTCAAAATTATCATTCACAGAAATTGAAAACGAAAGAAACGCAGCTTACAATGTCAATTCCTCAACAAATAGTGAACAGCTACTCAGATCTGGTTCACAGCGTCCTCCTGTCAACCAGTTTCTTCCCTTTACAAAACTATTGTTGTCTCACACTCAAGGGTCAACGTCAGTGCATCTGCTCCACAGAATTAGAATAATACTGCTCTCCTATGAAGAGAAAGATAGCATGACGAAATCAGCCAAAATATTAAACAGTACAAAAATAATTAACTGTTAACAAAATCAAGCCAGAAAATAATTAACCCTAAAGATATACTTCATTAATTCATAAAACTAAGCATTCTCAAAATCCGCAATTACGACTTTGGCACTATGACTTCTCAGTTTCCAATTGTTCCGCCTGTTATTATTGTCACCTTGCCCTCCACTCTGCATTCAAAGATTATTTGTTCGAACCAGTTAGCCATACTTCAAAAAAATTAACACAGCAGTCATAATAATAAGAGTTCAGTTAGTTAACATTTATATGTAACGCATTATGTCAAGGGAGTAGAGAGATCCATTGGCACCAGTTTTCACTAAATTTTAGTGGACTTCGTCATTCTCGCTCACTCTCTTTGGTCCGACACAACTTATGGTTATAAAAATATGGCGATCTTTAAGTCAATTGTAGATTTTTGGATTATTTTAGGATCTGATGGACATAGGTGCAGTCAATTTTTTATAACCGAGCTCATATTATCTGTGGGATCTCAGAATATTCAAGAATCTACAATCGATTTAAGCTCAGAAAAAAATATTTATCTCTAACAAACTATTTCAAACAAAAACATAAATTGAGAGCAGAGATTGCAAATGAAAATCGATTCAGCCTATACGGTGTACTGTATTACCGTAGCTGTGATCCATTAAAGCTTGACAAACTGCCAACGCAGGCAGCAGCTCCCCTAACCTCTTCGATAAACATGGCTGGGAAGCAGAATCTGGCAATTAGAGGATTCAGGAATTAAGTTACTCTCACAGGCAAATTATAAAGAGAACGAGATGCAAATTGTATTGTGTGGAAGCAGGGCTAACCTTGCAACTCTCAATCAATAAATCGACCAAAATAGTTCTTGAATCCTGCTTTTGGTCATGATCGTCACATCATCATGACTGCTCTGGGCCAAATTAGTTTTACCATAAATGTCTCCGTTGTAATGGTGTTTTTTCGTTGAGTGAACACAGAATACCGTGAATTATTAATTAGAAATTTGAGAGTGAGATCTATGTAGCCTCCCCTGAGCTTAAGTGGATCGCTGATTCCAGAATATGGCAATTGGATGGATATGGGTGAGGTCAAAAAATTGACCAGGCTTATATCCTTTCCATTTTAGAATATTCGGGAAATCAGCAATCTATATAAAAATGGCCTGTAGCCTTTTTTATTAGAATTTTTTATTAATTAATAAAATTTAATTGTTAAAGTATTTAGCTGGTGAAAAATTATTGAATCAATTCTCTTATATTCTCTTGAAATTAAACTTACTAAAAAACATTGAATCAATTCTCCTCCATGCTCTTCGAATTAAACTTATTAATAAACCCAAATCACGTACATCCACCCACAATCAAATCTCCTGCGTCCATCAACCACATAAAAAAAATCATCAATTTCATATTACCTCTCACCAAATTGAGTTGTGGGTTATTAATTGCATGAAGATATGATCCGTCAACCACATTAAAAATTCATTGACTGCATATTCCCTCCCACCAAATTGAGTTATTAATTGTATGAAGATGAAGATATGGTATGATCATATATGACACGTAGCTATTGCTGGTCAATGGATTTCAGTAGAGGTTAATCAGTAAAGAAAATCGGTCTCTCTCAATTGAGTTTTAATTGCATGAAGATATGATATGATAATATATGACACGAAGCTATTGCTGATCAATGGAATTCAGTAGAGGTTAATTACTAGAGAAATTCGATCTCTTTCAATCTGTTTTGTTTCAATGGTGACATTTTCAAGAGTTTTAGTATCTTTTTTAAGATTTTGATATTTTGTATTTAAATAAATGGTGAAGTATTTTATTTTTAAATATTTAGAATTTTTGAAATGTTATCTTTCTATTTAATTGATAGAATATTTAATTATATAATTTTAATTTTTAAAATATTATTTATTTTATTTAAATTTTGAAAAACAAAATCTTTTATTTTGAGTAAATAGAATTAATTGTTTTAAAATATAATTTTTGTTTAAAAAAATTATATAATTTTAATTTTTAAAATATTATTTGTTTTATTTAAATTTTGAAAAACAAAATCTTTTATCTCGATTAAATAGAATTAATTGTTTTAAAATATAATTTTTGTTTCAAAAAAAAAAATAGATGAGTAAGTTTTTCTCATTTTTTTTTTTATATAAACAAACCACAATTTATATCAGATTTAAAACAAAATGCAAAGTCTTTTACAAGTGTTAATACAATTTTCATAATAAGCCATTGAGATGTAAGATGTAACTTTTATTGAGTTTTGATTTGAATTTATTACATTCGTGAAACTAAACTTATTTTCGGATTATTTTTATTTCATTTATTTGATTGTGAAAATATGTTTTATTGAATAGTTTTTCAAGTTAGGATATTGCTAAGTAAAGATTGAATATAGGGTACATCCCCAGCATCACCATATAATTTTTTAATCTCCACATTATCAACATATAAGTGTAGGTTTCATTGTATACAATTTTGTTGTTTCGTTCATTTTGTTATTCCATCATGACCAATCTCATTAATGTCCCTATATAGCTAAGAATTACAAGATGTAGCTCACTATAACATAAAAGCTAACCCCTACTTTGATGATCCATCTACTCTATTAGACTCATGACCTTAGAATACCTATAATGGAGTTCTTCTCTAGCTTGTCCAAACAAAAAAACAAACAAACAAACAAAACATTTATAATGGAGTTCTTCTCTAGCTTGTCCAAACAAAAAAACAAACAAACAAACAAAACATGTTTTATCACATAGTTTGATGCAGGAGCATCCTGACACCTCAATGAAAGAAAATTAAAGGAAGAAGACACGTGGACGATCACGTGGACAGCCAGGCCAACCACAACTGAATTCTGTTCAAGGAACTAAATTTAGTTAAAAAATTAGTTATAACTGAATGTATGTATAAAGAACTGAACGATTCCTGAGTGAAGGAGAGGAGGAAAGAAACCGAAAATCGTGTGTATGAGAGAGAAGAAAAAATGTGATTGCCAGAGAAATCTGGTTTAAGGCTGAAATGCCTTAAGACTGTAATTTTAAGTTTGTGCATAATACAAATGCGTTTGTGAATTTATGTTTTTGTGTATTTCTGTTTGAATCGTTTTCTGGTTTTCTTTTCTGTTGAAAATGGAAGTGTGAATGCCCCATGGTTCTGCGCACAAGATTGCCCCGTCAAAGGACCGGAGCGCACCATCCATGGTGCCTGCAATTACCTCGAATGTCCAGCCGCAGGGGGTTCGAAACCTCAACCCCTGGCCGAGAGTAATAAGCCCTCCAAGACCGTGGTTGTGTTGAAGGGTTTAGTCAAGCCGTCTGGCGAGGGCAACGGGCTGGGATTAAATGAGGAAAAATTGAAGGGCGAAAAATTTAGACCGGAAAAGGATAATGTAGAGGACAGTTTAGGTTTGAAGGGCATCGACACGGATGACGTAGGAATTCCCGACCAGGCGACCATAAATGCTATTAGGGCCAAACGCGAAAGACTGCGGAAGGCCCGAGCCGCCCCGGATTATATTCCTTTGGATGGTGCTCGGATGTCTGTCCATGGCAGTGAATTATTGAAGGACGGAGCAGACTCCAGCGACGACGAAGTTGAGATTCATGGCAGGCTTGCAATGCTGGGGGACAAACCCAGCGATCTTAAGAAAGGAGTTTTTGAGTCACTGGAACGGGGGACGGGTAATTTGAGCTTGAGAGTAGACAGAGAAGACGGTGTGTGTGTGGACTGAGGACGAGGAGAGCATCCTCATGCATTGCCACCTGAATTGCGCAATGGAGGAAGATTAAAGATTCACTGGACCAAAAGGCAAGTGAGACCTCGCTGTCAAAAAGAAGTGATTCAGAATGGCTTTGTGGGCCCATAACCCATAGGTCCCAGGATCGAGCGGGTAAAAATTCTGAAAATGAAGATCACCGAGACTTCGTTTTCATCATAGTTTCTAGAGATAGTGTTTCACCTCTTAAAGAACATTGTAAGAAGTTGAATACGGGGTTAAATTTATAAATTTTCATCATGGGTACCACTAGAAAGTGTGTTATTTTTTGGACATACAAGTGTGGAATCTAAAGACATGCAATCTAACTACTCCATTGTTATGGAATCTAGTCCCTCCTTTGCTTTTATTTATTTTGACTACAATTCAATAAGATTTGTTATCAAAGGGGAAGCTACATCAACATTGAACAACTAATTAATGTGGAAAAGAAAGAAAGAAAGAAAAAGTGGAAGGAGACAATAGTCCCCTAAAATATCTGAAAGTTACAAGCTTTCTTTTCAAAATTTGTAGTCATTTCTACTATATTATAATTCCTACATGTATAAACCCTTTTAGATTTTCTTACTTGTAATAAGAAATTTCATTTCATTAAAATTTGAAGATTTAGTACATGGTATGGTCATGGAAAATTTTCTTCTTGATATTTCAATTGGTGTTTCCATGAAAATAGTGAGTCATTATGTTTCGATGTGGCTTCATGGATTAACCCTAACTCTAGGCATAGTTCCCAATCCCTAAATCATAGAAATATGATATTGTTCACTTCTATTCAAAATATTGAAGAATTGCTTGATTCTTCTCTTTCCCCCTTGATATCATCAATAAAACTTATTTTTTCCTTAGTAAACAAATTAACCTTTATTGAAAACAAAATTATATTGTTTAGATGTCTTTTAAGATTTTTTCTTTTTTTCAAAATTACGAGTGTGCTAAGAACCTCATCATATGACATCTACACATATCATACAAACTAGTTTCTTACAATCCTTCAAAGAACATACAAAAGAGTTTACTCTAAATGAGTGTACCATCTAAAAGAGTTTCAATTCTCCAAATAACATCCAACATAAGACCTCACACAATAACAAAAGTGTTGGACACCTAATCCTCAATGGGTTAGTGTGGAAGCCGAATAGACAAAAGGAGTCCAAGAGACCTTGGGATGTGGAACCCAACGGTCAGAACATGTACTATAAATGTATATCATTTGTTAATAAAATTGTATTCTCATGTTTTATCTTTCAGATTATGCTGCTGCCCATGTGTGTTTAACATGGTATCAGAGTTACAGGCGTATTCCTGCCCTACATAATTACTGCGAGCCTAATTTTGCATATCTACTTATCTGCCATTTTCCAGCCTGTCAATGCTATCTATATTCTGCCTGGTTTCCTGAAGCCTGCTCCATGCAGTGTCATATATGTGTTCCTCTGTCATATATGTTTTTTAAGTGAATGCCCTCTGTCAAGACTGCGCCCTTTGTCAAGAGACCTGCTGTAAACGTTGTCTCACTGTGTCAGTGTCGTAGACATTTTGTATTCTCTGGTTCAACCTGTAACAACAAGCACTACTTTGACTACACTAGCATAGCAATCTTAGCCAACATATGCTTGCATCGATTAACAATCTTTGAAGAGAGTGTAGTCATACACGTCTGCACCAGAGATTCAATATTGTTCAAGCTAAACTCAAACTTCTGTGAAACGCGATCCAAATGCTCTACTGCTAACTTTGAAGCCATTTCATAACCTTCTGCAATCCTTATGGGGTGAATCCCCCGTTCCAATCTCATAATCCTGACTGCGTGATAGTTCTACCATCAGCTTTAACGCTGCTCCCATATATGTTTTACGCTGCCCATATATTTACACTCAGTATTTGCTGTCAGTGTTTAACACAGCTCCGTTGTTTAACGCTGCTCCGTTCTTGTATTACGTAAAAGAATTTACATTGTCCCATATTTTGTTTAATGTTGTCCCATATTTTTTTAACGCTGCCATCGAAGTCTTTTGAATGCTGGAGGAAAGAGTGTTTGGAGGCTCTTGATATACGTCGATATACGTTGTCATCGTTGCTGCATTGAGGCGTCCCATTACCATAAGGGTACCAGGCATATTTTTGTCACAACCAAGTAGGGAGATATTGGCATCGTACCACTATGCGCCCATGACGGTCTCAATGCTATCAGCAATGAGGTCTCTAGACTGCAAGCTGTAGCAGACATGAAGAGGGTCATATTACCATTCCCTTCATTTATGTGCGTGGAGCTAAGTTCAAATGCAATTAGTACCTCTGTTCATGTGCTATTAAATGGGCGAGTTGCTCTGAACTAGTGCCTAGAACAAGCCATTGTTTATTTTCTCAGTGCTCCTATGTATTTTCTGAGCTTGTATTTGCATATCAGATCTAAAGTTTATGACTAGAACAAGTAGTCACTGTAATTTTCTTGCTAGAAGTCACTCCATTCTACTGAAAATAGATTGTTGGAGCTGATTGGAGATTTATGTTTTATATGGTTGCTAAATATACCAGGTTCTCTTATTCCAAAAAAAAGAGGATTTTAGTGACCAAGCTCCATACTGCTGAAAGGAACGAGTTCTGAAGGAGAATGTGAGGTCAAATCTCTGTGTGTGTAGCAGAGACGAGTTTGATGTTTGCTGGCCCTTCATCTTCAGTCAAGGGGTCGATTTTTCCATGGTCAGAATCTGAAAGAAACAACGTGTTTGTGTGCTGGGTGTGGTTCCCTGAAGTCCAAGCAGAGAAGAGATGGGTTACCAGACTTAAGTCCATACTCCAACAAGAGTAAAGTGTTTGTTTGAATATTTATCTCCTTTTTGTGTTCATTAGGAGGTAATCACAAAGGTGCATGTTAAAAAAAAAAGGCTATTCGAGATTCAAATGTTCTGATTCACTCAAGATCGGTCTCATAGAAGTTATGGGAATGAGTTTCTATACACCAGTGGCACGATTTTTACCCTCTTAGTGAGCTGAGTTATTTCAATTTTATTATTGGGTAGCAGACATAGCAAGCAAGAGTTTTCTGAAGAGAAAGGGGACGAGTTACCTAATATATTGCTACTGGTTGGTCTGTTGGTATTCTGGGTCAATTTCTGCCATACCAGAACGAGTTTGTCTTAGTTTGGATGCCATTTAGAAGTTGTGTGTGTGGTTGTATATTCTTTTCACTAGGTAGAGTATCTGAGTCTATGTGTTGACTGTGGGAAGTGTGACTTACTGCTGGTGTGATATCAGTCAAGGGGATTATTGATAAAGGGACGTGGACTTGTCCTATAGCGAATCATGAACTAGTTGAAGCATGGCACCTCTGGTAGCAGCGTACATCACTACAAATATATTCATGCAATTATTACATAAAGTTGAAGTGGACTATTGTTTTCATGCAAATCTGGTATCTCAAATGTTGAAGTGGACTATTGTTTTCTTTGAAGAAAGTGGCAAGATCAGAGAATATTGATTCGTACCCTAGTCAAAGTATTTATATATGAGCATTCAAGTCTTGTCCATGACATGGTGCTATAGTTGTTGAAGTTTTGATAGCCATCATTTCTGCTTTGAAAGTGAAGGAGTATTTGAAGGATCCAAGCAAGTTTGCAGTTGCTGCTGCCCCAGTTGTGGCATTGTATTTAAAACTCACTATAGTCTTTGTCTACATATATATTAATTGATTCTTTGATTCGATCGCTGCATAAGAGTTTGGGGGGTTGTATAAAGGCTGTGATTGTTTTGACAAATAAAAGTAATCTTTTGTGGAGAAAAGTTTAGTCGGTTGTATTGTCAGAACATAGTGTTGGTCATGAGTAAACTCTTATTTTTATGTAATGGATTGTAATTGGTGCTTGTTGGTTGCACACTGATCATTTGTTGCGCATTTATAAAGGATATTGCTGTGTACTGTGAATGGGTATTACTTTTCTGCATTGAGTAGTAGTTGTGATCAATTTTTAAGGTGTAATTCTGACATTGAAGAAAAAAATGACCAGAATCAATGAAGTATTAGAGTTCCTCAAAACTCTGATATTGTCTACTAATCATGATACATTAAAATTCAGCAAAGTTTCTCTCACAGACATTCAGGTCTATCTACAAAATGCACAAGAGAAAATTGATTTTTTGCAGCTCAAATCTCAGTTACAGCAAGAAGAATTAAAATAGAGGAGTCATCATTCTGAACCTGTTTCTATTCAGAAGATTGAAATAGACTCCCATAAAGCAGAAGTTGTACATGCAGATGCAAAATTTCATTTTACACTTGCTAAACCCATCATCAAACCTTAGGAATAGCTTGTCCACAACAAGCACAAAACTGGTCTTGGATATGAGAAAGACGTGTCCTTTCATATTCCAGACTACTCAAAGCCCATTCAGTTTCAGAGTGCTGGATTCATTCATGACAGTTCATCGCCATCTGTTCTAGATTCTACTCCTCTTCCACAGCAACAACAGCAGATTGTGAAATGCCAACATTGTGACCGAGTTGGCCATTTGAAAGATCATTGTTTTGATCTTCATCCATGTAAGCACTATCATAAAACCATCCATTCTTCACACAAATGATTCAGAAACAAACGTTCTGCAAGAACAAAGATTCATCTTGGATGGATCGCTTCTTGGAAATGGGCATAAACAGCCAAGAAGATATTCCAATTACATGTTAGAACTTGTTCCAGAGTATTGAACAGTCTTGCAGTTGAGTTTTCTCCATCATCTCACCTTGTATCTGACAGGGGGGAAATGATGGTCATCTACAAGCTTCAAAGTCACATCAAGCGAGCCTGAGCCACAACCTGCCACACCAATTTCAAAGTTGTAGCCAGAAAAAAAAGATGCCCCTAAACATGCTTTCAGTTGGTAATCTGGGACACTTCCTCTAGCAGAAGACTTCAACTTCTTGCCAGTTTCAGAAGAATTCCAGGAACAAAATTGAGAACACTTCCTCTAGCAGAAGACTTCATCTTCTTGCCAGTTTTGGAAGAGTTCCAGGAATTGCATTAAGCATTCCAGAGTTTTTGGTCATCCTTAAACCATCATAGGTTGAGACTTCCCTTTTCAAGTTGAAGTTCTCTCTTTTATGTGGGGTGAGACCTCCCTTTATTGGTTGAAGGTTTCCCTCTTCAAAACAATAGGAGCACTTCCTCTAGCAGAAGACTTCAACTTCTTGCCAGTTTTGGAAGAGTTTCGTGAACTGCACTAAGCGTTCCAGTGTTGGTGGTCATCCTTAAACCACTGCCTTTTATACCAACATTTTATAAAGCACATTCAGCCTAGTGCTGCTATGCATTTTTGCACATTTAGTATTACAGCTCTCTTCTTGGACTCATACATAACCCTTCGGATTAAGGGGGGAATGTTGGACACCTAATCCTCAATGGGTTAGTGTGGAAGCCGAATAGACAAAAGGAGTCCAAGAGACCTTGGGATGTGGAACCCAACGGTTAGAACATGTACTATAAATGTATATCATTTGTTAATAAAATGGTATTCTCATGTTTTATCTTTCAGATTATGTTGCTACCCATGTGTGTTTAACAAAAAATAATCCAATACAAGCTATAGTGAATCTTTAACAGTCCTATATTTAAATTTCCAACGTCATACCTATGTGAAATAATAAATTTTTCTAAATTATAAGAAGCCAAAAACTTCAAAAAAATCAATCCAATAGAATTAAACATTAAAAAAAATCCAATATGATATTTAACTAAAACTAATTTTTTTGAGCTTATATGCCTTAAAATTTTGAATCCATATCTTAACCATCTTTCAACAAAGAATCAATCAATTATTCATTCTCTATAAATATATATATATAAATATATATCATTTATAGTCAATTTAAATAATATTTAATTTTTTTTAAATAACTTTTATGGTTTTATTGATTTAACCTTTATAACCAATTTAATATTTATATTCCAAAAAACTCTTATTATCAAACTTGTATTTGAAATGAAATGGCATTATGAATTCCACCAATAGCTCATTTGTATAAATGAAACACCTATTTAACTAAATAAAATTATGACCAAGTATGAAGAAGTAAAAACAAGAAAATGTAAAAGATAAATGGAAAATGGAAAATATATTTTTCAATGAAAATTATAAATAACCTCTGTACAAGTTGGATTGGTTGGCTTGAAATATCACATCTCCAATCTCTATTCCCCTCGTTTGTCCTACACAATCCATCTAAGCAATAGTGTGATTCTTGTTATCGTCACTTGCAAAGGATCACTCAACATCATCACAAAAATTAAAAGTCCCTTGAATGCAAGGACAACTTGTGATATGAGTGGTTGTTGATGGCTAGATAGTCACAATTTTTTTGTTTTATATGTTACGGTTCAAAGAAGTATCAAATTATAAAGGTGGAAATATATATATAATGTAAATCTAAAATAACATAACCATTATTATATATGAAATTCAAAATTTTATATGAATATATTTTTTAAATGTCAAAGTGAAAAATATTATATGAGTTAGGTTAACCAAAAAAAAAAAGCTAGTATATGAGTTAGGTTAACAAAAAATATTATATGAGTTAGGTTAAGAAAAATATAGTCCTAATTTCACGTGTTTCCTCTTCTATCAAACCTATTCATAAGAAAATATATTCATCAATCGATTAGGTGACCACTTGGATTCCAATTAGGAGACCAGACGAAAATGCTTAACAACTTTGAGCAAGAAATGCATTACTCATAGAGTCCATCAATTCTATAATTTACATGAAATTCTCACCACCTATTTTATTCACCAACATCACCGGCACTGAAAATTATGTACATGCAGAGAAGTCAAGAAAGACATTACTTATAGTTTCTTAAGAAATATATTACTTAGAGAGGTCACCTGTTCAATAATTTATAAAAAACGTTCATTCGAAAATAATAAGTTTTCCCCATATATATAGATATATATATATAAATATTAAAATTAATATAAAAATAATCAATCTTTTATAAAAAAAGTTCATTCGAAAATAATAAGTTTTCCCCATATATATATAGATATATATATATATATATATATAAATATTAAAATTAATATAAAAATAATCAATCTTTTATAACTTTTTGTTATTTATAATTTTATAATAAGTATATACACTATTTGAACTTAATTTGTGAATTTTGTTATTATTTTAATTTATTATTTAAATTTAATAAAAATTATTTTATAAGCATTATCTCGTGTGTGGGATTTGTTTATTTTTTATTAATATAGAAATAACTTGAAATGTATGTACAAAAATATGTAAATGAAGAATAAGTAAAATTTGTTAATAATAATAACAATAATTTTATAATTTTAAATTAAATTTATAATTGATTTAATTGATTTTTAAAATAAAATATGTAAATTTATTTAAACAAAAAAAATAAACAAAATTTTAAAACACATATATCATATAAGATTGAAACTATTTTCAAAATTTTAACCAAAATAAATTTTCATTTAATACAAAATTGACATATTCCTAAAATCATTATCATCTTGGTTCTCATTTGTTCATATATTTTATTACATGAATTTGTTTAAAACATACCAAGTATGCTTTTTATTATATTCAATAATAATAATAATTAATAAAAAAATAATAATAAATAAATAAATAAAAAACATGTTTAATTATACCATGCAATTTTTTTAAAATTCAATAATAAGTATGTTTATTTTTTAGAATGTATTTTATTAACTCATTCTAAAAAACACTATCCAACACATTTATTCAAAGATATTATGTATAAAATAGATAGAAAGTATTATTTTGAGAAGTAGATTTTTTTGGAGGGATGGTGATGGAGATCTTCAGTAAGATATGGGGCATATAGGGTCATTTCCCATTCTCCTCAACTCCCATGTATTTCATTCCCCTCACTCATGTAGTTTCTCTCACTTAGGATGTTGCAATCCTAACGAAGACCAATCTTGTTCACTATTTGGTAGATCCATACGAAAGTTAATTTGTATGCTTACCACTTTAGGAATGTCTTGGGTATGCAGACCCTTCGAGTCATAGATATTATTAGTGGGTGTGATGGCACAAAATGAGTCATGTCCCAAAGTGAGATTAGTTTCAAAATCACAAGTTGCTTTTAGTGCATTTGAAGGTGTTTTATTGAACCCTCAGCTTTCCCAAAATGGCAACATGATTTTCCCACCTCCTCAAATTTTAGTTTCTTCCTTATCCTTGTTATTCTCCCTTCCTAATATGTATTCAAAATTTTCCTTACTATTTTTTGCGAAGTTTGATCCCCTTTTCAATTATTGTCATCAGATTTCATCTCCTTTTAGAATGGGGGACTTTTTTGGTAGTTTATTGTTCCAGAAATGTACAGTGTATGTGGCTTACCCTCTCAGCCATTACCTTCATTAGGAGCATCAGTTAAAGAAAGCCTCAAAAACAAGAAAACATTCCCCTAAACATAAAATGGAAGAGCATGTCTAGTGATTGGGAAAGAAGTTTAGCTCAACAACATTCAATCTATGGAGGAGGTTGTTATCTTTGGATGGTCTGCCAATAAGAGGATGAACATGGATGTCCTTTGCAAATCGATAAAGGACCGTTGTGGGAAAGGTTACTCACCTAGATGTTTGCTACTAGAAAAGGGGTAGATGGGATGGGTGACCAAATTATGGTAGGATGCATAGAAATTTTTACCAAGAAAATGGAAGTGGAGATCGTAGACTTTATTTCTCAAAAAATGTTCCATTGATTTTGATGTCAAGATGGAGAAACTAGATATAATACCAATCTGAGTTTCTCTTGATAGTATTCCCCTCATCTTTTAGTTAGAAGATGTTTTCAAGGAAATAGGGAACAAGCTTGCTTTATTCTATGAAGAAGACTTATCCTTTAAAAAAACTAGTTATATGGTTATGGCTAGGATTTTGGTTGGGTTAAATATGTCTAAAGGTATAATAGATGTCATGATTATTTATGTTGGTGATCGTGCACATAGGCATCCTTGGCATTACAAAGGTATTACTTTCTAGTGTGGTCATTTCCACACATATGGTCACTTGGGTTAGTATTGTCTTCTAGCTAAAAAGTGACAATGTGGGTTTGGAAGTCTTCCATAGAAAAGTTGGTCTCCACTATTTCAATTAAGCAATCCATAGAGGTTATTTCTATGGTGGTATAATCTCTTGAGTTCATTCTTGTTTGACCTAAGTTAGAAAGAGAATTAAAGGTGGATGCTTAATCTCTAATGGAAATTTAGGGCCTAGATGATAAAATTCTTCATGTAGCCCTCCCTTTGAAGTTATTTAGAACTTGGTCATCCCTCCTCATTTTATTTTAAATTCCTCTTCAGTTCATGAATATTTGGTCTATTCCACCAACTCTGCTATCCACTATGACTTGTCAAAGTAGAGTTATGCCCTTTCCCTTCCCCTCTCCTCACCTATTTTCTCCTCTAACCCCACCATTCTCATTGTGGTTTTTGCCCTAGCTAGTTCTAAGTGCCCACCTTCCTTGATTGAAACTTCCATGGTTTCCTCCCTCCCTAGATTGATCATTTAAAATTATAGTCTTTAATGAAAATCTAAGCCCTCCTTGTCCTCAAATATTGATTAGGTGAAAGCTTTCTTTCTGGACTCTCCATTTAAGTGGGTTGGGTTATTTTAGGGTTACTAATCACAAGGATTTTTCTAGGGGAAGAAGACATTATGATTGCATCAGAGAAATTTTAATAATGTAAAATTTCATTTAGGAAAAAAATAACTTTAATTAGGGCCCTTAGAGAATCAACTCGTGCAAGGAGTTCCCCATGGAATTTTTGTTTCCAAATTGTCAAGGTTTGGCCAACATTGAAAAAATATTATCCATCAAGAGGCTAGTCTATTCTATCTCCCTATATGGTAGTTTTCTTTAGGAAACAATTATGGAATATGAGAAATCCAAAAAAACACTTATAGACACCTTCCCCATTGGAATGTCAAGTCCTGTAATGTCGCTACCAGATCAGGATATCTTCCCTTAGAATGGAAACTTGGTATGCTCAGATGGTATATTAGGTATAGTCTAGCCTTGGAAATATTTTCAAAGGATATGGATATTACCATTATGTGCCTCAATTTATATGGGTCTTATTTGAACATAAAGGAATTTCGGGATAATACTTTCATCAATCCATTGCTACACTTTGATAGGATCATTATAGGAGGAGAATTAAAGTTTCCTTTGGGTTCCTATGAATTATGGTTCTCCATGACCCATTTATCTCCTCTATTTTATTTCTTTCTAAACTTTCTATATGAGGTGGATCTTGCTGGCATTCAACCCTAAAATTCATCCAACATGGAGAAATACCAAGGTAGTGGATGCTAGAATAGAAAAATGATTGGATTGTTACCTAATCTTTTATTTCTTTCTAAAATTCCCCCTGAAATATCATCAATGGTTTATTATTGAAAGTGAATCATACCATATCCCTATTATCCTACAACTAGAGCACTCTCTCCCAAAGCTACCCAACCCCTTCAAATTAAACCCTCACTAGTTTGAGGACCTATCATCATTTAAAAGTATGATAAAGAAAGGATGGAGGCCAATTAATTTGGATCAAAGAGCATGTTGTACATTACAATTTTAGGAAAATTTAAAGTGGTACAAGGAGGAAATTGTCTCTTCGGAAAAGAAAAAAAGAGAGAAGGACTCAAACTTATTTTCTGAAACAAAGACTAAGATTAAATCAACACTACACATGGATATGAAGATCCCTTGTTAGATTGGCTTAGAGATAAACTTAAGTCTATGGAAGAAAAGAAAATGGAGATCCTTCTTGACCAAGAGAAAAAGTGGAGGATGAAGATCCAAGATATTTGGTTACAGACTAGGGATGACAATTCAAAATTCTTCCATCACTTCTTCAGTCATCAGAAGTTTCATTAGAGAAATTTTAAGGTCTAAAATGGACATCCTAAGGAAAATTATAAAATAATATTATATTACCTCATCAAATTTTGGAGTGAAAAAGAAAAACTATTTTTTCAACTTATCTTCGTACAATTTTAGTCAAATTTCAAATGAAAGCACTCGTTGGATGCATAATTTAATTTCACATCCAAGGAGTACCCGTGTTTAATTCTTTTGATGGATCTTGTTACACAAAAAATAAGAAATACATGAAAAAACATGATTGCAATCAAATTTTTCATGTATTCTCATTTTTCTTGTAGTGGGATACATAGAAAGTATTTAACATGGGTACTCCTTGGATGTGAAATTAAATTACGCATCCAATGAGTGCTCCTGCTCAAAATTTTAGTAAAGTTGTAGGGAGAGAAGTTGATAAAGTAGTTTTTATATATTTTTATTTTTTTTAACATTTTACCTTTTTACTCCAAAAATGGTGAATCATCCCCCATGGTTGACATCATCATATTCAATTCTATTGGTTCTTATAAAGTTTATTTTGGTTGTACATTTTTTCTTTGAGGCCCATGTTTTACCTCAAAATTTATGTAATGTTTAAAACAATTTTGGATATTTCTAAACGGGATGGATCTCATGCCACTTGATTTTGAGACATGGCAGAGAATTGTTCCAATCATTTCAAATCCATCTTTAAGTAAAATAGGTGATTCATGATAGATTACATCTTAAAGTAGAAAGTTTCTTTCTGTTGTGCTTGTCAACAACCCCACCATTTATTAATGTTAGTAGTAAAATATTACTTTAATAAATGGGGACCCTCTCAAAATATATATATATATATATATATATATATATATATATATATATATATATATATATATATATATATATATATATATACCCAAAACAGCAATCCTAGCATGTAGGTATTTCTTTTATTTTTAGAATAAATAAAGATATCAAACAAAACCTATAAAACCATTAAAATGCTATTTTTTCATATTTAGCATGAAAAGGAAAATCTATATTCGAAAAACGGTCATAATGTTAGAAAGTCCTTAAAGCTTCTTTAAAAATCTAAAGTCTCGCATCGCAACATCATTGTTTATAAAAGACTTCTCTTAAGAGGCTACCCTGAAGGATTGTGATCTGCGAAATTGCGATGGTATAATAGCCTTCTCGCATCGCATTTCAGTCATACAACACAAGCCTCAACCTATTATATGCCAATATTGCAAAATGTTATCTCAACCTAGACCCAACTCTTAATCTTTCCACCAACACATGCAGAGGCCCATTATTCGTTAAAAAGAAGCCCAACAAGTAATGACGTTTGTTTATCGCAGCTCGCATTTCACACAAAATCAAAAAAGTGGTAAGCTAAATGAAAATGAATTATGCGATTAAGCGATCTGCGATATTGCTTTACAAATCGCAAAATCACTATTATCGCATTTTAAAGGCTCACCACCCTAGAAGATTGTTTCCCGATTTGTGATGTGAATATTTATGGACATTCAAGTAAAAATATAACGAATCATTAGTGGGCATTTATGAAGGATTAATTTCATTTGTGTGTGAAAGGTCATTTAGCATGATTTGATATCTTCTTACGTGATTTCAAATAAAACACCTTTATCACCTTTACTGGTTTTCTTCATCGATTCATTCCTATGTTCAGTATCATTTTTATCTGATAAATTGTTCCTCTTGAAAATTTCAAGAGCAAGCCGCAGAATAGGATGCCGAAAGAAATGTTGAAGAAAGGGAAAGCAGTCGCCTCTAAGAAGTCAGAAATGACTCCTCTGTTCACAGATACAACATGTAATAAGGAAGCAGGGACGTATACATGGGAGGTTATATATGAGTTACTGGAGGAAGAAAAACCAAGGATTCTTGAGACAACAATTACAGTTGATGGGCGTGATTCCTCTGATGCTTCCATAACTGAGCTTGCATGCTCATTTATGCACCGAATAGCCGCATGATAAAAAATAATCCACTATACTGACATGGTTAAGTGGATCATTGTCAACACTGATATATCTGACAAAAAATTCAGAATAGGAGGCAAGGAAGTTATAAGATCTTTCACTCCAGATAACCTAAGGCTTATGTACCACCTACTGGAGCCACAAGTTACCTACAACAGGGAATTTGTTAAGAAATTCGTCAAAGAAAATGAGGACTCAGTGGGCTGCACAAAGAATTGGTCAAATAATGATGAAAGAATCAAGAAAGACAAAAACGGTATGTATGCCACCGCATCTGTTTGATCCCCTTTCTATTTTGTTGCAGCTATGTTATGTAGACTATTTGGCAAACCCAACAGTAACAAATTCTCCTCAGAATGATTGGCCTTAATAGATGCAATCGTTAGTGCAACAATAATAGATTGGGCACAAATCATGTCTAATAATTTAGCTAAATCAATTATGCAGTATAGAAGAAAAAGAAGTATTGCTTCGAGGGTTTACCCTTTGTTTTTCATGAGTGCTTATGTAATGGATGCTATTTTTTTTGGTTCTAAATTCCCTCTTATGGGATGGAAGTGGACTATTCAAGATCCACTTCCTATTCACATCCACCACAAAGACATGTGGGAATCCAATTTTGAACCACATTTTTTCAAGATTTGTCACGGGGTTATGCTTCCTATCCATAAATGAATTTATAACTGAGATGCCCCCATATTCTCCCAAGAAGCCGAGGTAGACATCCTCCCAGTAGCCCAATGGTTCGGGGAAGAGACATTTACATATATCAGAGTATTTGGCAGCATCACCTCTCTCCATGTTCTCCCTTTCTATGTCCCAGATAAATTAATGGCTAGAGAGATAGCCTATCAGACATGTTGTGAAGGAGGGATAAGCAAAACATTGAAGGAGTCAAAGAAGGCCATTTGGCCTCAATTTCCTATGTCACGTGGAGTGTTCTCATTACATGACCTTGGACATGTGTTCAGGTAAATAGATAATATGTTGTCTCTACGATTACCTAAGTTCCCCAGAAGACAATACGACCCATTCAGTATTATTAAGTATTTTACCACTATGGTGAAAATAAAGATATTCAACAATGAGAAGGACCCATTTGATGATGTTTTCTTACAGAAAAATACCTTCAAAGAAGTAAATCATATGGCACAAATACGTTTTGATCAAGAGGGCCTTGAAGCATTTTATAGCTATAGAGGAAAGAGATTATCAAAGGTCCCATTGGACCAATTGTTAATCGAACCAATAAGGGAGCCCACTCCCAGTGTAAGCATAAATGGTGACTCTAAATAGATAATATGTTGTCTCTATGATTACCTAAGTTCCCCGGAAGACAATACGACCCATTCGGTATTATTAAGGATTTTACCACTATGGTGAAAATAAAGATATTTAACAATGAGAAGGACCCATTTGATGATGTTTTCTTACAGAAAAATACCTTCAAAGAAGTAAATCATATGGCACAAATACTTTTTGATCAAGAGGGCCTTGAAGCATTTTATAGCTACAGAGAAAAGAGATTATCAAAGGTCCCATTGGACCAATTGTTAATCGAACCAATAAGGGAGCCCACTCCCAGTGTAAGCATAAATGGTGACTCTAAAGAAAAATCTAAAACTAATTCTAGAGAGGAATCCCAAGAGAAATCTAGCAAGGGATCCGAGAAGTCATCGGAAAATAGGAAAAGCAGGAGCAAGGAATCAATCAAGGATACAACCTAGTCTGCAACAAAGACAGATGAACAGACTTCAACCATCAAGCAGATGGAAACCCATACTCCCTCTATACAGCTAATAAAACCTCGGGTAATTAATTTGTAAGAGGAGTGAGATAATTTCAATAAAAAACTCAACATAGAGGAACAAGCACAAGAGACGTAAATGACACATCAGGAAACAACTTCAAAAATTATAACAGGGGGAACTGTGAATACTCAAGAAATAGAACACATTCTTGTTACCCCCACCTCTGAGATTGTCTTGAGAATAGAAGAAATTCCCCCTCTTGATATATTTTACAGCCCATAGCACAAGGTTGTTGTTAAGAGATAGAGAAAGAAAAGAAAATTGGAATCCACAACTGCTACCACTCCAGATAATGAGCCGATGGATGTCCTCTAGAAAGACTCATCCACCGACCCATCGGCCAACCTCACCAGGCTCTCACAGTTCACAAGTGCATATGCTACGGCAACCATTGACAAAGCAACAGAGGTACAAATATTTCTTAAAGAAAAAGAAGACAAAATTTTGTCACTTGAACAACAGTTACAGCAAGCCAAAACCAACCAACAAGCATAAATACAATTGGCTAAGTTACAACAGGAGTTCCAACAAATGCAAATAGAACATCAAAGCAGCTTGGTAGGTAAGGAGGCACAGATACAGAGCATAACAGATCTGCATAAGGGCGACCCAAAGATTGATCAGTTTGTCACCGAAGCACTCGGCCTCAACTCCCAGCTCACACTATCTTGTAGTGGAACTCTCACTGTGAAACAAGTGACAAATTAACAAGCCAAGTTGTGGAAATGAACTTGAATATCATGAAATTCTTAAAAAGGTTTCAGATTTCATAACTTGGAAAAATTCTGAAAATGGGAGAAGAGCCGACATGCCCAAACTAAATGAATCACATAAGGAGATCTTATTTGCAAGTTGGGATTATCAGCTCAAAGAGGCAGAACATGCAATAGAGGATGCGGCAGCGTGGGCAAACAATGTCATTGAAAGTGTAAATGAAAATTTACATAGTGCTAATCTTGTGGTAGAGACCACCCTTGCTTTCCTTCCAAATGAAGAAAACTTGAATTACAGTGGAAACAGAGAGCAGAAGAAAGAGCAGAAGCAATTAGGCAAGTCACCAGGTTAAACTGGGAGGCATATTGGCAATATCTGGTAAAACCGCACAACCAGTGGATGACCCTGAAATGCCTAATTGTTTCTACCGAGAAAATTATGCCAGCATTCATCAATGTTGTGTTTACAAGACAACTAAAAGCAGAAGTTGGCCAACTTACACTCCTCAAGAATATGCTAGATATTTGCGAAAGATCAAATGCAGGATTAGTCATTATGCACATCTCTATTTTTGTTTTATTTTGCTTAAATTAAGACAGGTTGCTTAAACCTCCTCAAATTTTTTTTAATAATCTATTTTTAGTTTCATAAGTTAGTATTTAAAGCCCTCTCATGCATTTAGAGAGGGGTCCAAAAATTTTATCAGAAACATTCTTCAAAACATGCACTTTGTCCCTTTGAGGAAGTTCTAGTGAAATTAATGGAACATGATTTATTTTCTACTTGAATTTGACATCTTCTACTCAAATTGCACTTCTATACTCTTAGATGATGTTGGATGATTTGAAAGTAGATCAATATTGTTGGAGCACATGAGTAGAACATATTATAAATGGTACTTTTATCTCTTAATTCTTTTTACTTATGCGTCAAGAAATACATTATCTTCAAGTTATTTATGTATGAAAGTTTGAATTTTTTATTGCCATTATTGCACTATTGTATGATGATGAACTATAGTTTATGTTAAATACACGAATGATTTTTATGCGATATATCTCTCATATCATTTTGGCTACCTTTTTATATGAAACGATCATTGTTAAACGGATTCACTTCTTATCATAATTGAATGATATTTATTATCAATTGCTTTCAGACATCATTTTAGATCGCATATATCATGTTACTCCCAGGATAGTTATAGTTAGATAAATATTTTTTATTAGGACAAACTGCACATGATTATTAGTTAAATTAGATTATTTTGAGGATAAGTATTACTCCAAAATCTCAAAACATCATCCCATTAGCATGAGCATAATAATAGATTGGGAAATTGGTCCCATCATCCCCAATCGGAGCCACTATTCCAAACAGAAAAGGAGTTGTCCCAAGGTCCGGAACAGGTGGTTATCCCCCTTGTTGAGGCAACGATTTTCGAGCCTTCAACACTTTCCTAGCAGCATTTATTAAGAAGTGAAGGACTATCAAAATATCCTTCATAATTGTCAAAATGGGAAAATTCATGGTCTAAATGGGATTCTAATTGAATTTTATTTAGAATAGTGAAAATATTCTAAAAGATTACCAAATTTTTTAGGTCTTGAAGAAAAATGGTTGCTCCCTTCAACTAAACCTTCATAGCCCTCATTCCCAAATCATACTCCCTGAAATATTTTGACCATTTTAAGCCTATTTCCCAATGTAACATTATTT
Source organism: Pinus tabuliformis (assembly GCA_031772625.1). Classification (NCBI taxonomy): domain Eukaryota; kingdom Viridiplantae; phylum Streptophyta; class Pinopsida; order Pinales; family Pinaceae; genus Pinus; species Pinus tabuliformis. The sequence goes on along the minus strand of CM062820.1, from coordinate 310,732,260 downwards.
ACAAAATCATTTCCAAAGTTATTGTTGTTCGAATCAAGGAAAATCTCTCAGAAATTATATCCTCTGAATAATTTGGTTTCTAAAAGGGGAATCAAATTCATGAATCCAATGGATGTGCCCAATAAGTCCTACACTCTATAAAACTATGCCATCATAAATTTATGGTTTACAAGGTATATCTCTCTAAATGTTTTGATAGAGTAAGTTGGTTATTTCTCAAGTTCATACTCATCCATTTAAGATTTTTTCATTCTTTTGTTTCTTGGGTTATGAATTGCATCACTCTACTTATTTTTCCTTATTAATCAGTGGAGAAACCTCACTCTTTCATTATTAATCAATGGAGCAACCTTGCCCTTTTGAATGCAATGAGGGGTCTTTATCAAGGGTGTCCCCTTTATCCATTGCTTTTTATAGTTCTTTATTAATCAATGTAGCAACCTCACCTTTTCAATGTAGAGAGGCGTCATTTTCAAGGGTATCCCATTTCTCGTTTTCTATTTTTATTAGTCCCTGAAGGGTTTAGTAGGCTAATAAAGGATGCAAAATCTAAGAATGTCCTTAAAGGCATTTATATAATTATGAACTATTACCTCACTCATCTAGTCTTTGTGGATGAAATTAGTAACTTGTTGAAAGGAAACCTAAGAAATTTAGAATGTTTATCTAATATATTACCCAATTTCTCCTTGGCCACTGGAATGGTTATGAATAGCTCCAAACCTCAATTGTTTAAGTGGGCTATATCTGAAGAGTATCAAGAAAGGATTGAAAATATATTTTTGATACATTCTATGGATATTAGGGGATGCCTAAAATACTTGGGTTTTCTTCTTAATCCAGACCATTATTTAGAAGTATATAGGGGATGGCTTCTTTCCAAGATCGAGAAGAGGGTAAATGTTTGGCGCAAAAAATGGTTTTCCCTGGGATAGAATACTAGTCCTTGTAAAATCTACTATTGAGGGAACCCCTACCTACTTGGTCTCCCTAACATGGATTCCAAGGGGAATTTTAAACAAAATTAAATATGTATACAATAAATTCTTATGGGTAGGTAAGAAAAAAAAAAAAAAACCTTTGCTTTTGCTTCATGGAAATATTTTGCAGTCTTAAATGCATTATGTGGGTGTGGAATAAAAAATATCCCCTAGTTTGGAACATATTTAGCAACAAAATGTATCTAGATATTAATTCAAGGATAAGAATTATGGTCCAAGGTGGAACATCAAAAATATATCAATCCATCCTTAATCATTCATTGGGTCATAGCTCTAGTAAAAAATTCTAAAAATGGTTCCATTATCTGGAAAGCTATCATTTAAGATTTTTATATTGTGGATCAAGACCTACATTGGAAAGTTGGAGATGGTTCCTAGGTTCTCATTGGGAAGGACTCATGGATTAGGAGTATCCCAAATCACTTTGTACCTAATTCATTTAAAAAATTAAACAGAGATAGTTTCCATTATCTAAATCAAATTTCCAGAAGACACTATCTTATAAAAAGTCAGGGATGACCCTCTTTGGTGGATTTACAATTGGACAATGATCATATTTTAACTTGGGAATCATATATTATAGCTCTCCAATAATTATTTATGTCTCTCTAATACAAACAAAATCAATTTATCTAGGCTCCAAAACCTATGGGGGTTTATGTGCCAAAAATTAGATTCCTGTATCGATTCCTTGAAAATTTATATCCAAATTCTCCTTGGTGGGGAGAAAAGTTTTGGAAATAAAGGTTCATCCGAAAGAAAAATTATTCATGTGGATTATCCTTTGCAGTAAGGCCCTGATATGGGGAAACTCATAAAAATGTTCCTTCCACGAGCTAATGAAATATGCTCACAATCATCCTAATCAGTGGAACACATTTTTATCAGTCACCCCTTTATGCAATGACTATAGTATGATAAATGTTGTCTAGAGGAAATTTCTTACAAATTGGAGGGGCTCTCCACTAAAGAGGCTCTAAAAAATTAGTTCTCATTAATTCATAATGAATAGCATCGAGATATTATTTTATTTGTTGATTAGGGAGTGTGGTTGGAAAGGAAACATGTCATCTTTCATAATTCATGAAACGCCTCCTTAAAAGTAGCCACTCAAAGCCTAGCTATTATGAACTATTATCTTCCTCAAAGAAAATATTTTCCTAATCCCATTCAAATTGTGTCTCTATCGAAATAGATCATCTTTGGGATTTTTTTTTAATGGGGTTACCCAAGGTTCACCTTCTCAAGGGGACATTCACAAGATTCATTTTCTCTTGCAATATGATTACATTTCCATGTTAGCTAGCATTAGACCTTCTTCAAATAACTATGTGGGGTTAATGGCTCTACTACTTTAGCTAGATTAATAACACATGATTTCCTATCTTCATGTGTGTGGGGATTCCATGTTATCCATTATTTGGATGAAGGAAACTTATAGACTTTTGAGCTTCCACTTGAAGCCTCTCTTTAAAAATATATAATAACATCTTTATATTTTCTTACATCTTCATTTACCATGTATATAGGTACAAAAATTAAGAAGTATATAGATTGTCCAAGGGTGGCCTAGAAATGGACCCAAGCTCATGGAAAATAACAACAACAAAGGAAGGTTGACAAACATAACTTCTTAATTACACTTGGGAATAAATGAAACTACTTTCATTTCCATGTTTTCTTCTTATATATGATAGATTATATAATTAGTCATGCTTAAGTTGAATTTGGTAGCTAGTTATTTTTGGTTGTCCTTATTTCTTGTTTGTGAGATTTACGATTTGGTTTAGCAACCAGTTTAGATATATCAGTATAAATACTCTATTGACATGTGTGTTTGTTCCATATAAGGTTGGATTGAATTAGTTCTTTGAGACTGTGTTGCATTCATAAAAATAATTTGAGGTGCACACATGTATATACCCACCCCATACTTACTTGTGTATGCACGACTAAATTGAATTTGGTAGAGCTAAGATTTTGCATTATTAGATTTATTCTTACAAATATGTTTGGTATATTGAATCTAGTGTAAGAAATCACATGCCTTCTAATATATTTTTATAGAACTTAAGGGTTGCATAGGATATTTAGTATTTTTACGTGATGATTAATCTCATGAAGTAAAGGAGAAGGAATCATTCCTATTCAAATTTCAAGTAGAGGTATAACACTAATAAAGAATGTTTTGTATGTTCCTAGTCTTAAAATGAATATAATTTTAATTAGTTATATGGTTGATCAAAATATGGAGATCAACTTTGACAAAGGTAGTTGTAAAAACATATATTATAAATATGGTAAGGTGATTTCCAAAGGCATTCGAGATGGTGGCTTATATATTTTTCTTGCAGGTGTTGTTAATCATAGAGAATTCATACATGATGATGTAACACTTTTCGTTTTATGGCACAAAATATCTGGTAATATGAATCTAAATAGTCTAAAGAATGTTTAAAATATGGTAAGAGGTATTCCCTAGTTTAATGTAAGAAAAGTAAGTGTATGTGATGCATGTGCAACGAAAAGCATCATAGGGATATTTTATTTACAAGTGATGGAAAATAGGTAAGGAAACCTCTTGATGTTATTGATTTTGATGTGTGTGGACCTATGACTACTACTATCAATAACTACTTTTACTTTGTTACTTCCATGGCTGATGCTACTAGAAAATGTTGGATTTATTTCATGAAGCATAAGAGTGAAATGTTGTACTTAAGTGATGGTAGATTATAATCAATGGAGTAAACTCTCCTTTTCAATGCAGAGATGGGTCTTCATCAGGGGTGTCCCATTTCTCCTTTTTTTTTTCTATTGGTTGTTGAAGGGTTAAGTAGACTAATAAAGGATGCAAAATCTAATATTGTAGTCAAAGGTATCTCTATAAGTCCAAAATTTTATCTTACTCATATACTCCTTTTTTATGAGATCCAGACTTCTCGAAAGGAAACCTATTACATTTAGAATGTTTATCTAATATCGTACTCAAATTCTCCTTCGTCACGAGTATTGTTATCAACAAATCCGAATCTCAATTGTTTCAGTTGGATCTATTTGAAAAGGATTAAGGAAAAATTGAAAATTTATTTTATATACATTTAATGGATATGATGGGAGGCCTAAACTACTTGGGTTTTCTTCTAAATCAAAACCATTATCTAGAGGTATACAAGGGCTAACTTCTTGCTATGATCTAGAAGAGGGTAAAGATATGGTGTAAAAGGTGGTTTCTTAGGCTCGAATATTGGTCCTTGTAAGATATATTATTGAAGAAACCCCTATATACTCATCTTCTCTAGCATGGGTTCCAAGGGGAATTTTAAACAAAATTAAGTAGATATCCACTACATTCTTATCGATAGGTAAGAAAGAAATAAACCCCTTTTTCTTCGATTCATGGAAATCTATTTCAGTCCCAAACGAATTGGGATGTTGGGGATGAAAAAAATAAACTCCCTAGTTTTGCAACAACTTTAGCAACAAAATGTATCTAGATATTAATTCAAGGAAAATGAATATGGGCCAAGATGACAAAAAAAAAATATATCAATCCCTCCTCAGTCATTGATGTGGTACAAGCTCTAGCAAAAAATGGTTCCATCATTTGGAAATCTATCACTTAAGATTCTCCCATTATGGATCAATGCCTACACTAGAAGGTTGAGGATGAAGCCCAAGTTCTCATTGGGAAGGACCCATGGATCAAGAGTCTCCTAAAGTCTTTTCTCCCTAGTTAATTATTTAACAAATTAAACAAAGAGGGTTTCCATTATTTAAATCAAATTTCCATAAGATATTATCTAATGGGAAGTTAAGGATGACTCTCTTCATTGGATTTATAGTTGGAAAGAGATCATATTGCAACTCGGGAATCATATATTATAGGTATCTATTGGAGGCAGTTGTAAAGAACACAACATGCAGAGGTGTCACATAGAAGAGGCAAGTGCATGTGACAACAACAAGCATGGCAGATTCTGCTATCAGTAAGGGTGTGATCACAAAAAAACAACATGCTGAGAAAAGACCAGTTTGAACCCAAGAATGGATCTAAACTATCTGATAGTTAAGAATGGTAAAACACAGAATATCTACGAGTGCATTGTATTCATTGAAAAAGGAAAAACTTGAGTGATTTTGATCATGTAATGTGTATAAAAAAGGGGGACAGATTCACCTAGGGGTTCTAGAGGATTCTATTCTATTCAGTTTTATTCCAGATTTTGGATGTGCATCAGAGAACTCTTAGATATGTATTATGAGTTTGTTATGGTTTGAAGAATTACATTGTATTGGTGAATCCCTTAGATTGGTTAGCCATAAAATCCATACATACATGGGATATTTTGATGTATTCTCTTGCCATTAATTAATAGAATATTTCATTGGGAAATTTATGTATGTTTTGTGTTGATCCATGGCTTAATATTGTGTGTTTCTTAGCTATTGTCATTCTCATTGTTAAAATTTTGATGTGAATTATGTATTTAAATGAGAATGTTACATGAGAGAACTATAAACTCTATTAAGGGATTTGGAGCTCCCTTTATATTTTGTTTTTGTTAATGTTTTTGTGGTTATGTTAAGCTTTGGTGTAAAAAAATGCATTGTGTGTTGTATGAGAATGGAAAATTTTGTGTCTAAGTGTTCAGGGCCTAACTCTTGTGAGAAAATGGTGTCCATTACAATCCCATCTCCTTCTCAGCTACAAAAACCAGGTTCTCGCGGCACCTGCTAAGGTGGCTCAAGTGAGACTTCACATATTCCATAGTTGTTGTTGAAAGGGTCAATACCACTAGGGAATTTGTTCGGCGTGCCACATGCAGCAAACCCATGTTGAGAAATCAATGCTAGTAGTAATTAGGGTTTAACTCCTCTTCTTTGAAAATTACTTGTGAATTATGTTTCCTCTTTTTACTTCATTATTATATTATGTTTCATTAAGAAATTACCAAATTATGTGTATATGAAGATCACAAGAAAAAGAGACACAAGATATAGGCGGACAGCCAGGGAAAAACCCCTATAAGTGGAAACCCAGTCAGAACTCTTCCTTCATTAGATTGAAAGACAAGATGAGATAGTACAAGACTCTTTTGACCTAGACAAAAACTTCCCTCGATCACCAATTCAACCCTTCATTCTTCTTCAAGTGATGTTCTCCGAGTAGCAACTTCGACCTAGAATTTCGACCTGGCAGCAATAGAATTTTGACCTCCCCAACAGCAGAACTTCAACCCCAGTAATAGAACTTCAACCTACCATAGAATTCAGAATTTCAGCCCCAACAATAGCCCAATAACTTCGCACGTGTGAGAGAAAGATAGCCCAAAACTTCGATTTTGTCTTGTTCTTCAATCATCCTCCTTCTCTTGGAATTTTGCACCTTTTTCTTCCTCTCTTTATTGTGTATCAAAATTGTTGAGTGTGTGAGAAAATGGATCAAACTTCCTCTCTATATAAAGCCTATTTTGTGGGTCAAATTTCCCTAATGTAGGTAGAGTCCATCATTATAGGGCTGACTTGGTGTGGAGGTGTCAAATGACCTATTTGACTCAAAATAATTATTTTACTTGATACAAAATCCCAAGAAGGGTCTAATAAAATTGACAATGAATTCATTGACTCAATATAAAACCTACAAGCCTACAATGGAGGCTTTGACCTATAAGCATGATGACCCAAGCATGAAACCCATACTTTAATAATTCATTATAAAATTTCTTTTGAGAAATAGATTACATTATACAATTATGAAGATCGAACCTACTTACATTCTTCAACAACCTGATTCGTACATACAGTCAAAAAGAACCCAAAAATGGTTATGTTTATGAGGCTAAGATTTTGAAGTAAAGGGAATGTGGAATCACACTAAGGAGGAAATTGAAATATGATTTAAACCTAGGCAGTGTGAATTTGTCATAGGAGAAATCAGAAGCTAAAGGATTGGTGTTCAAAAATGGATGGAGAAATATATATTTACCAAATATTTGTATCATATTTTCTCCTGTGATTTTTCAAAGATGCTTGTAGGGTGAATTTGAAGGTTGAATTACCAAAACCTACAATGGAGGTTGGGTGAGCAGAGAAATTGGACCCCTAAATTAGTTTGGATACTCTAGTTAGTAGATAACCAGATCACGCAAGCAATCGAATTTTGGTTGAAAAGTGTGATTGTTGAATATATCATAGAATTCGCCATTTTATCCATTGTTTTCCTCTATAGCCGATGAACACTAATTTTTGAGAGGTCCTAGAGGATGATTTATTTAAATGTTTCTAATATTTTTGGAGATGTTGTTGTGTGACAAAGGTGAAGATGGAGACTGACACAATGAGCAGCTAGACCCCTTATGCACTTGGGGTGAGTAGAGGAATAATCAATGTGTAATCTAGAGAGGAAGGGTTGGGATGTAAGAGGAAATGGGAGAAGAGAATTAAGGTGGTGTTAGAGATCCCTAAATGTGATGAGGAAAAGGGTATGCCAAGTTAGCCAACTGAGGTTGTGTGGGAAAAGGACGATATGATGGACTTAGAAGAAGGAGTGTTGCGATGTGGTAGAAGGTTCCAAAGATGTTGTGATAGAGGAGAAATGTCATCTTTAGTGATAGTAGTGGTGTAAATATGGGAAAATAATATGGCGAGAGGACATAGAAGAAGAAATAGTGGTGGAGATAGAGGAGCCCAGAATGAACACGCATTGCAATATCGTGCATAGAAGAAGAAGAATGGGAGTTTTCATAGACTAAACAAGACCTGCGGAGATCATGCATCCCAAGGATCTAACCCAAAGTATGTCTCATGTTGAATCCACCTCCCCACACCCATCTAGTTTAGTAGTGGTAAGTTCTCCTAGTAGCATATTTTATATAGTAGTTAGTGGACAGATTCAATCCAGTAGTTAGAGACATATAGGTGGAAGTAGGTCACAACAAATAGCATTTACATCTGGAGGAACGTCGGTAGGAGGTGATAGACAAAGGATAAGAGCTTCCAGTGTTACATAGTGCAGGGAATGAGGACCTTAAACAATACATGTTTGTTCGTGGCATAGTATAGGATGATAACAATGTGTGGGATGAGAATGCTAATATTTTACAACTCATAACCACTTTTAGGGACCGAATGTTAGCATGTTATATGAAGTACAAAAGTAATGTGTCACCAGCACAGCCAAGGAATTTACAAGATATTAAGAAGGAACTATTGAGATATTTTTGCAAGAGTAATTCTACCTCTCAATGCATGACCAAGTTGAAGGAGATTAACAAGAGAGTGAATTAGTCTATTTGGAATTACAACTAGAGGATTAAGGTGATATTCGGGAAGCTAACCTTTGAGATCCCAAATGAGCAGCACAATGAGCCTCATCATTAGGTAATTATATGGGCCTTAATTCACCTCCTAGCTTAGTCAAACCAACTTTTCTCACAACTTATTACATTTTTTTTATTATATTTTGTTTATGAGATGAGTTAGACTTGGATGTTATGCCTAGTGGACTAATATGCATTGAATGAGGGATTGAAGGAGAAAATAAAGGAATTTTGACAAATACTAAGGTTAAAACTCGAATGGGATAAGGGAGAGGGATTGTAGGAGGGAAATCCTCATCATTTACTTCTCCCCCATTCGAATATTCATCCATCCATCACAACAGCTCGGAGTGCAAGCAGCCAAGCCATGAGGATTAGAAGGCAGTCGAGCAAGTTAGAGACAAAGAGCTAGTTTATCTTGAGTTCGGGAGCCGAGCTTCCCTGATTTTAAGGAATTCACTGTGGACTGCAGTTGTATAATTAGAGAGGCCTAGAGCCTCATTAGGATTCTAATTTTTGTTTTAAAAATATAAGTTATTTTCGAGCTCCAGACTTGTGAAAGTTTTAATGATGTAATTTTTTGTTTTGGTAATAAGAATGAGTTTTGTTTTGAGCCAGCACTGAGTTAACTTAGAGTGTTGAAGCTCTTAGGTTAGGGCCCAACCCTATCATCCAAGGCCCCTCTTTTCTTGTATCTGTATGTTTAGATTAGCCTCATAGCTTCATTGTTAATTTTCTTTTAGATGTGTTTTCATTGCAAGTAGTGTAGATTGGATTGGTTGTTTATTAGATTGCTTCCATTTCTGCCTTACTTTAGTAGTAGGTTAGCAGGGATAAAAGGAGTAACACAAGGTTATCATTGGGTGTCTTTGCCTTATTTCCTCCCTTTGGGATCATGATTTGAGGAAGGGCCTTTATGCAGCCCCAAAAACACAAATTTCTATTTCTTGCATAAGCTTTAGAGTTTACTGTAGTTAAGTTAGCATTTGATCAGTTTTACAAAGTAGGATTTCATTGAAATTTCTTCTATCTTCACCCTTGCAGTAGATCTCATCCATGCTTTCATTCCTTTCAACAACTATCCTCATGCATCATGTAGGCAGTTAGATCATTAAATCTATTTTTCTAGCTTATGAGAATGCTTCTTGTTTACATAGCTTTTTGGGAATTATACATGTTTTATGCAGAGAAGGTGCTTCAAGAGGAGACAAAGACTTCATAGACAGCAACCACCTTCCACTCCATCCACCATAGTCATTCGTTTTCGCCATTGCCTTCACTAGTTTTCTTCATTTTTCATAGAAATTCTTCCAAGCACATTGAGTGAATCCAACCATCCTCTATCTTTGTTTTTGACTTATGAGTGATCCTAGACCTTTCCTCACTTCATTCCACCCATCTACCACCTTCCCTAAGCATTCCATCACCTCCAACACCTTCCATTTTTCTCTCAGCTAAATCTTGTAGGTTTACAGGGAATCCTGTAGGTTTTCCTGAAATGGCCTGTTTTGAGGCCAAATTGAGCAAAAACCTCTAGGAAGTCACCAAAAGCCTCCCAAGGGTCTCCCAAACCATCCAACCATATCCTAACCCTTCCAGCCATTCTCCAACATTCTTAATTCACCTTCCACATCACCAAAAGAAATTAGTTTGCATACTTGAATTTGCATGAAAAGACAAAAAGACAAAAACAGATTTACTTCAGTCCCTTTACTTACTCATTAGTGATGTTTGATGCTTCTTACTTCCATGCTTAGACAGTAGCATTTGGTTCATGATAATTTAGCATTATTGCAAAGAATAGTTTCTTGGCAGTTAATTAGGAAATGGTGTGATTTAGCATTGAATTTCGGTCTTTTCCATTATTGCAATAGAGTAGCTCTCCCTTAGAGCATATTTCCCTTTCTTCCATCAAGAAACCAAGCTTCTTCTGACTCCATAGAAGTCAGACTTGAAAACCCCAATGGTCTCTCTCCAGCTAAACCGTGACAAAAGGCAGAACCATCACTATTACTTGGGTATACATCACTATCACCTCCAAGTTTGTACAAACCCCAGGTTGACAAAGTAAAGCTGGTAGCCCAAGAGTTGCAACAATCTTGCTACAATACTGGCGCTCATCACTTTTTGGCACCGTTGTCAGGGAGGTGTCTGAGTAATATGTGAATACTGCTTCTTCTTTTATTTCATGTCTCTAATATTCTACCATTAGTTTATTTCTATAAAAGTAATTTAGTTTCTTCCTTTTTCATTCTACATTTTCTGCTTTCCTTTCCATTTTGCAAGAAAGATTTCAATTCAACAAGTAGTTTTTCACTCAGTCAATAGTTTTCATTTAATCAACAATTTCAATTCTGCAAAGTACTTTCCAAGTTTGAAAAAAACACAAAACCAACCCAAAAAAATTTCCTTTCATGCCTCGTAGGAATAGGGATAACTTAGGGAAATTTTTGCCAAATACCCCCACTGCATCAAACAGCCAACCTTCCCTCTTCTTCGATGGCTGTGAACTGGAGGAACCCTTAGGTGAGCAACTTGACATATTTGAAGAACCTACAAGGGAAGAAGAAGAAGAAGAACCCATTCCTACTGAACCAATGGCTGAAAAAAAAAATGACAGAGGGAATAGAGAGAGAGTTGAGGGTGCCTTCCCCATCAGGGAAACCAATGGGGCACTAAGACAAAAAATATAAGCATGTCTACCCTAACTCATTTCCATGGCTTGTCCACTGAAGACCCTAAAACTTTCCTATTTTAGTTTTTTGTTATATGTCAATCCTATGACTATACAGATGATGAGAAGAAGTTAAAACTATTTCCATCTACCCTCAAGGATGCAGCATTGTGTCCGTTCATGGGTTTATCTAGGGATGGCATCACAACTTGGGCTTAGATGCAGCAAGCCTTTAACAACAAGTATCGAGACTATTGTCAGTCAAAGGATACTAAAGAGAAAATCTTTAGGATGACCATAGGCAATGATGAATACCTAGAGGATTATGAAGAAAGATTCCAGCTTAGTTACAAAAGGGCCAGGTGAACACTTGACCCTGAGTCACTAAAGTTGGTCCTGCTTAGGGGAGTAAGGGAAGATCTTTTGGATACCCTACACTTGATAGCAGGAGGAGATATCTACCAATTATCCTATGAGGATATCAAGACTGTCTTTAGAAACCATTCTAGGGAAACTAGGAAACAGGGTAGGGGTAGTCAACCTATGGTCAGTACATCCTCTTCCAACTCATCCATCAAGGGTGAAATTGGAAACATGCTGGAAGATTTCAAAAGTGAGATGATGCAAACCCTTGCCTTTCAAATGGACACTATGCACATTAAGAGAAAGTAGAGAAATCCTTGGCAATTTTTTGTCCTAGATGCACCAGGAGGCATCCTAGGAATGAATATCCATTGAATTCTATTGAAATTTGCTCAATCTATGAAGAAAATCACTCCACAGACAAGTGCCCTTCTTTTCCTAGACTCAAAGTTGTATATCAAGGAGCTGAAGGGGTCACTAAGTAGCTCTGCTACATAAACCAAACGAGACCTCGTGGGCCTAGACCATACCAGCAGACCATGCAAGGGTCATCCCATGCATATTACAACCCCAACCAAACCACAACCATACCTTCTTGGGGTCCCCCTGCTCATCCTTCCTGGTCTACACCCCCTCCTTGGTCCTTTGCATCTAAGTATCACTCCCAGCCAGCCAACCAATCATTTCAACCATATGTTCCGCCACAACCTTAATGGAATGCACTACCCCAGGGGTGGAGGCCCCAATACAACTATGCTCTAGCTTTATTGCCTCCACCACCTACCCAACCACAGATGTTACACTCTTCTCCACTCAAGAAACCCTAGATGCCTGCCCAGCCAAATCCGAACCCAAGCAATAGTGTTATAGACATATTTGGGCACTGCAACCCCAATCACATATGTCCATAAACCAAGGGCTTCTAAGTCCCTAAAAGTGTTGTTTCATACCCTAAAGGAGCAAGGTCAGCTGATTACATCATCTCCCAGAAGTTCTCCCTGAAAAACTACTCAGAACTGGTCAAAACTAGACCATACAGACTACTCAATGCTAAGGGTGCGATGCATCTCACCTGCCACATGAAAAAAGTGCGATGCATACTGAAAAGCCCTTCTGTGGGGTGCGATGAGCGAGAGCAAACAAATGGCAGAGGCAGTTGGCTAGGTGGAAACCCAAAGAATCTTCTAGAAACTTCCCATTTGACACTTGCCTCTCTGAATTCGCCGAGGGATGAGTAAGAGATCATGAAATCTCCAAGTGGAACCAAGAACTATTAGAGAGAGGACACTAATAAAAATCCCAGAAGCTGACTCACCCACCTACAAATATCTATATATGGATACCTCATCCTAGAGATCCAAAGGCTGGAATCTTGTATTTTGTAAGGAAGTGTTGTTGGTTTCTGTGTGCAACATTGTTGGGTGATCTAAGCTTTTCATGAGGTGAAGAGGGCTTTCATGCTAGGAGGATGGCACTAGGTCATACCAATGGGTTGTAATCCTCTCTTCTACTACTTCTATCAATAAAGCTATTTGATTTTTCCTCCATATGTTTGTGTATCTTTGAATATTGTCTTGATATATGCATTTGTATGGTTAATATATTTCTGATCCTATATTGTTTATGGTTATATATCTCTATGCTTTGATGGTATCATGCTGCTTTGACTCCACAGGTGTTCTTTGAAGCAGGACAAGTGAGGAAAGAGTGGTGAATTTCTGTCAAAGGGGAAAGGAAACAAGCAAGGAGCCAAGTGAAAGACTGAGGTTGGTACTCTCTGCTTCTTTCTCATCTATCTCTCATAAAGGAAAACACAAGTGACTTTAGTTTGTTTGTTTCTAAGATAGCTACCCGTCTTAGTGGGACTAGCAGCTCTAAATGGACACTAGTTTTCCCAATAACCAAATGGTGACTCTGCTGGGGAGCGAATAGCTTGTTTGCTTGTTTATATTTGTTTGCTTTATAAACTACAGACAGAGCCTGAAGTTAAGCTAGCTAGCCTTCGAACTGCATTTTCTATGCAAGTGCAAAGTAGATCAATGCTGCTTCAATCCATCTTCAGGTTTTGTTTATAAACTGAACAACTGATCTGCAAACATCCTAATTGCCCTGGTGGTGGCTCAAGTAACCTCATTAGATCGACCCCTGTACTTTGTATTTACTGACTATCATTAGCTCAGCTTAAATCCTTGAACTAAGCTGCAAACTGTGAGAAAAAAACCAAGCCCAGTCTCGTCCCTGGACCATTGCACTGTCTCCTTTTGACAGTTTGGATGCATCGCACCTCCCGTGTGCAGTAGGTGAGATGCATCCTTGTTTCCCTATGTTACAGGTGCGATGATCAGATAAGACTGTTTCTGCCTCCAGATTTTGGTTTTTTCTTCATTGTCTTCAGCTTTATTCAGGAGTTTTGTTGTCTGTGATCAGTATACCACTGTTGAAACTCCCTTCCTTTGCATTATTCAACCTCCATTGTATAAAGAATTGTGAATGTTTTTATGTATTTTTCGCCATTTACAGTTCTCCTTTACAAGCAGTAGCTTAATCAAACTATCGTCTTTTGATTTGAAAGTGTCGCAAGTGTCGTTTTCAGTCAAAGAAAAGAATCCTCCTCTTTTTGATAGTTGATTACACTATTACTCTTGTATTTGATTTGAATTAATAGTATTTCAAGTGTCAAAAGTAGTTTTCAATTCAAAATCGCAAAGTGTCGTCCTTGTCTTCCTTTCGTCTTTTGAAGAGAAAATTGTTAGTACTGTCGCTTTGAGAGAAAAGATAGTTCAGATTTGTACTTAGCATTCTTTTTGTCATTCACACATTAAGAAAGCGGAAAACAAATACATGCATGTGCATTTGCACTAGACTAATTGTTGATTTTGATTTAGGACAGTGCATCTAGTGTGTGCTCTCTGCTCTATGTTGAAAGAATTTCGCTTCTCTTTCCTTAGTAGCTAGGATTTTCATTGCAAAAAGAAGAGTAAATGATTGTTTATCATCTTAGATTGCATATTTAGGAATTGTATATCTACATCACGCGGTGAACCTTAAAGGAAAACTTCTTAAGAAAGATCAACTGTAAAATAAATTCAATGAACATAAAAACGCTTTGGAACCTAACACACAACATTTAGAAGTCTAGGCTAGAGACGTATTCCGACATCGTAAAGCCTGGTAACTATCGCTTTCATCATAGGTTGGGTGATTCCTCCTCTTTGAGATGACAAGTGCCAGTACGGACTTGTGCTCCCACGTACCGTCGAGTATATATTGGGAGACCACAATAGGCTATATCCTTTATCCTTAGGAAGATGTGTCTGCTGCCCTATCGATCGCAATGCAGTGAACACAACATTCGGGAAGATTGACTGTTGTACCATAAAAAGTATTCTGCAGTTTTGTGATTGGTTTGGTAATCCCTCTGTCTAGATTTCTAGAGTAGTCACTTTCGTTCCTTTTTAGACTCCTTAACAGAAAAGGTCCATCTGAGCACTTGTCACTTCAAGCTCATTAAAAATCGAAGGCGACTAGAGTCATCTTTAGCTTTTTCTCGACTCTTAAAAATTGAAAAAGAAAGTTGTGTCAAAGTGTCATATTTTAATCGGAATAACATCCCTGTTCCCTCGTTGATCTTAGGTTGAGAAAATGGAGTCCACCAACCAAGGATTTCCCCTTGGGGGAAATCCTAGTCCTTTCTCCTCTTGGGGAGATGTTGGTGCACCTCATATGGCCACATTGTCCCTTCCAGGACTGAAAATTGGCCTGCCAGTATGGCTCTTCCCAACCTCCGTCGTTCAAAGCACCGTGATTCCTGAGCAATCAAATCAGCAACCAGATGATACTAGAGTTACGCCCCAACCTTCTACTTCGTTTTCTTCTCCCTCTCCTTCTTCCTCTTCACTTGGTGAAGCTGGTAAAGCTAAGGACCAAATAACTGAGAAGAAGAAGAAAGGGAAGGAGAAGAAGAAGAAGAAGCCAACAGTGAAAGGGGGCAACCAAGCATCGTCTGGTGAAAGGGGGAAACCAAGCATCGTCTAGCGAAAATCCACACACTGCACTGTCCAAACCTAAATCTCCATGTGTCATTTTGCAAATGGGACCATTATCATCGAGATTGTCCTTGTATCCCATGGATCTTAAGGGACTGGTCCCCCTGCTTGCGTAATCCAGTGTCCTCAACCTCTGACAATCATGTTGAGAGTACACCATCAACTAGTGAAAATGAAGTCACTGGAAAAAAAGGAAGATATAAAATTCCTTGTAGACTGTACGGAGGCGATCATGACATCTATCGTTGTCCCTTCCTAGACGAAGCTAAAAGAGTCTTGGATAACCGTCCTGCTTCACCACTACGGCTTCCTCCTGGATACAAGAAACTCTTGTTGATTCCATCGCTAGTTGAAAATCTGACTGACATGCCTTTTTTGTTGGTCGAAGCACCTATCATTGAAGATAAACCCTCTAAGTCCACCCTGGACCAAAGTCAATAGGTCGAGATGGTAGTCAACCCAATCTTGTCTTCAAAGGGTCCACGTTCAGATGATACCGTCGCCAAAGAGAATGAGAATGACATCGTTCAAATTCTTCTTGTAAACACAGACTCCGATGAGCATGGGGGCAATCTACCTATTCCTTTACTGCAGGAAGGAAGTTCATCATAGATCTATCCGACCATTTATTCGGTCCCACCTCTAAGCAACCTAGTCGTTTCCTTCGACTGGAATCCACTAGGAAGACCCCGCCTACCATCTAATGTACCATTCTGAATCATAGTACAAGCTTACAGAATGATCATGGTTGGTACTATCATAGATGAAGGGGCTTCTGTGAGTATCCTTTCCTCAACTGCTTGGAAAGCGCTTGGTTTTCCATCGCTTCTGCCTGAGATGCGAAATGTGACAGGCTTCGACAAAGGAACCAGTCGACTATTAGGGATCCTTCCAAGTTTGCCTATAACTTTGAGAAGGAAAACTGTCTACCTGAACGTAATGGTAGTCCAAGGACCTTTAGATTACAATCTACTCCTTGGGTGTGACTACATTTATAGCATGGGAGCCATTGTCTCCTCACTCTTTCGAGTGATGTGTTTTCCGCATGAAGGCAGAGTGGTCCAGTTCATAGACCAACTTTCATTCCTAGGCTCAAACATAGCTAATAGTCAAATTCCATCCCTAAGTGGTCTTTTTGCGCAAGGAATGTCTCATCAATCTCCACTCCGTCCACCTGATGAGCGCGAGTGATTCAGTGATTGTGACTGAAACCCAGGAGGCATGTGCCCTGGTCTTCTTCGGCAGGAAAACCCTAGATATAAGGTAGGTTTCCACGTAGGAATATGACTAGTCTGACACATCCATCCATTTAGGAAAATGGGTTTAGACTGGAATAATATTCCTCCATCAAAAGTTAGGTCTATTCCCGACAGAGCCAAAGAATTGTTTTGTCTGCAAATTGAATGATAAACTGGAAACTCTACTTCATTATACCTGGGGGCATGCAAACCTTTTGTATGCGAGTGAAAAGTGATTAGCGCAACTCTAACCCCATATTTTTTACTAACTTTGACTGCTTGAGTTAGGTGATTGGTCTGATCAACCATTCACCTTTGCCGGGACCAACGGAAATGGCAAAGTAAAGGAGATGTTTCCCACCGAGAAGCTATCCTACCTAACCTTAGTAGTTCTTTAACCCCTAGGACAGTAGTTGGTCATTCCTAGTTTGCATACAAAAGGCTCTGGAGCAAAGTTTCGAATGGGGAAAGCTCCCTAAAAAATGAAGCTTTGATGAGACATCCTTATTATACGACTGGCACAAGCAGTTTTATGCGAAGTTCAAGCTCGTTAAAAAATAAACCTAGCAATGAGCACATGTTCCACCAGAGTTTATGCTAATTAAAAAATGAACCCGCCTTCGGTAAATAACCATTGCGATTGCATTATTATCAACTTTTGTGCCTTGGTCGTGTTCTTACCATCACCTCCACTCTTTTTAGACGATCATACGCCTCCATTTGATTGTTTACCCCTTTTGAGGAACAGTTGCGACGAGTGATCCTATTAGCCACCTTCTTTACACTACCATGATTGAAAAGTTCCAAATCTTACCTAGAACCAGCTGCTATCCGAAAACATCACTCATTCCTCAAAAAAGGAGTCTCCTTCAAGATCTTTTCATCTGACTCGTAAAATATGAAAAGATTGCCGAGCAATTGGCCTCTCTAGCTCGTTAAAGCAATCAGAAGTGCTATCCCTCCTCTAGATTTTAATCTTTTTGGACAAGACAAGCACTTGTCTTGTTCGGCTCATTAAAACTATCGAAAAGTCATCCCTTTCATATTATTTTACACTTTTTCGGACTTAAGGGAATACATTACGAAAAGGGAATGCTGGAGTTTCCTTTTTGTCTCTTTTCAGACTCTCTAAAATTGAAAAGAACCGAGTTATCATTGTTGTTAAGCTTGTTAAAACAATAGCGACAAACTTGTCCATGCAGACAAGAGAGAGTTTCACTGTCGCTAGGCTCGTTAAAACATAGTGATGGGTTTTCCCAAGGGGAAAATTATAGAACAAGCATATGTTATCCTCCTCAAGCTTGAAAAAAATAAAGAGGTACTGGTCAGAAATGACTGGGAAAAATTGGGAATAAAACTTGAAGAAACTTTATTGGTAGCAGGTCGCTCTTGAACATGACACTTTCACTCCATCACCATGATTGGTTCGGGTTGGGTTATTCCGTTCACCGGTCATATCACCATTGGTCCACTGTACCATCCATTTTTGGGGTTAACGCTACCAATCCGTTTCAGTGTCGCTGATATGTTCAAGAGAAGTCACTTAGAGAATTCACCGACCCAGCTTGTGTCTCATCTGTTGCAATACCTTCACGCTTCATTCTTTCATAACCACCACCCTGAACCTTGTATCATTAGATCGTTTTCACCTCCACAAAATCATTTGCTTTGTTCTGTGTCGTAGATGTGGGATTCATTAATTCCCTCCTACGTCGGGTCACTTCTTGTCGACAACAGCTCATTATCCAAGAAGTCGACCTAGGAACACCCCTTTCAGTACTTTGAAGCTTGCATGCCTCAATGGAAAGTTTCTCACTTCCAGCGACAGGTTTACATTAATGGCCTTCCACTGAAAGATTTTGCATGGTGTTCGACATCGACTCATGTATTCACACCATGTGAATTGTACTGCAGTACCTTGAGGGTCATTATCATTATCGGTGATTCCTCTCATGTCTATTAATAGCTTACATCATTGGCTGGTAATCAGGCGATGTATTTCCATGTTCGATGCTAGAACATCTTTTCACATGGATCGACTTGTACTTTGGGCAAAGATTGAACGAGTTTTGAAGACCCCAGATCTAATTTCATCCATCCGAGCTGTGATATATTCAGGAAAATAAAGACATCAAATGTACATCATTGTTGCACAGATAATCATCCAAGCCAAAGGATGATGGCTCTACCAGAATCATCAGTCTGCCACGCAGACGGTTGTCTGTCCGGTATACATGAAAATGAGTTTATAAAGTTGAGCATGGGAATGCCCACCTCAGCTAGATCATGAAAATATTATGAAGATAATGTATTGTATTGTATCTCATTATAGGTCACCTTCCAGTTCGAAAAACCTCGGATCCTCATGATAAAGCATTTCACCTGACATCAAAAGGATTTACGACCTCATGCTTTAGGGGGCAACTGTTATAGACATATTTGGGCACTGCAACCCCAATCACATATGTCCATAAACCAAGGGCTTCTAAGTCCATAAAAGTGTTGTTTCATACCCTAAAGGAGCAAGGTCAGCTGATTACATCATCTCCCAGAAGTTCTCCCTGAAAAACTACTCAGAACTGGTCAAAACTGGACCATACAGACTGCTCAGTGCTAAGGGTGCAATGCATCTCACCTGCCACATGCAAAAAGTGCGATGCATACTGAAAATCCCTTCTGTGGGGTGCGATGAGTGAGAGCAGACAAATGGCAGAGGCAGTTGGCTAGGTGGAAACCCAGAGAATCTTCTAGAAACTGCCCATTTGACACTTGCCTCTCTGAATTCGCCCAGGGATGAGTAAGAGATCATGAAATCTCCAAGTGGAACCAAGAACTATCAGAGAGAGGACACTAATCAAAATCCCAGAAGCTGACTCACCCACCTGCAAATATCTATATATGGATCCCTCATCCTATAGATCCAAAGCCTGGAATCTTGTATTTTGTAAGGAAGTGTTGTTGGTTTCTCTGTGCAACATTGTTAGGTGATCTAAGCTTTTCATGAGGTGAAGAGGGCTTTCATGCTGGGAGGATGGAACTAGGTCAGACCAATGGGTTGTAATCCTCTCTTCTACTACTTCTATCAATAAATATATTTGAGTTTTCCTCCATATGTTTGTGTATCTCTAAATCTTGTCTTGATATATGCATTTGTATGGTTAATATATATCTGATCCTATATTGTTTATGGTTATAGATCTCTATGCTTTGATGGTATCATGCTGCTTTGACTCCACAAGTGTTCTTTGAAGTAGGACAAGTGAGGAAAGAGTGGTGAATTTCTGTCAAAGGGGAAAGGAAACAAGCAAGGAGCCAAGCGAAAGACTGAGGTTGGTACTCTCTGCTTCTTTCTCATCTATCTCTCATAAAGGAAAACACAAGTGACTTTAGTTTGTTTGTTTCTAAGATAGCTACCCGTCTTAGTGGGACTAGCAGCTCTAAATGGACACTAGTTTTCCTAATAACGAATATATAGGCTCAGTAAGTACATAGTGGAGAGACATCATATCCAACTTATGTTGTGGAAATCCAGGATATTAACCTAGGATCTAGGAGGGTTCTCCTTGATAACCAACCTCCACCTCCACCTAGGTAGGTTGAGGAAGAAAGAGAGGAAAGCATTCTTAAAGGGAATCCACCCTTTCCGGAGAGATTAACCCAACCACTCCAACCTACCCCAAAAGAGGCTAAACTTCTGGGAGAACTGAAAAATATATGTGTAAAGATTCCACTTCTCCAAGCAATAAAAGATGTTCCTATTTACAATAATTTGATTAAGGAGAAGTGTTTCAAGCATCCAGGGAGGTGAAGAAGAGATGCCCCTACCATTAATGTCATTGGACAGCTGTCCGACTTAATGTTGGGGCAAGTAATCTGTCCAAAGTATTTGGACCCTAGAAGCCCTGTAGTAGATGTGAACATCAATGAAATCATTGCCCCACACACTTTGATTGATCTTGGGGCTTCCATTAATGTGATGACCAAGGACACCATGCTCAAGCTCAACCTCCAAGGTTCATTGAGGAAGACCACAACAGTTTTGCAACTTGCAGACCGCTCCACAGTGACCCCTAAGGGGATTGTGGAGGATGTGATGGTCTCCATTGACTCTTGGGAGTACCCTACGGATTTCCTAGTTCTCCAGCCTAAGGCTAAGCTTATTGGTTACCCTCTCATCCTTGGGAAACCCTAGTTGGCCACTACCAATGTTGACATTAGCTGTAGAGCTGGTAATATGACCATCAAGAATGGGTATATGTCTAATAAGTTAGTCATATACCCTCCTGCTCAGCCATCTCTAGAGCATGATTTACCTTTATGGTTGTAGGAGGAGGAAGAAGATGAAGTTTATTATGCCCAACTTTATATTTTATAAACAACCATGGGAGGAGGACAACACGATGAAGATGATTTGATTGAGCACCTACTCCAAATTCCAACTCCCAGTACATTTCCCTTAGAAGATGTAGTAAAGGAAACCTAGAACAATCATCCAATTGACCTATTCTTGGCCGATTCCAACCCCCTCCGTGTCAAAACCATAGAATTTGGCCCTGAGAGAACCTTGAAAATCAATCCATCTATTTTTGCTCTCCAAGAAGTGAAGTTATGCAACATGCTAAAGGAACATCTAGATGCCTTCACTTGGAGTTACAAAGAAATGAAGGGAGTACACCCCTCAGTGTGTACTCACCACATATACATCAAAGAGGGTTGCAAGCTAGTCCGGCAGCCCCAAAGGAGGATGAATCTAGCTCTTAAAGATATAGTCAAAGAAGAACTACAAAAACTGCTAGATGCAGGATTCATTTACCCTATCTTCGACAGTGAGTGGGTCTCTCCTTTGGTGTTAGTTCCAAATAAAAATGGTAAGTGGAGGATTTGTGTCGATTACAGGGATTTGAACAAAGCCACAAAGAAGGGCCATTTCCCTCTACCCTTTATTGACGAAGTTCTAGATGGCCTGGCAGGGAAAAAAAATTCTCTTTCGTAGATGGATTCAGCGGGTACACCCAAATCCAAATCAGCCTGGAAGACCAGCATAAAACCACGTTCACTTGTCCTTGGGGTACTTTTGCCTATAGGGTCCTTGCTTTTGTCCTATGTAATGCTCCTACCACTTTCCAGAGAGCAGTCCTGAGTATTTTTTCCGAGTTAGTCCATGATGCAGTGGAAATTTATATTGATGATTTTACACCTTATGGCTGTGATTTTCAAGAGGCTTTGTCCAACCTAGGAAAGGTACTGCACAAATGCATTGAAATGAACCTGTCTCTCAGTCCTGAAAAATGTGAATTCTTGATGACCGCAAGGACCGTGCTAGGTCATTCAATATCTCAGCATGAACTGCAGGTGGACCCAAACAAAATAACTATCATCCAAAGGGTCCCACCTCCTCAAAAGTAGAGAGATGTCAGAAGTTTCCTAGGGTTAGTTGGATACTACCGAAGGTTCATAAAGGACTTCAGCAAGTTGGCCTCTCCTTTATTTGGTTTGTTGGCCAAGGACTCTAAGTTTATCTAGTCAAAAAGATGTCAAGAAGCCTTAGACACCCTAAAGAACAAGTTAACCACAACACCGATTCTCCGAGGCCCAAATTGGGCCCTTCCCTTTCATATTCATGCTGATGCCTCACACAAAGCCATAGGAGCAGCCCTAGGTCAAATAGATG
Organism: Pinus tabuliformis; assembly: GCA_031772625.1. Lineage (NCBI taxonomy): Eukaryota > Viridiplantae > Streptophyta > Pinopsida > Pinales > Pinaceae > Pinus > Pinus tabuliformis. The sequence continues at coordinate 310,709,945 of CM062820.1, read as the reverse complement.
AAAAATTTCCTTATGTTATCTACTTTATCAGTAAGAATCTATCAAAGGCTTAACTAAATTACACAGTGACTGAATAGGAACTACTAGCTATTGTTCATTCATTGAACAAATTTAGGCATTATATTACAAGCTATCAAACATTTGTGCATATTGACCATGTTGTAATCAAATATTTAATTAATAAACCAGATGTGAATGCTCGGATTATAAGATGGTTAATTTTACTATAGCAGTTTGATCTAACTATTGTTCATAAGCTTGGTAAGGAAATGTTGTTCCAGACTTTTTTTCCAGATTAAATTTGTCTGCAGATGAAGAAGGAATGGTTGATGACTAGTTATCGGCTAAGCGCTTATTTGCTATTTCAATTCTCTCTCCATGGTTTGCTGATATAGAAAACTATTTGGTATCTGTATAGTTCCCACCAAACTTGTCCTCCAAAGAGAAGAGAAAGATAGTGAGGAAGAGTGCCCCATTTACTTGGATTGGGGGAAATCTCTTCAAACTTGGCCCAGATCAAATCTTGAGAAGGTGTGTCAGGGAGGAGGAATTCTTTGACATCCTTCTGACCTGTCATGATGGGCCTTGTGGAGGTCACTTTGCAGGAAAGAGGATAGCATTCAAAGTGTTACAAGTAGGCTATTATTGGCCCACTCCTCATCAGGATGTGAAAATATATACTAGTCAGTGTGATTGGTGCCAAAGGATGGGAAGGCCTACTCCAAGAGACGAAATGCCTCTGTAGCCTCAGGTGACTTTCGATCTATTTGACAAGTGGGGCATGGACTTCATTGGAACTATTAACCATCCTTCCAAACAAAAGTAGTACATCATTGTGTGCACTGACTATCTGACTAAGTGGGATGAAACCAAGGCAATTAAGGCAGGAACAGAAGAGAAGGTAGTTGAATTTCTAAGGGAGAATGTATTTTACAAATTTGGGTACCCTAGAGAACTGGTCACAAACCAAGGCAGCCAGTTTACCTCCAACATGATTGAAGACTTGCTCAGACAGCACAAGATCAAGCATAGAACCTCCACTCCCTATCATCCACAAGCTAACAAACAAGTAGAGGTGACCAATAGAGTGTTGGAGGGAATCCTAACCAAAGTGGTAAGCAGAAATAGGAAGGATTGGGAATATAGACTAGTTGAGGCCACCTAGGCCTATAATACCACCTAGAAGACCACCACTAGATTCACACCCTATGAGCTGGTCTATGGGAAAAAGGCTTTGTTGTCCATTGAATTTTAGTATAACGCATTAAGGATGGTAGCCCAACTAGATCTGGATCTCAACAGTGCACAAAAAGAGAGATTTCTCTAGTTGAATGGTTTGAATGAGTTCAGAATGTATGCCCTCCTACATACAGAGGTGATTCAACTTAAAAGGAAGATCTGGCATGATAAGAACATCAACGAAAAGAAATTTCAAGAAGGTGATTTGGCTTTGTTATATGATTCTAGGTATAAATACTTCAAGGGCAAGTTAAGGACAAGATGGCGAGGACCTTATGTTGTAGAAAGATGTCCTAATAGTGGTTCATTACAGATTAGAACCATAGATGAAGAGGCCATTCATTTACTTGTTAATGGACACCGACTAAAAATTTACAAGAGACCATTGTCAAAACAAGAATTCAATGATTATATCAATAAAATAGTGATGGTAGTGGAGCAAGTTTCAGCTCCTACCTCATCAAATCACTAAGAGAAAAATGAAAAAATAATAAGGGCTTAGGTGAAAACCTCCATGAGGCACCTGAGTCCCACTATTGGGTTGAAAACCTCTTGGAGCGGCCCAATGGTGTCAATATAAAAAGAGAGAGAGAGAGAGAGAAAAAATGAGAATAAAAATATCTCTAGGTGAAAACCTCTCTTGAGGCACCCAGGGAAAACATCCAGGATGAAAACCTCTCAGAGGCAGCCTAGTTGTTTTCAAAAAAAAAAAAAGGAGAAAAACCATAAAATTTTCTATTTTGCAATTCAGCAAGAAGGACGATCAGAGAGCAAAGAAGGATCACCAAGAGACCTATTTCACTCACATTTTATTTTCCCACTCATTTTCATGCATTAGTCTACCATTTCTCTCATTTTTTCCACTCCTTTCCTTCAGTTTACAAGGGACTATGTTTTCTACAGCTTCTCATGTAAACCTACAGGATCCCCTGAAAACCTACAGGATGATCCTGTAGGAATCACAATGACCCAGAAATCCTACAGGAAGTGACCCTAAAGGAAAAAATGACCTGATATGTCAATAAAATAGCACCCCTACATCATCATTCCATGACCATACCAATGTCCACCTTCAGCACCCTTGCATTCACCCTTAAAAAAAATGTATCTAAGTTTCAAAAAAATTCATAGTCTTCGAAAAAGAAGGAAACGGAGGGCAATAGGGAGCATCACCTGAGTATTCCTCATCCTCCACACTCCTAGTCTCCCTTTCCATCCATGTCACCATCTTCAAACTCCCAACAGAAGGTATGATTAAGAGTTCTGAGGGAGAAGCAGCTACAGGAAATCCTGTAGCAGCCTATCCCATAGAATACAAATCATAAGAACAGCAAGCTTCCAGCATGATGATCCAAGAGCAAAAGGGACTCCAAAATAGTAGCAGCACCATCATCTTCAACACTAGGTACCTGCACCACAAAAAATCATCAGAGAACAACAACAAAAAGGGAAGAGGACTAGCGTGCAGCTATACACACAGCAAGCACCTCTGGTCTTCAACCACTACAGTGAGGTATTAAGCACCACAGGTAAGTATCCCGCTCACTCTCTCATGTGCATAATGTATTCAAAATATGTAAAGGTTACGAGTAAGTTGGTTTATAAGTGAAAGGTGGTGAGTTAACTTGGCCACCTTCAATCAGTCAACAAAGACAAAACAATTTATCCTCTCACACGTGGCAGCAGCCAACTCAAAAACAGAAAGGAGAAGGGCAAAAGTAGTTAAGGCTACAGAAGCATGAAGTGGGATTTGATTACGAGGAAGTGGGGAATGATGAGGTGGTAGTGGGGACTAACGGTCCAAAAATGGAAATTGTACCTCGGCTACCAGCACACCACCTCACCCCAAATTACCATAAGAGGAAATAATCGTTGTCCCCATGCATTCATGCATTCACTTCCTCGAGGCTCGCTCTCACAAGTCACTCTCATACCTAGGCAACCTACAGCAAGGAAGACACCATTGTTTTTTTACACAGGAATTCCTATAGGATTGCACACGGGATTGTTACAGGATACACAGAGACAATCTACAAGATAAGCCGAGAGGAGTTTCAGAGGGGAAAACATGGGCATCGACCACAACAAACATTATGAAGAGGTAGGCTCTGTAATTACATTCCTCTTTCCAAAAAATTGAACAAAAAAATCCTCTAGTTTAAGAGAATTTGGCAGCTGTGCAAGAGAATTGTCAACACAGTCATCTCAGCTTTTTTACTTCTACATTTGAAAATTGTATCAACCATCTCATCTCCTCAAAACCTCAACAACCAAAGATGACAGGAGGGTTTAATAAGAGGGAGCCCACTAATACTATGAGAATCCAACAACACCCTCAGGTACTACAAATCTTCGCAAGGCATAATTGGATGGGGTTTTTTGAAAAATTAAGGGGGTATGATGATGAGGTGGCCCGAGATTTTGCTCTCTCCCTCATTCCACTCACCAAATTCTATGCCACTATTGTGGTAAGAGGCCTCTCTATAGAACTCACCCTTGAACTCATCAGTAGAGTTACCACACTTCCCCTAGGAGTACCATGGAGGAAGGAAGACAAAGGAGATAGCTAGGTTTCCAAAAGGAAATTCTTTTTAGAAGGTGAGGAACCCACTAAGGACAAAAATGAAGTAGGGAGAGAAAGTTTGCCATATCCCTGGAATGAGGTAAGCTACCAACTTCTCAAATACATTTCATGTGAGGGGAGGTATAGTGTGGTCTATGGCTATCATTTTAGGTTTCTTGAAGAATTGATATTTGGAGCAGAAACACCCCCTCACCGTAGGCTTAACATACCATACCTCTTGCTGCAATCACTGATAGAATCAAGCATCAAAGTGCAAGAGGGAAATTCCCAAGAGTTAGCTCACCATGGGTTAATTAGAATAATTATAGAATATTCCCTCCAAAACCTCAGAATTCCTATACAATTGTCAGTTTTTAGAGACATGCAGGCAGAGGAAGACATCAAAGCTCTCACATATGATGTTAGTCCTACTGTCAGTGAAGAGGGAGAGGAAGAGACTAAAGTAGAGGAAGAATAAGTAGAGCAGGAAGAAGAATAAATAGAAGGAGATGAAGATGAGATGGATGAAGAAGAAGATGAAACAGAATAAAATGAGGAAGATGAAGAAGAAGAGGAGAAAGAGAAGGAGGATGATAATGAAACAAAGGAGGATGTTAAGGAGGAAACTGATAAAGATGATGAGGATCTACAAGAGGAAGAAGAAAGGAAAGACATAGGTGAAGAAAGCAATTGGAAAGAGGGGGAAGAAGATAAGGACGAGTCACCTAGGGTGTCTCCATAACCCACTGAGAGAGAGGCAGCAGCTTCCCTCACTGCTCTTAGCACCCCCATCAAGCAAAAAGGAAAAATATAGAGGCAGACCCCCTTATATTTCAAGACAAGAAAAATCACAAGAATAAGGTAGGGGAAACCCCAAACGCCAACCAAAATTCCCATTGTGATCGAAGACTCACCTAAATAAAAGGAAAAAATGCCTTCCCCTAAGTCTCCTATCGCCTATGTGAGAAGGCATATGACTAGATCAACCTCCTCCAAGGGAAAAGAAATCCTACAAGATACATAGAAGAATGTACAGGAAATAGAAGCAATCCTACAGGATACAGTGTTGAACCTATAGGAGACACAAAAAATGGAAAAGGAGGTAGACCAATAGCAAGAAACTGAAGAAGAGGACCCAGAGTCAAAAGAACCTGGCCCCTAAGCTAACCTTGACTCCTACTATAGGCTCATTGAAGGAGGCAGGGTCATACCTCAAAACTTTGTTATTCCACTGTTCTTCGAGCTTGAGAAGGAGAGAGCTAGAACTCACCAATGGATGTAGATCGCCAAATCCAAGGGGGTGGAAGACATTGGGCACATGGAGGAGAAGCTCAAGGAGATGGGTAGAGAGCTAAGTAGCTTGAGATAAAAAGACGCCATAAATAAAAATCAACTAGAAACAGAAAATGCATGGTTGAGAGGAAAACGGCAAGAAAGAGAGAATCAATTGCCATGTATGGCCAGTCTCTCTTTGGAGGAAATCCAGTGTAGGATGCCAGATAAATCTTATACCCTATACCTCAAGGAATAGTGGTTGTAGTTCAAGATCAAGACCCTATCACAAAGAGGCACCATGCCATTTCAGGACTACAGGAAGTTCATTGATCTTTGTGATCATAGCACGCCAGAAGATAGGGCCAAGATGTCTGAGTTTTATTTGCACAACATGGACTTAGCAGACATGAATTTATGGGACCCTAATTCCAAGCTAAGATATTTACAGTTGATGGATTTGGTATCATGGATGAACCATGAGGAATCAAGGGCTGCAGAGGTGAAGAAGATATTGGCAATTGAACAAACTGAACCTCTTATGATTAGAGTTGAACAGTCAAATCCCATAGCCCTCATTAGTACCCATAATTTGATTGCAAATGCTCCTCAGCTTGCACCTAGATATCTTGTTGCCCAAGAGCAAGAAATTTCACATTTTTAGGACATGTCCAGGTTGTTAGGGGATGATTTCATACATGCTTACCTGAGGATATGGAACACATTGCCATACATCTTAAAGATAAGAGAGTACCACTCTCCTCAAAGATTGAGAGAAGCACTAAACAGGACACCTGTGCACAAGCAATCTATGCAAAGGCTGAAAGTCAATTGGATTGGCCTGAAACTTAGTCCACCACTACTCTTAGGAATGCTAGAAAGAAGGAAGGAAGAAGAAGAAAAGAGGCAGTGGGAGGAGGTAGAAAGGAAAGTGGGCTTCTATGAACAAGAAGAGGAAACCACATCAGAGGAATGGGATGTCAGGGAGGCCACTAGAGCTATGAAGAATATGGATATTGATTGAGTTGTTCAGAGGATGAGCAACACTTTCAGTAGGGGGGTGATGATGAGCATCATCATTGGGTAATTATATGGGCCTTAATTCACCTCCTAGCTTAGTCAAACCAACTTTTCTCACAACTTATTACATGTTTTTTATTATATTTTGTTTTATGAGATGAGTTAGAGTTGGATATTATGCCTAGTGGACTAATATGAATTTAATGAAGGATTGAAGAAGAAAATCAAGGAATTTTAACAAATACTAAGGTTAAAACTTGAATGGGATGAGGGAGAGGGATTGTAGGAGGGAAATCCTCCTCATTTACTTCTCCCCCATTCGAATATTCCTCCATCCATCACACCAGCTCGGTATGCAAGCAGCCAAGCCCTGAGGATTAGAAGGCAACCAAGCAAGTGAGAGACAAAGAGATAGTTTATCTTGAGTTTGGGAGCAGAGCCTCCATGATTTTAAGGAATTCGTTGGGGACTTCAGTTGTATAAGTAGAGAGTCCTAGAGCCCCATTAGGATTCAATTTTTTTTTAAAACTCTAAGCTATTTTTGAGCTCCAGACTTGTGAAAGTTTTATTGATGTAATTTTTTGTTTTGGTAATAAGAATGAGTTTTGTTTTGAGCGAGCACTAAGTTAATTTAGAGGGTTGAAGCTCTTGGGTTAGGGCCCAACCCTAGCAGCCAAGGCCCCTCTTTTCTTGTATCTGTATGTTTATATTAGCCTCATAGCTTCATTGTTAATTTTCTTTTAGATGTGTTTTCATTGCAAGTAGTGTAGATTGGATTGGTTGTTTATTAGTTTACTTCCATTTGTGCCTTACTTCAGTAGCAGGTTAGTATGGATAAAAGGAGTACCACAAGGTTGTTAGTGGGTGTCTTGGCCTCATTTCCTCCCTTTGGGATCATGATTTGAGGAAGGGATCTTTATGCAGCCCCAAAAACATAGATTTTTATTTCTTGCATAAGTTTAGAGTTTAGCGTATTTAAGTTAGCATTTGATCAAGTTTACAAAGTAGGATTTCATTGCCATTTCTTCTATCTTTAGCCTTGCAGTAGATCTCATCCATGTTTTCATTCCTTTTAGCAACTTTCCTCATGCATCATGTAAGTAGTTAGATCATTAATTCTACTTTTCTAGTAGAGAAGGTACTTCAGGAGGAGACAAAGACTTCATATCCAGCAACCACCTTCCATTCCATCCACCATAGTCATTCCTTGTTTTCACCATCGCCTTCACTAGTTTTCTTCATTTTTCATAGAAATTCTTCCAGGCATAATGAGAGAATCCAACCATCTTCTATCTTTTTTGTTGACTTCTAAGTAATCCTAGAACTTTCCTCACTTCATTCCACCCATATACCACCTTCCCTAAGCCTTCCATCACCTCCAACACCTTCCATTTTTCTCTCGGTTGTATCCTGTAGGTTTACAGGGAATCTTATAGGTTTCTAGTACAACTTGTAGGTTTTCCTGAAGTGGCTTGTTTTGAGACCGAATTGAGGGAAAACCTCTAGGAAGTCACCAAAATCCTCCCAAGGGTCTCCCACGCCATCCAACCATCTCCTAACCCTTCCAGCCATCCTCCAACATCCTTAATTCACCTACCACATCACCAAAAGAAATTAGTTTGCATACTTTATTTTGCATGAAAAGACAAAAATACAAAAATAGATTTACTTCAGTCCATTTACTTACACATTAGTGATGTTTGATGCTTCTTACTTCCATGCTTAGATAGTAGCATTTCGTTCATGATAATTTAGCAGTTTTCCAAAGCATAGTTTCTTGGCAGTTAATTAGGAAATGGTGTGAATTAGCATTAAATTTCAGTATTTTCCATTATTGAGGTAGAGTGGCTCTCCCTTAGAGAAAATTTCCCTTTCTTCCATCAAGAAACCAAGCTTATTCTGACTCCATAGAATTCTGGCTTGAAAGCCCCAATGGTCTTTTGCTAGTTGAACTATGACAAAAGGCAAAACCATCATTGTTACTTGTGTATACAACACTGTCACCTCCAATTTTGTACGAACCTTAAGTTGACAAAGTAATGTTGGTATCCCATGAGTTGTAGCATTCTTGTTGCAATCTGGCACTCATCACAGCACAAATAATGGATCATTGCAGGAACATTTCCACATATTCGAGTACCATTGACCCAATAGGAAATATGCACTTAGTATGAGGCCCTAGTGATATTGTTGAAGTTATAAGTGTCTCTAACAGTCACAGTGGTGGGAGATAACTTTTGGATAATGTAAATTCAGTCACATATGGTTGCACTCACTGAACAGTTGTAGGACTTGGCAAAGGGAAAATCACATGCCATTGAAGTGTGGTGCACTATTTTTTGCAAGAAGCTCCACCATATAAATGAGTGTCTGGTGTTAATGAGTACATGGAGACAGGCGCTACCAACCCAATGGCATAAGGAAGAGGCATGTGGTGTGAGGTGTGTATAGTATGGGGTCATACAACCACAACTTACCCTATGATGAAAAAGCATGAATCTTCTATAAGAAAGTTATTTTATTATTTTTACATGTCGGTTGGTCAAAATATCCACCATTATAGGGAGTTGGAGTTAATGCACAATGGCACTATGGATGCATACCAAGTATAAGAGGGCCAAGATGGTATTTTGCAAACCTACAATTAGCCTAGCAAAGGTCAAGGTGAAATAGGGAGAGGACCAGGATGATTTTTCGGACTATGAGGAGGACGAGGAGCCTTTGAGCATGAAATATGCATGATTTTTTGTTATAATTGTGGTTAGCCTGGGAATATCATGAGAGATTGTTCAAATCCATGCTAGACTTGTACATATTATTGGGCTCTTAACCATGCGACGAAAGACTTCCCACAATTGTTAGTAAAGATATAGGTTATGAAGGGACAAAATATACAGAAGGTGAAAACCCAATTTCACAAATATGAGTTGCAGGTAAAGGTGGTGACGCAAGGAGGAGCCAAGACTAGCACACACACTATGAATCAGATGACACTAGTCAAGAGTGGGTGTCCAGGGATGCAAAACCACCCTTGAGATTTGATCCTCAGAGAGAGAAGGACAAATACAAGGAAGCGTGAAAGGAGATAATTACAATGTACTAGATTTATCTTGAGGATAGCCCTATGTATGATATTCTGGAATTTTTGATAGGAAAACTAAGAAGAATGATGGGGCCCTACAAAAAATGTGCAAGATGATCGAATAATGTGAAAAGGAGCCTAAGAAGGAAGTAGTGTAGGTATTGAGGCAAGTATTTAGCCAAGTCAAGCAAAAAAAGAGCAATAGCCGAGAATTTTAGTTTGGTGCATAAGTAGGAGCCTACAAGATGGATAACATGATTATGGATTTGGATTCTTAAGTGAATATTTTTCCAAAGAAGACATGGGAGATTATGGGGAGTCCAAATTTAACTCAATGGTCACCCATCCAGCTTTGATTGGCCAATCAATATAGGATTATTCTGATTAGTAGATTACCCAATGTGGAGGTTGACCTCAATGGAGTCACCAACATGGAAGACTTTGGCGTGATTGAGATTGTGGATGATACATACTGCTACTCATAACTGCTAGGGATATACTAGGAATTTAATAACCAAATGGTTATCAATTTGAAGAAAATACAAATGACCTTTGAGTTGGGAAATGTTTTTGTAATCTTTCATTGGACCCAAGTGAAGGAGATCACTACATGGAGCCCATTCGAGAAGAAGTAGATGGAGAGCCCTTCTAGGAGATTTATAAAGTCACCAAACACAAGGCGGACTATGTCAATCTAAGTTCATATGGAGTATTAAGTTGATGTAGTATCAATTCACGCACCTCATATTCTAAAGAAGGACTAGAGAACTAGTAGAACAGGATGCACAAGATCTCAACTAGAAGGTGTGCGCATGTCACCCGCATAGTATGCTAGTTCATGATAGAGGTACATGAACCCCCAAGGTACAATGGCTTAAATGACATTGGATCATTTATTTATGATTTCAAGCAGAAGGTTCTTAAGCACTTAAGATTTCTAGTTGTAGATGTTTCCTTGAAAGCCACTCCTACAAGATGGTTGATGATGCATAAAGGTGGAATCAAAACTCGGTCAAAGTGTAAGCATATGTTATGAATTTGGTTTAGTTGTGATTTGGAACTTAAGGGAGTGGATTATATGGGGATGAATTTCCCCACAACCCACTTGAAGATTTATGTTACAACATTGAACCAAAGGGGAATTCTATAGGAGGAATGGGTTCATCAGTTGGTACATACAATGGATACCATTCCCAGAAATTGGCACGTCAAGCTAGGGGTTTTTTGAGGTACTACACAATGGGACGGTATGATAGAAGATTTAAGGCCATATTTTGTTTCATGGCTGACAATGCAACACTGGACCATGTGTTAAAGGCATTGAAGCAGAAAATAGTTTTAACAGAGCGGTGGCTAGAGCAGAGGACAGTGTCATTGTTCCATTCCCACCAACATTGCAAACAAGTGTGAGATTTTATGGAGTGATAAAAATTTACAGAGGCTGTTGATGATGAAGACCCAGGGAATTTAAATATTCTATAGTCTGAAGGGGAGTTGTAAAGTAACAGGACTGGAGTTGGACACAGAGGATTACTCTAAGACTATTAGAATGAAGAAAAATGAGTATCTAGAGTGATGACACTCCAAAGATGGCATTGATTAGGGATTAATGGGATGATGATATTGTAGAAAAGGTTGAAAATTTTCTAAGAGAGTACCAGGACATGTTCCTAAACACTTCCACTGAGATAAAGGGTATCCTAGGAGAACTTAGTGAAACATGAATTCATCCTAAGCCATATGCAAAGCTCGTAAAGTAGAGGCCTTACTGGCTTAATCCATTGTATAAGAAAAAGGTAAATAAGGATTTGGATAGGACACTGGAAGTCGGGATCATCAAGCCAGTGGAGCAGTCAAAGTGGATCATCCTGATGGTTGTGCAGAACAAGAAAACAGGGGAGATACGTATTTGTGTCGACTTGAGGAAACTTAATGATGCTTTTGTACATAACTTGTTTCCCACCTCATTTATAGATGACATACTAGATAGCTTTTGGGATCAAGAGGTCTTCTCTTTTACTAATGGATTTCTAATTTATCACAAAATCCAGATTGCTAAGGAGGATTGAAACAAGACCACATTTGGGACAAATGGGGGTTTCTTTTAGTGCACGATAATTCCCTTCATTATGGAGAATTCGCCTGCTATATTCAAGGGTGTTAGTCGTGGATTGTAAGTATTTTATACTCAAATTCTTATAGGTCTATTTTGATGATTTCACAGTGTTCAGTTTATTACAGAAGTACATTAAATTGTTATGATTGATGTTGGATAGGTGTAGGAAACTTTAGATCTCCTTGATTATTAAGAAGTGTATCTTACACTTGTCATTTGACATCCTACTAGGTCACATTGTGTGTAAACAAGGGTTATTGGTGGATCTTGCAAATATTGAGATCATAGTAGACCTTCCTCCCCCTATGTTGATCTAATAGATCCATGCTACATTGGGTCACACTAGTTATTACTAGAAATTCATAAAAGGTTACACCCACATAACTTCACCCATGGAGCGTCTACTAAAGAAATAAGCCCCATTTGAATGGATGAAGGAATGTCAATAAGACTTGGATACACTAAAGGAAAACATGTTCAATGTGCCTATCCTAATTTTTCCTAATTGGAGCAAGGTGTTCCATGTACATGTAGATGCGTCGTCCATTGTGTTGGGAGTTAACTAGTGCAACCAAGAGAAGGTGAGGTGGATCATCCAATCACATTTTCTAGCAGAAAATTATCTACATTCGAGTAAAACTACACCACCACCCATCACAAGGGCTTCGACATGGTATATGCCTTACATAAATAATGAAAATACCTCCTAGGCAATAAATTCAAGATGTACATGGATCATTATGCCTTGAGGTACCTCGTCAACAAGCCTATGTTGGGGGGTGTATTTTTTTATGGTTGTTATTATTCTAGGAGCATGACTTTGAAGTGGTGGTTAAACTTGGATGCTTAAATGCAAGTCTAGATCTTCTATCTAGAATTATCACAAGGGAAGAAGCTTAAAGTTGGGATGATGAATTTCCCGATGCATAGATGTTTTTTGTGACCATGGTGGATGACTACTTTGCAGAAATTACGTAGTTCCTAGGTATTAGAGTCACGCCACCATATTATAGTGTCGTGCAAAAGAAATAGTTAGCCGTCAAGGTTGCAAACTACTAGTTAATTGCAGTATGTTTATATAAGTTGGGTGTTAATGGAATTTTGTGGAGATGTGTCATATAACATGACTACCCGATGATTTTAACCAAGGCACATGGAGGTGTGGCAGGAGGACACTATGTCGTCAGGCCACTGTGCAAAATATTATGCACACAGGAATATGGTGGATGATGATATACACAAACACAAAAGAATTTTGTAAGAGCATGAAATTTTCTGGAGAGTGGGGAGAGCCTCTAGAAGGGATGATCTGTCGTTGGCCACCCAGATTACATTGTAGCCATTTGACAAGTGGGTTATATATATTTTTTTCCCTATCAACCCACCTACTAGAAGATCGAGCACAAGATAAATTATTGCAGCTATAGATGTTGGAAACCAAGACAATGCTAAGAGGGGGGGATGAATCAACATTGTAGGAATTTTTACGAATTGAAAATTTTCTTTTACTTTGTGAAATAATATTGGGACACCATTAAATACTTTAAAAATTAGTTTAAATAAGCATAACAGGAATCAATATCAGCAATCACAATGGAACACACAATGAACAAGTAAATTTTCAAAAATGCACTTCATTCATCCATAGGGAAAGCTAGAACTTGTTGTTACAATTCTCTAGCTAGAACTATCAACAAGCTAGAACTCCCTAATTTATCAGCTACAATTTAATGGAGATACAACCCCAATGGTTTATAAACAACCACTGGAAATAGCCCCAAACCCTAATCCGCAAGCTACAACTTGATAGACACTCAGTGGTTCATCTTTCATCCATTTTCACACTAGATCCATGAATGCCTTATCTGCTTTCAAAGTAAAATAATTTCCCCTTAATAACCAATACCTTCAACAATCTATGATTACTGATAACACCGCTAGCACCTCACTCACAAAATGTTATTCTCAAAACTCTGTCTCAATCACACACCCAACCTTCTTGCTCAACCCTACTGATAACGATTTGTTCTTTTTCAATTTTGGCTTCTTCGCTTTTCTTATATAGCTGCATGAATTCTTAAATTCCTTAGTCCTATTTAGTTTAGTCTTATAAATATGTTCATTAAGTTCTCAATCTCTAATCTATTGTTTTGGATTCAATCTCTTAGTCAAACTACTATTTTCTTTCTTATTTTATCAATTTAGTTGTTTAACTGAGTTTAGATAAGTTTTACTAAATTTAGTAGTAGTTAAGTTTGGCTTAACTCCTAAGCCTGGTGCTAAACTATCATTGTCAACGCATCCATGTTTCTATCAGAACTAGCTTCCATCCCATCCTTCCATTCCAAACCTCAAGGCCTCTTAACGTGTCTCTATCACTAAAATAGTCATATTTCTAAATAGATCTTCCCCGATCCTTTTCCTTTATAACCTGAATGTTGAAAAAATTTGTCAGTTAAAGCCTTTAGTTCTTTTAGCCTTAAGTGTTGAGGGATTTCCTCATGTGACCGAGTCCTATGACCGATGGAGTAACGAGGGCAAGCGGTGATTGAGGGTCCCACAAAATACCACGGTGGTATCGAAATCCACCGTCAAGACCACCCTCGGTGGTTCCTGAAATCAAGGAGAGTGCCCTCAGAATCACTATTTGTCATAGATCTCAATTTTTGAAACCACCTTCTGGGTCCACCTTGTTCATTAATGTTTGGAAAACTTCATGTCATTTCTCACTGTTGGATATGTTGGAGTTGATCTATGCTTTCGATTGTGATTGAATTTCATGCACCTGCGGAATTTTGACCCTCTAGGGTATGTTGTCAGGGTGATGTCATGTTGATGTCATCCAGGCCATGTGTCGACATGTGTGTCACCCATATATGAGCCTTTTGGGTACCCAAAAATACTAAACTGCTTGCCACATGTCCACCTACTAATGGGTGGTTTTTTATGTCACCTATGACCAATAATATGTTGCCATCTGTCCTGTCAGAGGAGAGAGAAAGGATCCCTCTATCCTTGGTTGTGTAGGAAGTTTTCTTTGTAAATAGTTTTATGCACTCGTGACATGCTAACAACTCTAATGCCCAAATCCCTCAATCCTAACGCTTTCCAATAATTCCAATTCTAAAAAATTAAGGTATTTCAGGGTTCCAATTTTTGGGTTTCTTGGGTTCTAGGCTTTTGGGCCTGCTACCCTGGCTTAATGTTGTTGCAAGATTCCAAGATTCTGGGTTTCCAGGAATTTTACTTTTGTAAGCCCAACTTTGAATTCCTCTATCTCCCACTCCATGAGGCCATTTGAAGACTTCTTTATACCATTGTAAATCCCCTTCAAAGCACTTTCCATTTGCGTAGGTCTGATGTAGTCTTTGAGCTCATATTCTACCTAAAAAATGCTTCAAACTCTCTACATAATTCTACATCTTGACCTTCTTCTTGTGCCTAGGACCTACTCCTTGATATATCTTTTTGAAACCTATTCCACCCACCATTTTCAACCATCTGCTTAATAGACACTCTATTGACATCAATGAAAACATATTTCCAACATTTTCCCCTTTTGGAATTGATGGCAACACCAATATCAAGAAACAAATCTTTTAGGATATATAATTGTCTCTTTTAAGTGTTGCTCCCCTTGAAATGTACTTCTCTTATTCTTTGGTTCTTCTTTTTCTACTACTCATGTTGCTCCTTAAGATGTGAATGAATCACTAACACCTCTCCTTGTACTCATTTATCTAAAATTTATTATCTCTCCCCTTATTGGTTTGTTTTATCACCATTATCACTCCCCTTTTGACATCAATGGAAAAGACATCAACATCCTCCCCTGTCGCCATGCTCCTCCTGAAAATAATAATTCTATGTCATGTTGATCCTGTGGACCTGGTAGCTTCACCATGATATGTTAAACATACAACAATTGCCTTTCTTCCTCTTAAAGGAAGACTTAGTATAGGGAGGCGAGATGAACAATGCCCAATCTTTCCCTAAAATAATCAAATTTTTCTTTAGGGAGTGGCTTGGTAAAAATATCAGTAACTTGTTATTTTTTAGGAACATACTCCAATTTCACAACCTGATTTGCAACTTTCTCTCTCAAGAAGTGATACTTGATTGGAATATGCTTTGTCTTGGAGTGAAAAATTGGATTCTTGGACATGCTTATTGCACTTGTGTTGTCACAAATAATGGGAGTATGCTAATCATAGAACACTTGTACATCTTGCAAGGTCTACTTTATCCACAATAATTGAGTAGAATAAGAATTTGTTGTGATATATGCTTCTTCATATGTAGATAAGGAAATGGAAGCTTTCTTCTTGCTCAACCATGAGACTAGACATTCTCTAAGAAAGAAAGCACCACCACTTGTGCTCTTTCAATCATCTACATCACCTACCCAATCAGCATCAGTATAAATAGTGAATGAAAAATATTTACCTCTAGGGTACCACAATCCATAGTCCTCTATTGCTTTGACATATCTAAGAATCCTCTTGGCTACTAATATATGGCTTTGTCTGGGGGATGCTTGAAGTATTCCAACTATAACAATGACTTGCATGATGTCTAGTATTGTAGTTGTCAAATACAAGAGGTTTCCAATGACGAATATATATAAAGTCTAGTCTACTACTAGAGATTCATCCATCTTGCTAAGGTTACAATATGTTGCCATTGGAGTGCTCACTAAAGAGAATTCTTCCATGCCAAATTTCTTCAACACTTATTTGAGATACTTGCTTTGAAAAATAAAAATTCCTTTGGTTTTCTGTGCAATTTTCAATCCAAGGAAACAGGAAATCTCTCCAAGAAATGATATTTCAAACCTGGCCTTCATATCAGCGGAAAATTCATTGGTCAACAAATTTGAATCACTAGAAAAGATTATATCATCAACATATACAACCACCACAATGAATTTTCTATATTTTGCTTTGACATATAAGTTGTTGTCAGTTGCACCTCTTTTGAATCCACACTTGAGTAGGTAGTTGTCTAGCTTCAAATACCAAGCTCTAGGGGCTTGCTTGAGACCATACAAATCCTTCTTAAGTATGCAAACATAATCTAGTTTCTTTGTTAGCTGAAAACCTTTTGGCTACTCTATGTAGACTTCCTCCTGTAGCTCTCCATTGAGAAAAGAATATTTGACATCCATTTGATAGATTTTGAATTTCTTAAAGCAATAAAATGCCAAAAACATTATTATCGCTTATACTATATAAATAGGAGAAAATGTTTCATCAAAATACAGGCCTTCTATTCGATCATATCTTTTGCATACCAAACTAGCCTTGTTTCTTACCATTTCTTCGTGGTCATTTACTTTATTCATGAAAACCCACTTTGTGCCAATGACATTCTTGTTAGAAAACTTGGAATAAGTTCCCAAGTCTAATTTTTCTCCTTTTGATTCAATTCTTCATTCATTACCTTTAATCAATGTTGATCTTGACTAGCTTGAATAACATCTTTTGGTTCCTCCATGGACAGTAGGGCAACATGTGCCTGCGTGAGGTAATCTCATAGCTTCCTTCTTGTCTGCACTCCAAAATTTAATTCAAAAATGATTTGATCAACTGGGTGGTGTTTTTGTACATACCTTGGGGGATATCTAGCTTAAGCACTAGAAGGTTCTTCATCGTTTTCCTCTACAATTACCTCATTGTTTTCCTCACTAATGCTCTCTAGTTCATCAGTGTTGGTTTTTTTGGATTGTCTTTGTTCTTGATGAGTGTGATCATCCACTTTTACATCGATACAGTCAATGATCCTCGGTGACTTATTGTAGCATATGCATCCTTTGTTGTTGTGTGAGTATCACAGAAAAATGCATTCATATGCTCTAACATCGAAATTTCCAAGTTTTTCATCATTTCTCTTGATGTAGCATTTACAACCAAAGACTTTGAAGTTTTTTATTGTTATAGGTCTTCCATACCATTTCTCATAGGGATTTTTGTCAATATTCGGTCTAAACTGAGATTTTTTAATCATAATTATTGTTATATGAATAAATTCTACCAAAAACCTCTGTTGAACATTCCTTTCGGTCATCATTGCTCTATCTAACTATTGTACTAATTTTCGTTCTCTTTTTACTACACCATTTTGCTAGGGAGTCTCTATTATTGTAAACTACCTTTTGATGCCATTATTTTTATAGAATTCATCAAATTCTTTTGAAATGAACTCACCTCCATTGTCAAACCTTATGCTTTTGATTTTTCAATCAGTTTCATTCTCATCCAAGGCTTTGAACTCTTTAAATTTCTCAAAAGCTTCAGATTTTTCTCTAAGGAAGGTAACCCACATCATCCTACTGAAATCATCAATTATTAGCATAAAGTATAATTTACCTATGGGTGACTACATTCTGGATGGTCCACACGAATCCATATGTACTGACTATAATGTTTTTGATGATGATTTCTCCTTCACCTTGAATGTAACTTGAGATTGATTTCCTAGTTGACAAGATTTACAAATTGTATTCTCTAGTTTTTAAATCCTGGGAAACTCTTTTGATATTTTTCTTCTTTACTAGCTTGATTATCTTATCAAAATTCATATGTCCAAGCCTTTTGATAAGTAACACATTTTTGTCTCCTCTTTGAGCACATATACATTATTGTTTGTTCTTACAACTTCAATAACTATCTCACATGTACCCGTGGACTTGATTTGACAATTTTTGGCTTTAAAAATCACATCATAGCCTTGATCACACATCTGAGATACACTAAGAAGGTTATGCTTCATCCCATCAACATATAAAACATTTTTGGCTTTACCTTTTCCATTTGATAGACTAACCACTCCTTTTGCAATTATTTTTCCAAGAGCATTGTTTCCAAAAGTCACATTACCTTTGTCAATTGGTTTCCACATACCAATGGATCCCACCATTTTGATCATACAAAGAAATATCACATTGCTCTAATTTCTCCTTTTCTTTCCAAACCTTAGGCTTTTGTTCATTTTTCTTAATTATTGGATTTGTCATTTTTCTTTAAGTTTACAATTTATTGCTATATTCCCACAATTTTGACGTTTAAAGCATTGCACCTGATAATTTAGGGGAGCAAAAGAATTATTGTATTTTGGTCTAATTTTCCTTTGTTGAATTCTTCCCTTGGATCTGAGTTTCCTATACAATATATGGACTCTACAATTTATTTCTTTGTGTCCATAGTTTGTGCATGTGAAACAAGACCTTGGGAAAATATCATTGTACTTGGAAGATTGTCTTCTGTGTTGAACTAAATTCTGGGTAGTTTGATTTTCTTAGCCAGTGCTCTTCTTTTGTTGCTACTAATTTTTATGGACCAGATCTTTGGGTTGCATGTCTCCCTTTTGTTGTTGTGTAAGCCCTTCTTTTGTTGGAACAAAGGTAATTTTGTTTCTACCTTTTAATTCAGTTGTTACATTAGACTCAGCTTCAAAGACATGAGCACTACAATCTGAGGAGACTCATTGTGCTTCCAATATCTCATTTAAATCTTCAGCCCCTTTTCTAAATTTTTTATTGAAACACAATTGTGTTTTAGCCTTCTCTAGTTCCTTTCTTAGCAATATGATTTCTCCTGTTGGAAACCTTTGAGCACTACTGAGAGGGGGGGTGAATTAGTAGTGTGACTTGTATAGGAATTTTTCCTTTTATTAACTTCACTTACTGAAACACATACATATATGAAGCAACTCATTCACATAAGCATAACTAAAATCCATAATAAGAAACAAAAATAATAAACAATGCACACAATCACATCATCACACATAAGACACAAGATTTTGGGTGGAAGCCCTTCCGGGACAAAAACCACCTTTGTTGTTGCCGCTCTATTCTAAATTTCTATTATGTCAAGTAATTTATAGTTTACAATGTTAGTTGAATCTGATTATCCCTTAGACTCGACCTCATGCACAATAGGTTAACACCAATCAACCAAGAGACTTGATTCTACTAATCAGCTTGGAAGACTTTGTTCTCACACGTATCTATGGACTACCATCCACTGAAGGCCGCTACGATCAACGATTCTCACCCAACTCTGACTAGAATATCCAACTCTGATTGGATGGAGAAACTTCTCCTTTCACTGTAGTGTTTAAATCACTACTCCTATCTCATGAGATCACTACTTGTCAACACTATGTGGACCTCATTTCATAAATTTTCAAACTAGATCCAAGATGATCTACTCAACAATAATTCAATTCTATAATCATGCTCTCAGCAGCAAGACTCCCTGAAAATCATAATAAAAAAACCCACCAACAATGTTCTCTCAACACTAGCAAAATAGTGTCTCCTATCTATCCATCAAAAGTATGGCTATTTATCAATATAATATTGACTCCAATCCTCCAAACAAAAAACTGATATGAATACTAATGAAATGCTTTAGAAATCTACTACAACATTTCCATTTCCCTCACACACTGAAGCATCTATCCTCACAACTTGATCTGAAGAATTCTACTACTTCTCCAACACTCTCACTCACTCTACTACATGCACCAGCCAATACTCAAATTTAAAATGATGTATATAAAATGTGTTGGGAAGAATTCATCTTGGGGCTAGGATCAAGAGTACCCAAATTTGACAAAATCAATCCACTAACATCACTACTTGTGCAACAAATACATTCACACCCTTTAAAGGACTTAATCAACCATTTTTTACCTTTTCAAATTCATCTAGAAGTCTCTACGAATTTCCATGTGAATTTTCATCCTATTTGGGTGAGGAATACAACGGATTTCTTGTGAAAATGCTCAGTCGCATGTGCAACACTACATAAACTCGACTGGATCCTTCATTCACTTACATAGGCCTGTCTCCTAGCAACTGGAACCTTTCGGTCACATGGATAAGCATCCTTGGGAGCAAATGAGCAAAGCATAAGGAACAACCATGAAACTTCAGTCCAGAACCTCTACCAGCTGATGGATCACCTTTTCCATCATCTAAACATGCTTCCAAACCTCTATCATAGCCTTTAACACATCTGCAAGTGGATCAAACATGTCTCCCAAGTGTCACTACCAAATTGACCTAAAAGGCCAACAAACAAGGTTGGAAAGAGTGCCAACAAGTCCTCCACTCTCCTTGTCACCTGCACAAGCTGCAACACATCTGAACACACTCTGTAGCACCTCTACAACATCACCATCAAATCACACACTGCTGCAACAAGTCATAAGCATCCTACCAAGATCATCAACATGAAACACATCTCCATCACATGTAGCAACATATCTAATGCCTCCAACTCTTGTAGAAGCATCTCCAATAC